>JANAVB010033620.1:17032167-17443437 GCA_029216955.1 Iris pallida
TTGATATAATCTCCTCGAGCGCCAAGTTGTTCGAGATTCAAAGGGATTTCCTTCGATGACGAGCCGTCAGGGATCATGATAATTTTACAGCTTCTCGAAGAAGCTTGTCACGTGGTGTTGGTACACCCAAATGATCGGTGCCACCTGAGTCCGCGACCTTAATGACCAGTGCTATTTTGATACTGGCACCATTTCATGAATGACGTCTAATCATTTTGATCTTCTACAAATGGTACCTGCCACACCTCACTGATGCCAATTCTTCTACCACGGTCAGAGCCATAGCTTGACCCTGTCCCCTTGGTGCTGGTCCTCTCTGCCTATTCTAAATTTGAGCTTGGGTCTGAACTACTGTTATGGCCTCTACTGCTGGAAGGCATGGGCTTGAGGCGGTATTGGCCTCGGAGGCTGGTATTGCTGCAGTACTGGTGCTGATCCCCTAACCGATGGACTAGTTAGGGTTGATGAAGATAAACTGGCTCTCTACTGGCAGGACCCTATCATGTGGTCTGGTGCCCCATAAGCCAAGCGCAACCCCTGTGCTTTACAACACTCTAAAACTACGTGCCCTGGCTTCCCACAATGAGAGTAGCCTATTGCAGAAAATTTCTTCTGCTTCTGTGCTAAGCATATATTGAAGTCGAGTGCTGAACCAACGAAACTGTGGTCGCCCTCCTAGGACCTCTAATAGTCAAAGCCCTAACTGCCGGGGCTGGGGCTAATGTTTGAGATAACTGTCCATGAGGACTCTTCCGTCCTCCAGTTTGATCTACTAGCCTCTGGGAGGTATATTCATGCCGCATTGCTGCTCGCAAAACTGCATCAAAGTTTTGGTGCTCAAACTGCTCCACCGCTAGAATGATCTCTAGGTGGAGTCCCTGCTGAATCGCTACGCTCGATCCAATTCGGTCGCCACCATGGAGGGAGCAAACCGACTAAGTCTAGAAAATACGGTCGCATATCCATCGACCGTCCTTCCCACCTGCTTGAGATTGCTAAATTGTCTACAAATCATAGCGAGCCACTTTAGGGTTATAACTAAAAGCATCACTTTTGTAGTAACCTTATTTCCATAAATTTTGAATGAGAATCATATGGGCAAATGTTTGCGTATGTATTTGTTGCAAGTGTTAATACAAATGTCTGATATTCTATATTGTAGATAATATGGGTGTGGTGTCACACAAAAGATCTTATTATCAGTTCCCACTACAAGAAAAATGGCTTTTCTTGACGGTTTTTCCCCGTCAAGAAAGACTTTTCTTGACGGTTTTGGATCCGTCATCTAGGCCCCCGTCAAGAAAAGTCGACACTTTCTTGACGGTTTTTTGTTTGTTTTCTTGACGGTTTTAAACCGTCAAGAAAAACAAGCTTGTCTTGACGATTTTAAACCGTCAAGAAAACAAAAAAAAACCGTCAAGAAAAGTGTCGACTTTCTTGACGGGGGCCTAGATGACGGCTAATGACCGTCAAGAAAGTCTTTCTTGACGGGAAAAAACCGTCAAGGAAAATATTTTTGATGTTTAAAAAACCGTCAAGAAATGAATTTTCTTGACGTTTTGCAATCGTCAAGATAAACATGTTTACAATAATATCAATATATTCCAGAATCCAATTACCAAACACACATAATATCAATATATGCCAGTTACAACACACACATAATATTATAATACACAAACTTTTTATTGATCACAAATACAAAGTTTGTACATCACAAACATCCAAGAATGATATATACAAAGTATACAAATGTGAATACAAAGAGTTTAAGCACTAACCCAAAAAAAAAAAAACTTGTCAAACTATTTTCTTTGAGATCTCTGGGCTTTGGGCAATGGTGTAGTGTACAGACAGAGAGGGAGAGGAAGAAGCCAGCCATCATCATAACCGAGCTGAAGTTGTATCCAAGAGAGGTCACATGTTTCCACCTGGGTCTCCAGGTTTTTTTTAGAACCTTACTGACCTGAAGTTTTGGCACCTATGCACCGAAAAAAACATAGTTCCAAAAGCCACCCACCCTGGCTGCACAGTACTTATTCATCCTAGCATTGTTCTTGGCTCGGCCGATACAGACCGATATACTAACGATTCGATCGTTTTCATCGTAACCATTAGGCACTTCAATCAAACGCTTCCCGTTAGTCTCAGATTCCTTATCTAGGATGTCGTCTCTAACATGGTCCGAGATACAAGCCTTGAAGTTTTCGATACACCTGCTGTTCTTGGAATCCAGGTTGAGATAGATGAGAAATCCCAGCACTTTCTGAACTGCTTCTTGTTGATTCAGCTTCTGGCGAACAATCTCAGTCACGTGGCGGGTGATTATCATAAACTATAACAAGAAAGTACAAAAATGAGGAACGAATAGCAATGTACCTGTAGTGGAAATTAGTCGCATTGAACGAGGATTAGCAATTTCAAAATTTGAGAAGGATCAAACCCCAAATGATTAACATAAGCTTGGCGTGAAAGCGACTTCGGACCCACTCACTGTCAGCCTACAAACCTGGAACAATAGAAAATAAAAATTGGATGGCAAACAGATGCTATGAGAAACTAAGGATACAAGTTAATTTCACACAAGATGAACATAATCATGAACATCAGACAGTTTTTTTCCCAACAAATTCACCTAAACAATGTGACAGGAATAATGGCACGAGTTATCTTGGTTTCTAGCAAAATGTAAGAAAGTTTTATAACTCAAAAGGGCACAGTTGAAGATCAGCAAGAGTTGATTCTTTAGAGGATCCAATACTAATTTTTTGGAAAATCACTGACCATACTGCAAAATGAAATGATGAAATGATAATCAATTAAGCATGGGTACAGTGAATGTATACTCATTGAGTATCAGATAAAATTGTTAAATGATAATTGGACAGGTGAAAAGATGGTTCCAATATAGAAATTTTCACACTACAAATAATATATGTGGTAATTGATTCGAGGTTAATTGCAAGAATATAGGCAAATAAATGTAGTTTCTGCTTCACAATCCCTTAGTAATCAATGCCCTATGCCACTACTCTTTGAATGGCTTCTCCTCTTTGTCTCTATAGTAGCTATTCAGACTCAGTATTGGTTATTTCTGCCATCTATACATTTTTGTTTCATAACCTAAATTTATTGTATACCTACATTAAGTAGTGGATTTAAAACTGAGAAATATAGAATTGTCTTAGAACTACCTAGACAAGAATTGCTGATGGTACCTTCAATGATGAATAAACATAATTGCTAACAGAATCTCTGATTAGGAATGCAATATTAAAATGCATCTAAAATTATAAGTGGGTTTAGCAAACAAACTGAATTTTCCTTCAGCTTTTCGTTGGAGGCATTGGACTCATAATTTGGGTTTAGTATCCTTGGAGGTATCCCAACAGGAGACTTTTAAGACAAATCTGGAGCTTTTGGCACCATGAGAAAGACTGGGTTGAGAGAAACGCTTCCGCTTGTATGTCAATAGCACCTTGTTGTTCACCATTCTGCAGTCAATTAATCTATCGCATCCAACATATCCTCAATCTCTTAGCAGTCTAGAGATTGTCATGTGTGCCTGGAATCATCACAAATCAAATGCAAAGAACTTTATTAGTATAATATAATAATTTTATTACACTTCAAGATAATAACTTTAAATAGTATCTATAAAAGATGTGATGCTAATGCACCAAATATAAAACATCTGATGCACCAAAGGGGAGTAATTATTGAGTCTAGGAGTGGCAATATTAGGCCGGACTCGTATGGCAGCAAGCTAAGATGCAGGTTTCTGCAATCAATTTCCATTTTTGCATCGGAGCACCTTAGGAGGTACCAACGACCCGGAAATTAAATTGGTAGGCTATCAGTCTAACATGCATGTTCTTAGAGGTTACTACCATAAGAAACTTAATTTCAATTTTGTATAAAATGTACTTAACATATATGTATATTTACGAGGATAAACAAACACAATCACATAAATGTTTATCTTGTGCATGTATGTTTACGATAATAAACATATAGCTGTATCCTGTATGGATTGGAGAGTTGCCTCACCATCCCATTTCAAATTATGGCACACGTGTTTGTATCTGCTACCCATAGATTTACGAACTCAAAAAAAATTCACTCATTAAGATATATTTAAAAAAAATTCACTTTCATCTTCTAGATCTAATGCAGCAATCCATTCAACTGATGGCTTCAGAGAGCATGCAACAAAGGAATGTAGGAAAGCCTAACATGGTGTAGCTTGTTAATTACAGCGATTGAAAAGAATTTCAATAGATGGATGATTGTAACTTTTCCGTCTCACTAAAGGATTATCCATTAGCAAATGGTTGCATTTTATATTTTTTTCAAACTAACTTGTATGAGAATAGATTAGTAGGTAGAAAAAAGCTTACAACTTTGAAGTGACACAGTCAGGATTTTAAAAATATTATCCGGGACCCAACTCATTCTACTTCCCATGTGTGTTCTTGATCCCTGCATTGACAAATTGACGTGGTGAAGTACTCCCATCTTTAGTGGTTGAAGCACAAAGTAAAGAGTGTTGATAAATAAAATACCTCAAACATGAAATAACAACAAGATGGGTGTTTGAGAGTCGAATTCTTCACAATTTGCCCTTTCTAATCCCAAAACCTAATCGTTACACATAAACGGAGACAAAATGTCATTCAGGGAAAGATTGCAATTTTACATCATAACAACAGGATCTGCAAAAAAATAGAAAGACTAACAGATACATACATATCTGGAATATTCTATAACAGATATCTGCAACCTGGATGTTTAAGTTATTGAAGTAAAAAAAAGAAGAAATGTCAACATATGCCACAAGTATCTCATAATTGAAAAGGTTATCCATTAGAGTTGTACCTTTAGAGTTTCCCATGTTGAAGCATGTGCTTCTGGTGTCTGTATAAGCAAATTTGACTTAGAGAAACTACATTATTCGAAGATATAATATTTCGATAAAACTAATCAGAACCCAAATACCAATATCAAGGAAAGTGACTAGGAATACACTAGTAAGCATGTGAATCACATGAATCGGAAAACCTATCATTAGAATGAAAGAAAAAAGAGAGGGATTTTCCAAACCGTATTGGTATCGGCCGTATCGTATCAATATCGGCCGATATCGTATCGGGACTTTCCAAACGTATTGGTATCCGCCGTATCGTATCAATATCGGCCGATATCGTATCGGGACATTCCAAACCGTATTGGTATCGGCCGTATCGTATCGGTATCAGCCGTATCGTATCGATATCGGCCGATACTGCAAACTATATTAGAAATATATTGAATTCGCCCATCAAACACAGTGCTGCAAGAGTATGTTATGTTCAGAACATCGTCTCCTTCTTTCTTTCTTTATTCTGTGAAAAAAAGAGAGTCCTAGCATGGAGCCGAAAAGAATCAGCCGGCATAGTGGCTAAAATAGATAAGGACTCAAGAGATGGTTCTCCAAGGATAAAGCAGAACAATATGGGCGATATAAAACTAGACTTCCTTTGTCTCAGCCCTACTAGTCTATGCAATTAGTTTGCAGTAAAGGGTAAAAGTTAGATGCTACCTTTGTATCCGCAGTTAGTCTATAGGAGATCCATCTTGAACTTTAAAACCCTTTTTCTGTGTATAAAATGAAGTTCTTTTTATGTAATCCAGTCTATACTGAAGATATGCAACCATATATCATAACATGTTGTGGATGCCTGAACTTTAGAACTGATAGGTGATAAAATGATTACAAGGCAAGAAACTTATTCAAGATCATCACATCTTCCCCAAGAATAAAGGCCGAAAGAACTAACAAGAAATCTCCAAACTCAGTGGAAGTTGAACTGACTGGAAACAGAAGAAGTGTGAATTAATCGTAGTTTCATACTGCAACACTTGATTCAACAGATATTACATCATTTCAAAACAAAACAAAAAATATTATCCAGTATTCAACTAAGCACAGGTACAAAGTTCATTTATTATGAAAATCTGTAAAAGTGAGCAATATTTGCATATTTGATCTCCTTCACTACGAAATACTCTGCAAAACTGAATTCTTTAGCAGCACACAAATACAATTATCCGGTCACTTTGAAGACAGACGTGGAGAAGTCAATAAGTTGTAAGACTCAAACTAAATTTCAATATGGTACATGCCAAAAATGAGCAAGAAGAACAAAACAAAGCAAATCTGTATTAAAACAGAACGAACAACTGATCATATCAATTGTTTATGAAGGCTATGATCAATTCAAGCCTTACTGATAAAAGGGACAGTACTATATTGAACATCAGTTAGCTATTTAGGAAGGGCACTCACATAACTAAGCGAGCTTGAGCATGAAGGATTTCACTGAGAAAGATGCTACTCTCAGCACTATATCAAGGTTGGGTGTTGCTTCCATCATATCAAAATGTTCAGATAATGACAGAACATACAGAATGACACTTGGAATTGAGAGGTTGGACACGAAAATTTATCCATTCTTCAAAGTATAGGGAAACTTGCAGGAAAAAAAATGACTGTACTGTTGTCTTATGTTTGTTTTACTACATATTATAATTATTATTCTATCAAAAATCTACTGGCGTCCAAACGAAATGTGCCCCACTTATCATATAATCTAGCGTGCATTGCACGCACACCTCTAACGAAGATGGACACATGTTGGTGATAAAATCATTATTATGGGAGACAAGCTAGTGAGTGTTGGCATCTATTTTCTAATGAGGAACAGGTATAATCATAGTCTTGAATCCAGATTCTTTGGGTCGGGTCAGTAAATTAGAAATTCTCTATTTGCATCAAAATAACTACTCGATTCTTGAAACTAATTAAAAGAGAGTTCATACCAATTGTTTATATAACCAAATTTATTGTTGACGCCGTGGTTAAAATGAAGCTCATTTGCGAAATGTAAAAGGTCAGAATCACATGATACATTAAGAACACTTCCGAAGAAATTCACAGGATATATTAGGACATCTTCGCCGGAGCTAGGGTTTCCGGGGGGGTCGGGATGAAGAACATGGGAGAGGGGTTTAGGGCTGTGGGGAAAATCGGGGTCGGAAGGGAAGGGGGAAAAGGGAACGATTGAAGTCGGCTGCGGGGATGAGAGGGGAGACGGCGGATCGCCGGAGAACAGGGTTAGGGCACGGTCGGGAGGGCTGTGGAAGTCGGGGTGGCTGACGAGATGGTCGGAAAAGAAGCTAGGGAAGAGGGCAGAGGAGAGGGGGAGACTTACGGGCTCGGTCGCCGGTCGGGGTTCGCCGGCCGTGGGAAGACTTCCACCGGAGGGGGAGCTCGAGAGGGAGAGGCTGAGAGAGTTGTGGTGTTGGGGATCGGGGGGGAAGGAGGAAAAGAAGTACTTGGATGTGAAATATATAAGAAACCCTCTATTCCCAAATTTTGTTAAAACCGTCAAGAAATTTTTTTTTTGAAAAAATTACGAAAATGGCATCTGAAATGTGCGCGCCTTTTTTTTCTGCACATGCATTACTTGACGGTTATCAGCAAACCGTCAAGTAATGCAATGGGTTTTCTTGACGCTTTGTAAAAACCGTCAAGTAATATGGTCAAATTTTAATATATAACAGAAAAATGGGTGTTTTGTTGACGTATGTCTAAAACCGTCAAGATAACTGCTTTCCTTGACGGTTTTGACCATACGTCAATAAATTGACCGTCAAGAAAGGTCATTTTTCTTGTAGTGTCCCTATGGAGTATGTAAATAGTTCACAACCTAGATGGACTTGGACAATCTATTGGAAAGATTGTAGTTTAATCCGGTATTAGTCTATCTTGACTATAGGTTTACACTTGTACACTTTGTGTGTATTGAACAGGACCACTTGAGGTTGTTCTTTTTGTACTGACTATATAAGTGAACAAATACCTCTGTTATTATGGATGCTTGTGCTCATAATCCGGATATAATAACATACATGTATATGCAGTATGTATTACTTTGACTCATGAAAGAGTGGGATTCATTATGGGTCAACAACCTCTATGAATTGGGTAATAACATTGTATGTATGATGGGTTGTTGATTGTAAATGAAATCTATGTCCCGATACATCGGGTTGATGATGTCCCCTTAAGGAGCTCATAAGGATTATCATGTAAACCCTGCAGGTGGATTATATTCGACATGACAAATAAAATTGAGCGGTACTACTTAAGGATAAAAGATGTCGAATTAATATAGTTGTCAGTAACTTAATTTGATCGACGGACATTCAATATGTTAACATGGGGATGATCCAAACGAGCATATAATAAAAGGAGCCCACAAACATAATTTGGGTTAGGGAGGTAGTGCAACAATAGCTCATTAGTGGACCGAGCTATTGTTAATGGGCCTGGATTGTGTGTTCGGGCTGAACACGGGATATCCAGATGTTAGGAGGCCTAACCCTAATTTCTCCTCATGGTCCCTGTCGTAGCCTGTATATATCCTCTATTCTCTGGACGCCAAATTACTGATCAGAAATATAAAGCTTTCTCTAAATTCATGATTCACGTAAGGAGAGAAAGAGAGGGTTGCCAAGGAGAAAAAAAGGTTGGAGATCGTCGCCCACACGACGTCCAACTCGAGGAAGGAATACGTACATAAGATCTTGGGGTCGTCCGCTCGAGATTGCCAGTAACTACTTGTCTTCTTCCCACTGCAGGTATAATTCGTAAACCCTAGTTTCCGCCTATGAATAGTTAGAACTCATATTAAATTTGTTTAACTTTCTATCGATCAATATGCACACCGCAATAAGGGTCCTGAGAATCCCAGTTCCATCAGCCACTGCATCAAAATACTTCGTCTGAAATTTGTCACTGCATACCGCCTACAAGACAGGCATCACTCGACCAACTGCTTGCATCGCCTACTAGCTGTGGGCTAAGACCACTAACTGTAGGCGCACAACGGCCACCTTCTCTTCCTCTGGTATCCAAGTTGCCTCCAAAATAACCTCTATATCCTGAAGCTAGGCATCACAGCAATAGCATCTTCACTGCCGTCAAAGAAAGGAGGGTCAGGCACTTGAAGCTGTTAGACGCATTATTCTTTCATAACCAACTCTGTCCATGGCTGCTTGTACTGTATGCTGCAGGGCATCGCCCCGACAATCTTGTGATAGAAGCAAGTCTCGGATGAGTCCCATCAGGGCTCTATTATCATGCTTTGCAGGCTGGACTGGCTGAACTGGTGGCTCTTGATCCCCGGAAGGCATGATTCGGGATGCTGCCCCTGAGTGCCAGGTTTGGTTCCCAGGATGCGCTGGTTCACTTGTTATTGCTGGTTCTTTGAGGTGCACCACCCAGCTAATCGGTAAGACCAGAAACAATGCCACTGAAGAAAATGACATATGGAACAATAAGGAAGGATAAAGATAGATCAAGGATAAAGTACCTTATCAGGTCATGATTCAGGAAGATTAGAAAGCACGAGTAGAGATCAAGGGCGATACTGATCAAGGGAAAATGCTGATTAAGACATCTATTCGGTAAAATCTCACACATCTTGATTTACAAGACCTGCATGGGCCACAACTTAAACCGTGTGACGCCCCAGAACCAAAATACTAGAGAGCGGGAGACAGACACAGCCAGCTATGTACATTAAAGTGCAACCCACCTCGCAATACAGTCACGACTGTCTAGATGCATGGGAGCTTATCTACAAGCCAACAGTCTCTTATGGTCAAGAACAAGCCTAGTGTCTCAATCTCAAGCAAGCAAATAATTGCAACAAGATGTTAGATCATCAGACATACAAAGTAAGGCATCCCAAACATTATATATATAGATGATTATGAAGCTAGTTATATAAATGCCAGACTAGCAAGAGTTATGTCATACATGATCAACCATAGGATTTGTCGATCATGCTACAGCCCTTAGGCAAACAGAAATAAGTTTCAACACGAGCTAACACGTGTTCGGCAGCTAATCGCCTCAAAAGAATAAGTTATATTAGAGTCGAAGAGCAAAATAAGAAAACCCACTCGTTGCCACGGTTACGCTTGGTGTTCACCATCTGGCTGAAAGGCAGGTAGATCCTCGGGTATCACTCCAAAATCTGGCTATAAAACCAGCTGGGTCAGACCCCAGAAAGAGCAAGTGCCACAAGGGGGCTCCACTTAGGAACTAAAACCAGCATAATGGAATAGAAAAACTGATAAAAGAACATCATTAAATAACACAAAAGACATGTTTTAAAGAACATACTAGCTTGTATTAAGAAAACAAGAGGTAGAATATAATTTCCATGTTAATCATGAGACAATCATTCAAGTACAGCCAATCAAGTCCGACGGCTTGCTATCATTAGCTAATTAGGGTTGTGACAGACCTAGTTACTAACAAGATGCAATGAGATGTTTCGCAGTCACAAGCCTTGCAGACATCCAAGGTCATCCAAGCGGGGTTACAAGAGTTATCAAGATTAATGGTGTACTTTAGTACTTATTCAAGAAGTGCAACACATGACAGCATGCTGAAAATGAGCCCTACTTGATCAATCTAGTAGGCAATAGGTATGGCCGGGATAGTGGGATCGCTTGTAACTGAAAAATCTCTCTATATGAACTACTTGATCAATCTAGTCATTAACCTAGTCAGATTTATTTTGAATCCTTGACCGTGGTAACCAAGAATCTATGGCCTAGACATGATGCAAGACGAGACAGGTAGCTTTGTACAGGCACAATCAACCACAGAGTCAAGACAAGAATTACACTAGCAAGACAGAAATAGCCGTCGCAACAGCAATCAAGATTATACATGTCATGTCAAATTTATTGGTCATGTCAAGAGTAATTGTCAGGAGTGCACCCCGATGGACCACAATCAAGATTATACAAGATGGGTCATGTTATCATGTTCAAGTCAAGTCAATATTCAGTTCAAATCTCATCAAGCTCAAGTTCTATCATGCATAGCATTAACAAATTATTAACTCTCATCACAGTCATGTACTGTCATGCTCAAGTTACTAGTTCCATGGTGGCTTGTAGTCAAGTCGGGTTGTTACAAGATAGGCCATGTACAGGGTACGTGTATATAATAAAATTACAAGAGAAAAGTATGGAGGTACATTGGTTATTAGGTGCACGACAATTGGCACGCATGACGAGATGACACACAATGCTAAAAAGCATGCGGTGCTAGGTGGCATTCGGCCAAAAGCGTGGGACGGCATACTGCATGTGGCGCTAGGCCAAGTGGTGTACGACCAAAGAGCACGACGCTAAAGAGCGCGCGATGCTAGGTGGAGCTGGGCCAAGTGGCGCACGACCGAAGAGCGTCATGAAGTTACGTGTAGGCAACTCTAGAGGGGGTGAATAGAGTCTGTGTCAATAATCACTAATTTAAAAAGTAACTCTATATCAACTCCATATGCCAACTATCAAAAGAGTAAGTAATCAGCGATAAATGCGAAAATAAATAGAGATCAAAAGAGCTTTCGTAAATACATCAATTTTGACCTGGTTTCCCTTGTGGAGGACTAGTCCTCGCCTGAAAACTCTTGCTCGGTATTGAAATCTACTATTTGTGAAATAGGGTACAACTATGAGCTTTTACTCAGAAGAGCACGCCAACTTCTTTCAACTTCGCAGAGGCAAAAATTGGAATTATCCAATTAACTTTTCTTTCACTCTTGCACACAACTTCTAGCTGATATCGTACTGAGCACCTTGGGCTAAGGAGAGTGCAGCTTTAGAGATATGGAAGAGTGGTGCTTAGAGTAGAGCTTATAAGGCTTGAATATTTGAAGGTAAGAGATGATTTAAATAGAGATAGAGTTCGGCCTGAATTCTGTTTAGTAGGGGACAGAACTATGAAATGGGCTTTGGATGTATTGGATTGGTTTGGTGATGTCTTGTTTTGTTTGGTGGAGTAAGTCTAGGCTCAAGATAGCTCAATACGACTCATCGTACATAATCCTAGACTCAATAAAATGAAAGTACAAACTCCGTATAAGTACAATTGCAATGATCAATATGTTGATGACGACGGTCTTGAGCTTGATATGTTGTAGCCGATGGTTTTGACTTTGAGCTCATTGTGTCATATTGTATCATGTCAAATATTATTTTGTTAATTCTAAATTAGGTTGACTGGGATACAGTTTGGGTCAACAATCTGTCCCATTTTGATAATTGACAAAAATGTCATTTGCATGTCGCAACATTTATACCTGGACACTGTTGAAGGGAGTAGTTTGAGTAGCCCCGCCGTAAATCGATATGTCGGCTCCCCCGTAATCAACTATTTTGGTTGTGTCCTGATACAAAAATCTTTTTCCAAGCACGACATCGTATCCAAGATCATATAATATCCAATCAACATATAAGATCACAGATCACAACAAATATCCATACTTCTCCTCCTTTGTCATTTAGCAAAAATAAACATAGCTCCTCCGTAAAGAGAGACAAATATGACAAAGGATAGCAAACACACCTATCCATATCATAAGGGACAGTTTTGATAAACCCAAATAAAGTAGAATTCATATAACAAACTGAAATCTAAGAACATAGTGCAAAGAGTGTTAAAAAATAAAAATAATAAAAACATAACTAAAGTGAACATCAGCTGCAGCAGCAGGTAGAAGACCACGACCATCATGGAGGATAGGAACGGATGGACCGGCTGACTCGGTCGGCTTGCTAGCAGAGCGACAAGGATCAACAAACGCCGCATCAGGATCCAAGTACCGTAAGGCCCATAGGTCGTCAATCCAGTAGCCTTCGTGAGAAGGATCCCGACCCGTCGGAAATGGCATCGTTGGATGCCGGGCCATGTTGTACTGAATATCATGCAGAATATTGTTGATGGTGCTCATCTGCAAAGTGGTCCGGTAGTCTAGCTGGGTGTAGTGATCATCTTTCAAATAGAAGTGGTCGCGTAACATGTCGTGAATGGAGTCAAAGGTGGAAGGAGGTTCAGGCTGTAGGGCATCTGAGTCAGAAGATTTCTCTTCAACTAGAGTAGGAGCAGGGGCAGTCCTATGTGCCTTGGACAGAAAGGCAGAAGCAGGTAAAAACTAACACTCGTCTAAAGGGACGTTGAGAGCACCAAAGATCATCGGAAGATACATCGCATAGGCAAGCGATTTTGGCTTCTTCCTGTCATGAACCATCCAATCCATTATTGTGTGAGGAAAATTGAAGGGGATGGTGAAGTGAATATAATAAAGGACGATAATCTCATGATAAGTAATCTCATCGGTATCCTGCTTTCGTCAGGATGGAAGAGAAAATGATGCGATAAGTTCATAAAAATAATTATTAAAAAACTTAGCACAAAATTTTTGAACGAGTGTTGGGTGCACACATCATGTCTTTGAACCCTTTAAGAGTAATATCCCTAGAAAAAGTGAATTCACGGGCATCAACAATTTTCTCCCAGAGTTGGGATCGAAAAGTTCAAAATATTCAGCAAGATCAACAATAATCAAACATGATATCAATGCCGGCGACTTGAGAGTAAATTCGGTTGTCGTCGTGAATCATATTGCAATAAAACATTTATATTACATTGAGGTATATGATTGATTGTGTGGATAGAAGTTCATCGAGGGAAAGATCCTTGAAGTTTGATCAAAGTCGAAGAATATGGTGAAATTAAACGGGTTCCGGCACAACACTTCTTGAGCAAAAATCCGAGTACCACTCATTAGATGCTTCTAATGAAACAAATATTTGCTTATTATAAGTGTTGGCATGGAGGTAGAGGAGGATTGAACAATAGGTGAATGGGTTGGACATTTGGAGGAAAAGAATGAGGGTTTGATGAATAGGCACCTTCGGTTCGAACCCTTTTTCCCCGATTAAAGAGTCTAGGAGCCATATGATAACTAAAAACAAGGAAATAATGAAAGAGTAGATGGAGAACAAGTGTTTATACCTCAAAATAATGAAGTAGTTGAAGAGAATTGCCAAAAACCTTGAAATTCTAAGTTTGGAAGGAGGAGGAGCACCAACAATGGAGTTTCTACGGTTAGGGTTTGAAGAAATTTTTTTTTGGAGAGAGGTTGATGGTGGTAGCAATGAAGAGAGAGACTCCAAATACGTGTATATGAAGAGTAGGGCCGACTGGGTTGGTTAAAACGTGGCCCTTGGATCAAATCAGAAGAGTGGCTAAAAGTGGCTGAAGGTTCTGTCACCAAGTATACAGAGTTCGGCCCGAGTTCTGTGTTCTTGTTCCAGAACTCCAAAAGGCTGAACAATGAATCTAGCACATGACAAGGATCATCGTAAATTAGAGACGATGAATTATATATACCATAGAATAATTTATACTTTGCAATTAATTTGGTAAACAATTATCAGCACAAGTGAATTCGCCCTAGGGTAGCTGTATGGGCCGGATCCCAGCTAGCGGTAGCCCGAAGACTAGTGCACCGTGTCGCTTAGGCTTTTACGCCTTGTTGTCAGAAGGGCCCTTTTGACTTGTACGCAAAGCAATTTCACCATGTACGATGTTGTATTAACAGCTATTTATGCTATAACTTATTATACGACATTTTATCCAAAATTCCAAAATCTCGACAAAGAAAGTTGAAACGCTCTTCGGCTAGTGGTTTTATAAAAAGTCTGCTAGCTAATAATAAGTGTCAATTAATTCTAAGTTAATAGTGCCATGCATTTGATGATCACGCAAAAAATGATGTCTAATTTCTATGTGCTTAGTGCGTGAGTGACATACTGGGTTTTGGTCAGATTGATTACACTAGTGTTATCACAGAATATTGGTATGTGTTTAAACAGTAATATAGTCTTTAAGGGTTTGCTTCATCTATAGAATCTGAGCACAACAACGACCAGCTGCCATGTATTCAGCTTCTGTTGTGTATAATGTGGCAGAATTCTGCTTCTTGCTAAACCACGAGACTAAAGCCTTTCCTAACAAATGACACGTGCCGCTGTTACTCTTACGGTCGACTTTACATCCCGCAAAATCTGTATCGAAATATCCGATTAAGTAAAAGAAGTGGTTTTGGGATACCACAAGCCCACCGTAACAGTCCCTTTAAGATATCGAAAGACGCGCTTAACCGCGATCATGTGTGATTCCTTAGGATTAGCTTGATATCGAGCACATAAGCAAACACTAAACTGATATCGGACGACTAGCAGCTAAATAAAGTAGACGACCAATCATACCTCGATACTTATGTTGATCAACATGTTTGCCGCTTTCATCAGGTTGTAGTTTTGTTGTAGTAGCCATAGGAGTATTGACTGGTTTGATGTTGTCACGATCAAACTTCTTTGATATATCTTTATATACTTTGATTGGCTGATAAAGACGCCTTGTGAGTATTGTTTGACTTGCAGTCCAAGGAAGTAGTTGAGCTCCCCTATCATGCTCATCTCAAACTCATTCTGCATACACTTAGAAAACTCTTGGCACATGACCTTATATTAGTATATCCAAATATGATGTCATCCACATAAATTTGCACCAAGAGAATGGTGTCATCAAGAGATTTTATAAACAGTGTCATGTCAATTTTCTCTTTTGAAAAACCTTTCTCAAGTAAGAAAGCGCTAAGCCGTTCATACCAAGCTCGAGGGGCTTGTTTGAGACCATTGAGAGCTTTCTTAAGTTTAAAAACATGATCAAAAAATTTGTGATTTCAAAACCAGGAGATTGCTTTACAAAAACTTCTTCTTTAATAAAGCCATTAAGAAAAACTTTTGACATCCATTTGAAAAAGTTTGAAATTTTAAAAATTTGCAAATGCACAAAGCATGCGGATTGATTCAAGTCATGCAATAGGAGCGTACGTCTCCTCATAGTCGATACATTCCTCTTGGTTGTATCCTTGAGCTATGAGATAGACTTTGTTATGTGTGACTGAACCGTCCTTATTGACTTTGTTGCTAAAAACCCATTTAGTACCGATGATCGAATGATCAACAGGTTTGGGAACAAGTTCCCAAATTTGATTTCTTTCGAACTGGTTGAGTTCTTCTTGCATTGCTGATATCTAAAATTCATCAAAAAAGCTTCTAAAATATTTTTGGGTTCTATTTGAGAAATAAAAGCAGTACTAGCTATAAAGTCTCTTAAAGATGATCTAGTACTTACTCCTTTCGATACTTCACCTATTACAGGTTTTCTGTATGAGATGGTGTAAACTGAAACTTCTTTGGTAAGCCTTCCAGAAAGTTGGTTAGGTGTTGTATCCACGGGTATAGAAGTTGATGGTCTGGTGTGCATGTCATCATCGTTGTCATCGAGAATAACAACTGTGCTATTATTCTCATCAAATGTGACGTTAGCAGATTCTTCAACAATCATTGAGCGTTTGTTGAATACTCTGTATCCTTTACTCTTAGTAGCATAACTAAGAAAAATACCTTCGTCAGCTTTGGAATCAAACTTGCTTAAGTTGTCTTTGGTAATCAGGATAAAGCAACGACAACAAAACACTTGAAAATAAAAAAATAGTTGGTGTCCTACCAAACCAAAGTTCATAGGAAGTTTTCTTCGAAATAGGTCGAATCAAAACCCTGTTCAAAACATGGCATGTTGTACTGACATCTTTAGCCCAAAAGTATTTCGGAAGAGAAAATTGATTCAACATGACTCTAGCCATATCGCCAAGAGTCCTATTCTTCCGCTCCACAATAGCATTTTGTTGGGGAGTTCTAGGACATGCAAATTCTTGATTAAAACCATTTGAGTCACAAAACTTTTTGAAAATGGAGTTTTCGAATTCGCTGCCATGATCACTTCGGATTCGAGTAATCATGAAACCTTTTTCCTTTTGAACCTTTTTAGCAAAAACTTTGAAAACAAAAATAGCATCACTTTTATTTGTGAGGAAGAAAACCTAAGTAAATCTAAAAAAATCACCAATAATTACAAAAGCGTTGAGTTTTCCACTAAGACTGGCTACTCTACTAGGACCAAATAAATCTATATGAAGCAGTTGCGAAGGTCTAGTAGTGCTTACAGAGTTAATAGATTTAAAAGAGGATTTGGTAGCTTTGTTTTTCTTACATTTGGCACATATCGTATCCTCTTTGAAGGTAATATCAGGTAGTCCTCTTACTAGCTTCTTGGTTGACAGTCTTGATATGGTATCCATGTTTGTATGATCATGACGCATATGCCAAAGTAGTCTTTCATCTTTATGAGCGTAGAGACATCTTTCTGCATTGTTAGTATATCTAGAAAGATAGAATATATATATATATATATATATATATATATATATATATATATATATATCCTCTCTTATCCCTTCAATAATGTTCTCCAGATGATTTATCATATATGGAGCATTTAGTTTTGCCAAAGTTAATATCATATCCATGATCAGCAAGATGACTAACGCTAAGCAGGTTATGCTTTAACTTGGTCCTTAAACAGACATCCTTAATTACGGAGGAAGGAGGATTGCCAATAGTACCATTACCTATGGTATAACCTTTCAAGTTATTTCTGAAAAATACATATCCTTCCCTCTTTATCGATAGTGTTGTAAATAGATTTGCATTTCCAGTCATGTGTTGCGAGCACCTACTATCGAGAATCTACTTGCTTCTAGAGGATGAAGGAAGGTCCACCTACACCATGAACAGATGTGACCTTTGGTATCCAAATCTTTGAGGATCCTGAAAGGTTAGTATTCGGTACCCATGCATACAGTTTTAAATCTACTAATCTTCTAATTCTACACTATGGTGAAGTGTGTCCATAATTTACCATAGTAGCGACATGTAGCATGTATATTCATGTTATGTACAGGATAATAGTTCTGTCTATGTGTTTGATGTACTGCATGAGAATGTGCGTGCATAGGAGTATGTCTGTGTGTGCCATGTGTATGTGTGGGTGTTCTTTGTGCTGCATATGGATAAGTCTGCATAAAAGCATGATTATGAGCAGCATGAGTATATGTGTTTCTCTTGTGACGTGTGTTTTTGTGTTGAACAAACTTTGTTTAGTGTACGTGTTGTGACTGTGAGACTGGATTTGAGGCTGAACAGCTTGTTTCTCCAGTTTGATCTCTAAACTTTTAGAGGTGTCGCACATGTCATTATACTTGACAGTTAAAGCATCAATTCTTACAGCAGTAATATTATACTTTTTTTTCTTATCTTGAAGTTCTTTATTGAGTGCTGTAATATCACGTGTTTATTTCTCAATACGAGATTCGGCATCGTAAGCTTAATTTAAGCTTGGATATCTCCTTAGTATTATCCGTGGGTGGTGTGTCTCTAACATTATCAAGTAAACATGAAAGTCTATGTATCACAACTTCACGAGTTTTGATCTTATCCTTTGCATGTTTATACTTGCTAAGCAGCTTCTTGTGATCTTCAAGCAAGTCACTAAAAGCGTCACCAAGTTCATCAAATAAAGTCATCAAGAGGATCGTTTGTTACCTTTTCGGATGTTGCCATTAGGCAGACATTTGCTGTATCTTGGGAAGAGTCCTCTTCTTCTTCTGAGTCACTGGCTTCGCTCTCGTGCCAAATACTTGTGTTGGCATATTTCTAAGAGGTTGGCCTCTTGTACGATCTTTCATATCGTCTTCATTTCTTTGCAGTAGGGCAATCTTTCTTGACGTGTCCCGTCTTTTTACAGCCGAAGCAAATGGGCTCTTCATCATCTTCTTTGTGTGTTCCTTCTTTCTTTGGTTGAAGCGAAGAAACTTCTTGAAGTTGCGGACCATCAGCACTTGATCATCACCTTCGGAATCATCGTCTTCGGTATCTTCTGGAGCAGTATTATGGCGATGAGCTCTTAGTGCAATTTCCTTTTCCTTCGGAGCAGCTTCTTAAAAGTCTTTGAGATCGAGCTCATGCATCATCAGCTTGCCTACCAAAGTTTCTAGAGACATGGTGGTGAGATCATTGCCTTCTCTGATCGCTGTGGGTTTGGGGTTCCAGTTCTTTATTAGTCCCCTTAGCACCTTGCATATCTTCTTATGGTTGGAGTAGTCCTTACCAAGAGAAGAAAGGGTTGACGATGTCAAAGAATCTAGTGGTCATCTGTTTGATCATCTCATTGGGCTTTATCTTGAAAGCTTGGTACTCCTGTGTCAGACGACTGATTTTTCATTCTTTCACCTGTGTGGTTCCTTCATAGGTCACCTCTAGAAGCTTCCATACTTCGTGTGAGATGAAACATGTAGAGACCCTATTGAATTTAGTCCAGTCAATAGCACAGAAGAGAGCATTAATAGCCCTAGCATCTAGACTAGCTTGTTTCTTTTCTTGGTCAGTATATTTGTCGCGGGGTTTATTTATGAGATTCCCCTCAACAGCAACTCTAGAAGGCTTTTTGTAACCATCTGTGACTATGGATCATAAATGAAAGCCTAGAGACTGTAGATAGAACTCATTCTAGTCTTTCAATAGGTGTAGTTGGTTCCATCAAATAGGGGTGGCCTATTTGTGGACTGTCCCTCACCATAGTTGGTAAAGATAGGTTGTATGGTTACCATGGATCAGCTCTAGGATGTTAATCCAATATCAAGAGAACAGAGCTTTGATATCAATTGAAGTTACGTGTAGGCAACTCTAGAGGGGGGTGAATAGAGTTTGTGTCGATAATTACCAATTTAAAAAGTAACTCTATATCAACTCAGAATAACTATCAAGAGAGTAAGTAATCAGAGATAAATACATAAATAAATAGAGATCAGAGAGCGTATGCAAATACAGTAATTTTAACCTGGTTTTCTTGTGGAGGACTAGTCCAGGCCTGAGAACTCTTGCTCAGCATTAAATTCTCTATTGTGAAATAGGGTATAACCACGTGCCTTTACTCAGAAGAGCACGCTAACTTCTTTCAACTTCGAGGCGAAACTTGGAATTGTCCAAGTGACTTTTTTTCACTCTTGCACACAACTTCTAGCTGATATCGCACTGAGCACCTTGGGCTAAGGAGAGTTGTAGCTTAGAAGATATCAAAGAGTGGGGCTTAGAGTAGTAGAGCTTAGAAGGCTTGAATATTTGAAGGTAAGAGTTGATTTGAAATGGGAGAATTCAAGCTCTATTTATACTAGTCTGAGGAGGCAGAATTAGGCCTGAATTCTGTCCCCAAAATCAAATTTTTGATCGTTGGAAAGCTAGTATCAAGGAGGCCTAAAAATTAGTATCCTAATTTTTAGGAGACAGAGTTCGGCCCGAACTACGCCTTTAGTCCAAACTTTGTTTAGTAGGGACCAGAACTATGAAATGGGCTTTGGATGTATTGGATTGGTTTGGTGATGTCTTATTTTGTTTGGTGGAGTAAGTCTAGGCTCAAGATAGCTCAATGCGACTCTGCGTACATAATCCTAGATTCAATAAAATGAAAAGTACAGACTCCGTATAAGTACACTTGCAATGATCAATATCTTGATGACGACAGTCTTGAGCTTGATATGTTGTAGCCGATGGTTTTGACTTTGAGCTCATTGTGTCATATTGGATCATGTCAAATATTGTTTTGTTAATTCTCTAATTAGGTTGACTGTGATCCAGTTTGGGTCAACACATGGCACTAAAGAGCACGTGACCAGAATGGTGCGGCGCTAAGGAGCATACAACCAGAATAGTGCGACGCTAAGGAGCGCACACGTGCAACGAGATGGCATGGCGCTAAAGTGCGCACGACCAGAATAGTGCGGTGCTAAGGATTGCGTACGTGCAACGAGATGCCATGACGCTAAAGAGAGAGCACGTACTGTTCATCTTCTCTAAATAGCAGAGAATGCTTAGCTGAACCCATGAACTTTAAAAAGCCATAACTCCTCCAAAATGAGTCAAAATCAAGCTTTTCAAAATTCAAAATTGGGTAGAACGAAATTTCCTACAACATGGAGCAACTTGTTTTCAAAAATATCAAGTTTTAATAGATCAAAACTGAAGAAAACAAAAAAATCTTAAGACTTAGATATACAAAAATCTATCCATCAAAACCAAAAATGCCAAGTTCTAAAGAAGCTTAGAATCATACAAGAAAGGGAATGGAACAATAAAACTTAAGATCCATCATGAAGCAAGTTGCACTTGCCTAGGGTTGGTGGAGGAGTAAATGAGGAAGAAGATGAAAAAGGTGGAGAAGTAATGAGAAATAATGGAAGAGAGAGAAGTTGGTTTATGTATCAACTCTTCTCATCTCAAACCCAACCAAAACAAACCAAGCCAAGCCAAGTCAAACCGAACTGAACCAAGGCAATTAAACCAAGACTAGGCTAAACAAGACAAGTCAAAATATGGGTCACCTAACAATTATCAGAATTCTGTACACGTATACTGAAAATACGTATAACAAAAAATGGGGGTGACATGAGATGACCAGTGACAGTATTTGATGGGTCAGTGACCCTGCGAAGACTCGGAGGAACTTTTGCTTCTTCAGCGAGCGATTGAATTGCAATTCTGTAGAAGCTTTTTCATCAATTTTGATCAAAGCTGATCAAGGGAATTGATTAGTCATGAGAGGACGGATCGAACCTAGAATTGATAAGTTACTCATGTTCTTGATTCTTTGAGTTTTTCTTTAAAAGTTTTCGATCGAACGATCGAAGAAAGTTTATAAATTTGTCTATGTTTTGTGCATATCTGGTGTTTGAATTTATGACTGAACCAGTATTACCTTGCCGTCTTGGACTCGATAGGCGCCGTATCGGATACAGGGATTCATGTTGACACCCGAGCTTCTTTTGAAACAACCCTGTGCTAGTACTCTACTATTACTCTTCTCTGTTGTTCCAGTTTGATAATTTCTTTTGGTCGAGGAAGGCTGTATTGTAGTGAGTGAATGATGGTTTTATGTCTGGGTTTCAAATGTGTCCAGAGATCCAATCTCAGACATAGGGTCATATTATCGAAAGGGACAAGTGTTCAGAAGAATAATTTTGTGTTCATCTGATAGTTGATGGAAACACAGTTTGAATTTTTATTATAGGTTAGTCGTTGGCTTTAGGGTTGTTATTTGGGTATTCAGAGTTGTTGGTAGTTGAATTAACAAATATGGGGTTCATTTGAAACTCATAAACTTTAGCCCATATTAATCTTCATATGTTGAGCCAATAGGTTCAGTTTATTTAGTAATGGACCCATAGCAAGTTTTGCAGTTTTGTTCCTTGCTGGATCAGAATGTAGGTTGGGTGTATATAGATTCATTTAATGATTGGGCTTGAGTTTGTTTAGCAGCACTTATGAGTAACTATGAGCTAGCCTAGTTATTTAAATGATTGGGTAATATTTGTGATGAGTAAGAGAATTAAGCTTCTGTTGAGCTTCAGACCAAGTTTAGCTAGTGGGATATAATAGACTAGAAATAATTAGTGAGTATCCAGTTGTTAAAGATGGATGGATTTTGTTAGTTGGCACTTATTAGTAAATTTGTAATAGCTAGAATTTAGATAAGATAATTATGAAGGTTAGTAGTCCTTAGAACTTGATTAGGAAATTATTTAGAATATTTCTAAATATTATTTCCCTATTTCAGGTGATTAGAAGACATTGCCAATTCTCAAGAAAAAGGCAAGTACATGTATTTCGATTTTACTGCCACTTGTATACATGATCACACACACTTGTTGTCACGATACTTGCTTTACTTGTACTTGCTTGCATGATTCTCATGTCGGGTAGGTGTTATTTTAAAATATGTGATAGACTAATATTGGACAACTCATGCCTGATTACATAGTATTATATGCCTGATATCCATTACATGCGTGATTAATAGTATTGTCATCAGACATGCCTGAATATTGCACGACTGATAGCATTGTCATTAGACATGCCTGATTATTGCAGGACTAATAGAATATTATTCATTTAATATGCTTGATATATATTAGTCCCAACATATTGATATTGTCCAATTGTATATGTTCATGTAGCTATTGCATGCTTTGTTATTTCTCATATTACATGTCATTTACTTACTCTTTCTTTACCTGTTTCTTTGATATCGTGTTGGTAAGTATTATTGATTACATTGTGCTTTGTTCCTTTTCTAACTAGATCGTTGATTACATGTGAGATTAATTTCTTAATATTATGGCCCGCAGGGAGACCTAGCAGTGGAGCTCACTCAGGATGCTGAGATGTTGATTCATGTATAGGATTGATTGAATATATTAAGATTTAGGATGTTGCAAGTATAGATAGTCTTTATATTCTTTACCGGCGTTGCCTGAATATTCATGTATAAGGCTGTAATAACTGCATAATGATCTGTGATAGTTTTCATATTAGTAGTTATATCGTGATAGACACTGTGATGAGTATACACTATTAATTGATGATGACTAGACTAGATGGATGACTACCGTTGTCAACGATAGCGTAGGTCGGGCATGACTCGATGTGTACCCGATTATCCGGGGCAGGTCATGACATATTTTTATGGTGGCCCATGCAGGTCTGATCTTAAAAGTACTTAGGATTTGGCTACTATTAAGGGCTTGCTAGAAATAGGAAATTCATTACAGCATAGGCCGATTATATTATATTTAGTGTTCTGTGGAAGGTTGTGTTTTTAATCCTATGGCTTTCACAGAATTATCATTTTTCCATCTTTTAGGGTTTATGCGAAGAGTACTTCTTTCAAAACTCCTCCTTTAGTAGACCATTTCAAATTTTTCTATTGGTTTTCATCAGAATCCTACTTCTATATCTTTATTTAGAATCTAGAACCATTCACTAATTAGAGTTTCAAACTCCTCATTTAGCAGTTTTATTGAATCTCTTAATAGTCCTTTCAAACTGCTTTATTGATTTTTTTTTTAGAATCTTATTTGATTTTCTCTAACCATTCCAAACCCAAGTATTTCATTTAGAGCCATAAAGCTCATATACTAGCTAATTGACCCAATTGTTTCCCCAAAACTTTCCATTGGCCAATATAGTACAATATTCCCTAATCAATTTCCAAGAGACAATAATAATTCCATTCGTTGTCCACTTAAAACTTTACCATTTCTATTTACCCTAAATCCAACTAAATTATCCTTAGTCAATTTTGAACAACTTCGTGTCTATAAGTTTCTAACTTCGATCAATGAGTACTAGAGAAGGGTTGAAGAACAGATACTACTTTTGGGCTTAAATTAATCCTTATGGTCCTTTCCTTCATATTGATATTCGATCCCATGATTCTCAAGAACATATATTTACACTGGCACTACATGCCCTTTCTAGTATGATTGAATCTCCATTGTAAATCAGAAAGTTTGCTTGAATTTGAATCATCCAGGTACTCCTTCGAGACTTCCATGGATAAAGTTGAAAGAATATTTATTGACTTGCTATGGCGTGGCAGTCGCGCACTGCAACAATTT
The DNA here is from genome assembly GCA_029216955.1 of Iris pallida. Taxonomy (NCBI): domain Eukaryota; kingdom Viridiplantae; phylum Streptophyta; class Magnoliopsida; order Asparagales; family Iridaceae; genus Iris; species Iris pallida. The sequence continues at coordinate 17,056,497 of JANAVB010033620.1, forward strand.
ATCTGAATCATGGAAGCTACGAGTTCACTACAACTAGAAGCGTACTGCCGAGCATGGAATCTAAGTCGAAGTGATTTCAGGTATGTATAGGTTTTCGGATACTATTGAGACTATGGGATAAATACATCCTGTTTCAATGACTTGAATTGTTCTATCAATATCACTTGACAATGGGTAAAGTTGAGACACTATTCGATACTTATCATTATTTGAGTCATGCAACCAAGAGTTCACTGCAGCCAGAGGTGCACTAGCGGGGCATGAATTTTAGGTAAAGTAATTTCGGATATGCATGGGTTCCGGATACTGTTGAGACTATCCATGTCCTAGATTTATATTGTTTGGCCTCCTATCACCATTGGAAAAACATACCAGGATCATTTTGATCTATTTGATTTTGTCCTAACTTGAATATTCTACTCCCAGCAACTGTCAAAGATCACTTCTAATACCATAACCAATAGGAACAAAGACTTATATAGCATTTCTACTTGATTTTTTCTAGAGTTTATTAGGACCATTTCAAATACTTTTGCCTAATCCCTTTCATGGCTCATACTCATGTGTGTTGTATATTTTGTTGATAATTACATATCCTTGAAAACTATATACATATCCTTAAAAACTATATATATATATATATATATATATATATATATATATTATATAATATATATATATAATATATATACTTTGCAAATAGCTATGTTATAGATAGCAATATATAGTTTGTGCATGACTATGGATATATTTTTTGTATATATATATATATATATATATATATATATATATATATATATATATATATAAATAATAGATATATATATATATTATATATATATATATATATATATATATATAATATATATATTATACATCTATTATACAACACAAGGTTTTTGAATTCTAGGGCTGACTGTGCCAAGATAAAGAGTGGTTGGATTTAATCTTGGTGAATCAACGGTTGTGGAGTTTTATGGGGAATCCAAAGAGTGGGGTTTGCACTCATAATGGTTGTGGATGAGCATTATTGAGAGTGGGGTTTTATGGGAATGAGCATTATTGAGAGTGGGGTTTTATGGAAAATCCAAAGAGTGGGGTTTGCACTCATAATGGTTGTGGATGAGCATTATTGAGAGTGGGATTTTATGGGGAATCCAAAGAAAATTCACATCCAGCAGTGGTTGGGATTTAATATTTTGATGGGGCCTCATAATTATTATTGTTCGTTTAAAATTGGGGGGTCCAAGATTTTAGGGGGAATACCTTAAATGAACCATGCCCTATGGGCACGGGTTATACTAGTATTATATATATATATATATATATATATATATATATATATATATATAATATATATATATATAATCGAAAACTTTATTGATTCAAGAAGCTCATAAGGAGCCGAACACAAAACTCAAAAGCAAAAGACAATATTGAAATTCAAAAAAGAAATTCAAACCGTCCGCGCATCCCAAGGGGGGCTCACCGGCCCGAGGAGGGGACACGCGTCCCGAAGAGTCTCGGGACTCCGCCGAAGAGCTCGAGAAGGGGGGTGGGGGGCTCGACCGCGGTGGTGCACGACCCCGGTGGTGGAGGCTAAGGGAAACCGACGTGGAGGCGAACTGCCGGGAGGCGGCAAGAAGGGGAGGGACGGGGGCTCAGCCCGGGGATCGGAGGCCACTGCCGGGAGGGCCCGACATGGGAGCCGGCCCTAAGCGGAGGCGGACGGCGACCGAGTCGACCGGAGGGAGCGGAAAGCGCACCACGGTGGTGGGGCGGGGACGAAAAACACGAGCCCCGGCGGAGGCGGGGAGGCCAAGCGACGGCTGGGGACCCGAGGCGGCGGCTGGTGCTAGAAGTAGGGGCTCGACCCCCACGACGAAGCGAGGAGAGACCTGACCTGCCGAGCCAGAGAGCACCAGTAGGCACAACCGACTGGGCTGGGAGGGGGTTCCAGTACCACCGAAGAGTGGTGGGGACCGGGGAGTAGGCTGCCGTTGAGGTGGATGGAGTGCGGTGAGATGGACGACGGAAGGGGGGAGGAAGTCCGCGGCCGAGGCACGGGGAGGCGCGAAGGAAGGAAGCACCGGGAGGACCGCACCCGGGGCGGGGGAGGCGCCGGGGGGGAGTCCGCTGCCGAGGCGGGGGGTGCCGGGAGGAGGTTCGCTGCCTAGGCGGGGGTGGCACGTAAGGAGGAAGCTTGGGGAGGATTCCGCAGCCGAGGTGGGAGAGGCGCGTGCGAGGAAGCCGGGGAAGGCGGCTGCCAGGCGTGGGCGCCTGGCCGGAGGAGTCGGAGGAGGCGATCCAGGCGGAGCGGAGCTGGACCCCGGAGCCGTGGGGACGCCGAGAGCCGGGGTAGGAGGGTCCGAGGCGGTCGCTACCCGAGACTCGGAGGCCGCCTCAGGGGGGGGCGGGGGGTGGGGCCCGCGCCGATGGGGGGGCACAGTGGCAGAGACGCGTCCGGAGGGGCGACGGGCCGGAACGAGGCCGCGCTGTGCGTGAGGCGACGAGAGAGGCTGGCGGAGGGCTGAGGAGGGAGGGAGCCGGGAACAACCGTAGGTGCCGAGCTCGGTGACGCCTGCGACGGCGAGGCGGCGGCTGCGCCGAGTAAGAGAGAAGGAGGATGGGCCACCGCACGTCGGGCAGACGCCGGCCGGGTGGGAGGGGGCTCCCCGCGGGAGGAGCGGTAGGGGAGCATATATATTATATATATATGGAAAAAAAAAAATATATATATATATATATATATAATTATATATATATATTATATATATATATATATATATATATATATATATATATATATTCATATATATTTATATATATATATATAATATATATATATATATATATATATAATATTCCATATATATATATATATATATGGAATATATCTATATATATATATTTATATATATATATATTATATATTTATATATATTATATATATTATATATAATATATATAATATATATATATATATATATATATATAATATATATTCCATAGATATATATATATATATATATATATATAATATTATATTATATATATATATATATATATATATAAAAATAATATATATATAATATATATAGGACAAAAAAAATATATATATAGAGCAGAAACAATATAAGACGTTACCTAGTAACCCTATTAGTCATTACTAGGAGGGTGTCATTGGGACCATATTTTTCTAATGAGTTTTGACAGGTAGGGATAGGAAGGAATGGTAGAACTATTAGTGGTGATATCAGATTCATAAAGGAGTATGATATTTTGACTTTTATGATTAAAGGTGAAAAAGGAATTATATGGAATAATAGAGAAATCTGTAAGAAAATGCTGATTGAAGCGAGATTAGATTTGATAAGTTCTTCAACAGAGAAGGTAAGTGGAATTAAAACGTGGATAATAAGGAACTTGAGAATATGAGGATCGAGTGAAGGAACACTCAAAGGAATTGATTTTTGAGAAAAGATGGATATGACCGTGAAAGAATTATTATGTTCTGGAAAAGAATGGTTGCTGGAGTAATAATGAGAATTAAGATCAGGATATTAGCATACAACTCTTGGAACAGATGGATAGTTATTAAAGGAAGAAGAGTCATTGAGTTAAAATTTGTTGGAAGGTTCACAAATATAGAGCATTCAAATGTGGATCAGATTTATGCTACAGTAAGGAAGATTTCATACATGTTTAAGATGTGGCGATATTTTAAAGTTGTTATAAGAATATATTCAATTTGACTAGAGATTTAGTGACTGGCTTTCGAGGTTTGAGATTTTTCGAATACACATACCATGGATCGACTGAGTACAAATTTTTGACAATGGAGATTATAACCTTGATGGAGTAATAATAGGAGGAGTAGAATTTGAAGTCTAAAAAGTGGTTAAGAAATTGGCAGATTACTATAGAACAGTTTGGCAAAAGTTGATCGAATTGCATATATTCCTTGGTTCCAAATAGAATTAGTTATAGTGACTTGGAAGTTACCTGATGTTCCTTGGTGCTGAGTTTAGTTACCAAGCTTAGAGGATCGGCCTATAGGGTGTTAATGAGATGATTTTCTTCTTAAATATTTTGTTTTGAATTTTCTTTACTCATTGTAGTGATTTGATATTCTATCATCATTCAGTCATCCATAGAAACATATCAGATTTCAACCTCGTTATATTATCGTGCCTAAAGTTTGAATGTTGATCATATTAGACAACGACTCTTAAATCGTGCTTATATGATTTTCGATTGTGACTAGTTTCTATTCTATTAGATCGTACCTTGAGGATTTTACTTTTGACTTGATCGTAACTTGACCTCTAATCATGCTCAGAATTTTGATCATAATTTGATCATGTATAAACCTCTGCATCTGGACTTTACTCTAGAATTATTTGATTTTAATCAAATCATGCACAAACCATTTAATTTTGATCATTCTTTCAATTATATCGCAGAATCTGATTGTATTCGATTACTAACCATGCCAAATTACTGTTTTGATCACATCATTTCTATAATTGATTGTGCCTAGGCAATTTTTGGCTTCTTATTTTTAGAATTTGATTTTTAGTTTGCTCGTACCTAAATTTGATAATGTGATTTACACTATTTCCAAATTCCAGATTTTGATCGCATTATTTCTATATTTGCTAATGTCTAGGAAGCTTTAATCCTATACTTGATTGTGCCTAAATTTCAATTCCTTATCGTATATCTAACTCATATTCTATCATGCGTAGATAATTTTGACTATTCGTAATCATGACTAGATGATTTTATCTACCATGATTATCAATCGTGCTTAAATGATTTCAAACTTGGTCGTACCAAAATAATTTTGATCATGATCGTGTTTACACGATTATATTTTATACCTGAAATATTAATTCTGTCCTGGATGGTTTGATCCTATTAGCTATGATTAGATTTCAATTCTTGATCATGTTTAAATCATGCCAAATTATCTCAAATTATTTTACTTGATTATTGTGCCAAATAATGTCATTACTTAAATTTCGAGGACGAAATTTTCTAATGCAGGTATATTTGTAACTCCACCTTCTCTAAATAAAGAATTTGGTCATTTCCCATATTCATTATTATGTATTTCTCTTATATATATATATATATATATATATATATATATATATATATATATAATATATATATATATATATATATATATATATAACTATTGTTGATTTTTATTATTTATTTATAGTTGGCTAGTATTATCTATTCAGCTATTATTTTTACCTAGGCATTTTAGAACCCTAAATTCTAGGAATTAGCCTTTGGGCTTTGGCTAATGGCACCGTGTTAGCCAAAGGATTTTACGTTAGGCTAGTCTTATTTAGCCAGGCCTATCTAATCAATAAGCTACGCTATTCATTCATCAAGACAGCCCACAACCTAATAGTACCTAAAGAAAACCTAATTTCTATTTTGGCCAAGGACACATCCTGCTCATTGGAACATGCCCCAAGTGCATAGGTTAAACATTCTTGTAAACAACCTTAAGACCACACTCCATTTAACAAGCTAGAGCCCAACTAATTGAGATTGAACATAAGCTAAATAAGCTAGCCCACACTGTTAAAGACCATAGCCCATACAGATCAAGCCCATGACATTTATAAAACCAACCCGGTCAAGTTAGTAACCCACTCTCTTTAGATCTAAAAATGTTTTTCTTCTTTCGGCCATCGCTCGTACAGAGCAGAGCTCCTCCGTGTCTCCAACGAGAGGCCAGTCGGTCCCCGACCATTCCCGAGTTGTCCCGAAGCTTCCCCACTACCGACTCAGCCGGTCCATCACCGTCGTCCCCCATTCCACCGACGTATCTCCAATAGCTCGGGCTGTTCGTTTCTAATGGCTGGCGATCCGCCGCGCCTATAAAAGCGACCACCACCTCATTCTTTCCTTCATTCCACTTCTCTTGGCGAAGCCCTGCTTGATTTTGTATAGTTTTCCTTCTCCTTAATTCCACCAGAATCTTTAGAGCTTCAATCCAGCTATGGATATGGCGACGAGGCTTTCTGGCAACGACAATGTTTGATTTATTTCGATTCTGGTGATCTCTTCTTGAGACGACTGGTGATAGTGTTTGATGGGTCAGCGACCCCGCAAAGACTTAGGGGAGCATCTGCTTCTTCAGCGAGCGATTGAAGTGCAATTATGTAGAAGCTTGTTCAGCAATTTTGATCGAATCTGATCAAAGGACAATTGATTGGTCACGAGAGGACGGATTGAACATAGACTTGATAAGTTACTCATGTTCTTGATTCTTTGAGTTTTCTTTAAAATTTTTGGTCGAACGATCGAAGAAACTTATATAAATTCGTCTATGTTTTGTGCATATCTAGTGTTTGAATTTATGGCTGAACCACTATTACCTTATTGTGCTAGACTCGATAGCCATCATATTAGACACGTGGATACAAGTTGACACCCTAGCTTCCTTGGAAACAACCCTGTGCAGGTACTCTTTCATTACTCTTCTCTATTGTTATAGTTTGATGATTTGTCTGGGTCGGAGAAGGCTGTGTTGTAGTGAGTGAATGATGGTTTTGTGTCTGGGTTTCAAATGTGTCCAGAGATCGAAGCTCGGACACAGAGTTGTTAGAATTTTTTCAATATTCTTTGCTTAAAGATCTGTAAACAAAATAAAAAATACGTAAGTGGTTACCCGGCCTCCGGGGAAGTCGCGCACGTAGCACTGCCCTAAGAGTTAGCTCGGGTCTATGTGCAGACTGTATCCGAATGCTCGTAGTGGTAAAATTTCCGCTCCACATGAATCTCTTTGCCGTACACGATTTAGAGAGAGTGACCACCGACTTAGCTCTACCCAGAACAACAACGAAGAAGAGTATAGTTTTGGGAGAAGGAAGTTTTGAGAGAGTTTCGAAAGATTTTTTCTGTGTCAAACGAAGTGTTGAGATAGGCCTCAATATATAGGCTTTTCTCCAACGATTATGGAGTAATGGAGATTTAAGGCAATTTAATCCAGTAAATAAAGATTGAACGTTACAAATAATTCAAATGAAAAACATGTGATACATTGTATCTGGACATGTTTTAATATGTGAAACATTACAAATTAAAGAAATATGAACTATGTGGTTCAAAGAATCTGGACGGAATTGAAGTATACAACGTTACAAAAATAAATGAATAGTGACGGTTAGAAAAATTCAATAAGGAGCAAAAACGTTTACTGGGGTCTCAGCCCGAACCCGAAGAGAAATTTGAATCGACATTTGGTGCCCGCAGATGTGGGACTAAAGGAAGAATGTGACTTGAGCTTTTGCTCAAAGTTGCAATAGAAACTAACAATCCCCCCCCCCCCCCCCCCCCCCCCCCAAAAGGTCAAGTCCTAAAATATTAGAAGAAAAGAAAGATAAAGATGAGACAGAGAATTTCTGGGCAGTTGAATACTATGCATAAATGAGATGGACTACAGCCTTGAATCTCACGTAGTGACTATTGTCTTTGTCTGAAGAAGAGCTTAATGGACTACGCCTTGAATCAGTCTTCTTGAACCAGACTTAGAAAATAACACACATAGTACGCTAGATGTACTTGGGTCTATCAGGTTGCGCGTTTGATTGGCCATGCACACTTTTACACATTCATGAGAGTTGCCTAGAATCGTCTTGTCCTATAGTTGCGGCCCTCACGACCTCTCATATAGGTAAGTCCTCAATAGTTGGTGATAGGAATCAACCCTACATATCGGCTTGGACTTATTAATAGTTTGAACTCACCCTATCCATATCACATAAGGAACACTGTCACCATAGGGATGGGGCATAAATGTATACATATATAGCCTCTTGGGTTATTTTAAAGAGAACTTAATCTCAGGGTCAGTGTTCCATAATAGTCACCTAGTCCAGCTTGTTTCTACCCATTGAACCGGCTTCTTAGGATCTCCAGTCAGACTCGGTTGGGTTGCCACTGCTGGTGACTATACTATGGACTTAACCCCATCCCCCCGATGATTTTAGGATCAATGTCCTAGACAAACTCTTCGTCAAGAGTAAACAGACTCTTCGTCAAGAGATCTGTAAGTTCTTTTATGACTTTTATAGTCAAGAACAACATATTTGCCTTTTAGGCTCTTTTAATTTCTTGAAACGCAGCTGCAGGTACCTGTTCATCTTAGAATTCACAAGATCATGCTTTTAGGAGTTCTTTAGCATAATTAAAAAAATAGGTACAGAAATATATATTTCATATATATGGATAATAAGATTTCTAAGCCATTCGACTTCTATACAGATAGTGTCCAAAGTTATCATTTCAGAATCCATTGTACTCCTGGCTATGATAGTTAGTTTACATGATCCCCAGGAGATTGCAGCTTCTGCTAGAATAAAAACATATCTAATAGTAGATTTTACATCATGTGAGTCAGTTACCCAATTTGTATCTGAGTAACCTTCTATGATATCAGGGTGTCTAGTATAATGAAGTTTATAATCTAGAGTGCCCTTAAGATATCTAAATACTCTGTCCAATGCAGTCCAATGTGATTGATTTGGGTTACTAGTATATCTACTTAGTCTCCCAATAGCAAATGCAATATCGGGTATGATCCTATTTGTTATGTACATAAGGGACCCAATCATCTGTGAATATCTATATTGTTCTATAGGTGATCCTTCATTCTTTTTTAAAACAATATTACTGTCATAAGGAGTAAGGACAAGTTTCTTGTCAAAATACTCAAAATTCTTTAACATTTTCTTAATTGAATGTGCTAGGAATAGAGTATAGCCCTCCTTGCATTTGGACACTTGCATTCCTAGGATAAGATTTGTTGCACCTAGGTCTTTCATGTCAAACTGGTTAGATAAGTAATTCTTAGTGTTATTTATCAATTCCAGTGAAGATCCTAAAATAAGGATATCATCAACATACAAGCATAAGATGACACAACTTTTATTTGTATTTTTAGAATACAAACATTTGTCATATTCATTTGGCATAAAACCAAATTCTATAATGACTTTGTCAAATTTGTTGTGCCATTGCTTGGGAGCTTGCTTTAGGCTATAAGGAGATTTTACTAATCTACAAACCTTCTTTTCTTGGCCTTCAGCAATAAAACCTTCAGGTTGTTCATATATATTTCTTCTTCTAAATCTCCATTTAGAAATGTTGTCTTTATATCCATTGATGGATCAACAAGTCATGAATGGAAACTAGGACTAGGAGGGTTCTAATAGAAGTGATCCTAGCTACAGGAGAGTATGTATCAAAATAATCTAGTCAATTTTTCTGAGTAAATCCTTTGGCTACTAATCTAGCCTTATATTTCTCTATGATACCAACGGCTCTAAGTTTCTTTTTAAAGATCCACTTACAACATAAGGGTTTACTACCTAAAGTTAGGTCTACTAGAAACCAAGTACTATTCTCCATAATTGAGTTGTACTCATTGTTAATAGCTTCTTTCCAGAAAGGGGCATCAGGAGAAGATATGGCTTCTTCATAAGTTGAGTGATCACCCTCTATCAAGAATATGAAGAATTATTCTCCTAAATTTTTTTTAATCCTTTTTTTACTCCTTCTAGGTTCTATGACTTGTTCAGGTTGAGGACTTGATATTATAATCTGAGAACTAGAAGATGGAGTAAGAGAAGGGTTGGAGGAAGATGAAGAGGTTCTATCCTTTAAGGAAAATATATTCTCAAAGTAAACTGCATCTCTAGCTTCTATAATTGTGCTATTAGATATTTTATTTACTTCAGAATGTGTTACAAAAATCTATTGGCATTACTATCTAGGGCATATCCTATGAACACAATATCTATAGTCTTAGGTCCAATCTTCATCTTTTTTTTTTCTTTTTTTGGGTTCAGGAATTCCTACCTTAGCTAAACATCCCCAAAACTTTTAGGTAATTAATCCTAGGTATTCAGCCTTTCCATAACTCATATGGTGTCTTATAATTAGTCTTACTGGATATCCTATTAAGGATATAACAGACTGACAAAAGGGCTTCTCCACAAAGATTATCAGGGGCACCTAAGCCGAGAAGCATGATATTTACCATGTCTAACTGAGTACGATTCTTTCTCTCAGCAACTTCGTTGGACTGTGGTGAATAAGGTGCGGTTACCTCATGAATAATTCTATTTTTTTTTTACAGAAGTTGGTCATTTCATTTGAGGTATACTCTCCACCACGATCTGATCTAAGGATCAATTTCCCTATATAACTGGTTATCAGCTTTAGACTTATAGACCTTAAATCTGTCTAAAACTTCATCTTTGGTCTTAAGAAGGTAGGTATAACAATACTTTGAATGATTATCTATGAAAGTGATAAAGTATTTCCTACCTCCTCGGGTCAAAATCCTATTGGAATCACAAACGTCACTATGGATAAGTTCTAGGAGTTTGGAATCCCTATGAACATATTTGAAAGGTAATCTAGTGTGTTTGGCTTGAACACAAATCTCACATTTGTGTTCATCGTCTATAGGAATCTTAGAGATAAGATCTACATTCATCATCCTTTTAATAGATCCTAAGTTCACATGACCTAATCTGCCATGCCAAACATTGGAGGATTCAACATTTGTAACAAAAGAAGGATTTGACTTTTATTCATAGTACTAAAGATAAAAAAATTCATCTTTTACAAATCCTTTCCCCACAAATAATTCATTCTTAGAAAAAACTATTTTATTGGCCACCATTACAATTTTGTATCCTGAGGCTACAAAGAGGGATCCACTAACTAGGTTCCTCCTAACCGACAGCACATGAAGTACATCATGGAGAGGTAGAATTTTTTCTGATGTTATTTTTAATCTATTCTTCCTCTTCCTACAATCTGTGCCGTTGAGCCATCTCCTAGGGCACACCTCCTCTATCCGATTCCTGATAGTTTGGAAAACTAGAACGATCAAGGAAACATGAACATTTGCTCCATAATCCAACCACCAATCCTCAGATTGGTAAGAAATATTTATTATAGGTTGATAGATTACAGACCTGAAGGAGGTAGAAGACCCATTCAAAGTCATGTTAGCCTCAGGTTTGTTAGAGCCTTTCCTTTTGAAGGAGGTCTCCTTGGTGATTAGACTTGGATTTGCCGTTGATTTCTTTATGGTTTACTCAATATAGATGATTTAAGCTAAAAGTTAATTGTTTAAATGATTTTAGTAATTTACCTTTAAACTTTTTTTGGTTTTTGAAGTTTGATAAGGTTGGGTTAGCTGTAGGGGCCGGATCCCAGAAAGCGGAGGTTCACTAGGAACACTTAAGTACCGGTCGCTTAGACGATTGTTCGCCTTGTTGACAGAAGGGCCCTTTCGGCTTGTACCCAAACAAATCTCTATTTTAAAACTTTAAAATTAAAGGAATTTACTAAATCAATAAATTGGTTACTTTAGCCTAAATTAAAATATTAAGTAGAGGAAAAGCTAGTATTGACAAAAATGTAGTAACGCAAAAATATTTGTCTAATGTGTCAATTTCTAGAAACAGCCTTATGAAGCAACAATTTTTATATAACTACTAACAATATGTATATATTTGTTACTGATATTATAATTATATAACAATATCTAACCAAGATTTGTTGAACAATATGCTACTTGAATGAGGACAATTATATAAGAACAATTGTCTAATAATAATTTAACGAATATTTATTAAGAAATAATTTTATGAAGTAAATGAGGCAATTGATTAGTAATAAGTATACAATAGCAATTCGTAATAAAATGTTAAAATTCGTTACTGAAATATTTTGTTAAATTAACTTGCTAAAAATTATGACAAAGCAAATTGATTAGCAATTAGTATACATTATAAAGACAGCCAGCAAATAGTGAAAGTTATGCCTAAAGTATAGGCAACTTTATATATATGTTTATAGGTAAAGCAAATAATTTGCTTAAAGACATTTATTTATTTTTATTTATTTATTTATTGATTTTGTACAATACAGTATGAACGCAAATACTAAAAGTTGTATGAAGGTAGACAAGTATAGGTAATTGCTTGGTTGCCAACTTGGACAAACCGTACCAAATTTTGTTACAAACACAGATTTTTGCTAACGAATGAACAGTAGCAAACTTAGACAAAGTTAACAGTAGTAAAGTTGGACGAACCGTACCAAATTTAATGTGTCCAATTATTATTATTATTATTATTATTATTATTATTATTATTATTTATTTTGATAAATGACAGTACGAATATATCTAGTTAACAAGTATTCTTTGCTTAAACAGAATACTTGAAGAAGCCAAGTTGTGAATAACTTTAACAACTTGAAGAAGCAACTTGAAGGAGCCAAGTTGCTTAAACAGAATACTTGCTTAGATAGTACGCATAGTAGCCAAGTATTTCGTAAAATATATCTAGTTAACAACTTGAAGAAGCAAGTTGTGAATAACTTTAACAGATCCAACTTTTGTCAATACAATTATGAAAATTGTATATAGAAAAGTTTTTTGTTAGACAATAAAAACTAACTCTTAGATTGTTAGAATTTCTTCAATATTCTTTGCTTAAAGATCTGCAAACAAAATAAAAATACGTAAGTGGTTACCGGCCTCCGGGAAAGTAGCGCACGTAGCACTGCCCTAAGAGTTAGCTCGGGTTTATGTGCAGACTATATCCGAACGCTCCTAGTGATAAAATTCTTGCTCCACCGGAATCTCCTTGCCGCACACGACTTAGAGAGAGTGACCAACGACTTAGCTCCGCCCAGAGCAACAACGAAGAAGAGTATAGTTTTGGGAGAAGGAAGTTTTGAGAGAGTTTCGAAAGATTTTTTTGTGTCAAACGAAGTGTTGAGATAGGCCTCAATATATAGGCTTTTCTCCAACGATTATGGAGTAATGGAGATTTAAGGCAATTTAATCCAGCCAATAAAGATTGCACATTACAAATAATTCAAATGAAAAACATATGATATATTATATCTGGACATGTTTTAATATGTCAAACATTACAAATTAAAGAAATGTGAACCATGTGGTTCAAAGAATCTGGACGGAATTGAAGTATCCAACGTTACAAAAATAAATAAATAGTGACGGTTAGAAAAATTCAATAAGGAGCAAAAAGGTTTATTAGGGTCTCAGTCCGATCCCCAAGAAAAATTTGAATCGGCATTCGGTGCCCACAGATGTTGGACTAAAGGAAGAATGTGACTTGAGCTTTTGCTCAAAGTTGCAATAGAAGCTAACAAGAGTCATATTATCGAAGGGGACAAGTGTTAAGAAGAATGAATTTTGTGTTCATCTGATAGTTGATGGAAACACAGTTTGAATTTTTACTGTAGGTTAGCCGTTGGCTTTAGGGTTGTTATTTGGATATTTAGAGCTGTTGGTAGTTGAATTGACATATGTGGGGAACATTTGAAACTTATAAACTTTGGCCCATATTAATCTTCATGTGCTAAGCCAGTAGGTTCGGTTTATTCAGTAATGGGTCAGCAACAAGTTTTGTAGTTTTCATCCCTGGTGGGTCAGAATGTTGGTTGGGTGTAATATCTGTTGTAGAGATTCATTTAATGAGATTGGGCTTGAGTTGTTTAGCAGCACATATGAGTAACTATGAGCTAGCCTAGTTATTTAAATGAATGGGTAATATTTATGATGATCAAGAGAATTGAGCTTCAGTTGGGCTTCAGACCAAGTTTGGCCAATGGGCTATAATAGACTAGAAATACTTAGTGAGTATCCAGTTGTTAAAGATGGATAGATTTTGTTAGTTGGCACTTATTAGTAAATTTGTAATAGCTAGAATTTAGATAATGGTTGAATTAGAAAATCACATGAGTTTGATTAAAGGGTAACTAGGAAGGTTAGTACGTAGTCCTTAGAACATGATTAGGAAATTATTTAGAATGTTTCTAAATATTATTACCCTATTTTAGGTGATTAGAAGACATTGCCAATTCTTAAGAAAAAGGCAAGTACATGTATCTCGATTTTACTGCCACTTGCATGCATGAGCACACACACTTCTTGTCATGATACTTGCTTCACTTGCTTGCATGATTCTCGTATCGGGTGGGGGGCATTCTAAAATATGTGATAGACTAATATTGGATAACTCGTGCCTGTTAGCATATTATTATATGCCTGATGTCTATTACATGCGTGATTAATAGCATTGTCATCAGACATGCCTGATTATTGGGTGACTGATAACATTGTCATTAGACATGCCTGATTATTGTGTGACTGATAGCATATTATTCATTTAGTATGCCTGATATATATATATATTAGCCCTACATATTGATAACGTCTAATTGCACATGATCATGTAGCTAGTGCATACTCTGTTATTTCTCATATTACCTGTCATTCACTTTCTCTTGCTTTACCTGTTTCCTTGATATCATGTTGGTAAGTATTATTGATATATATTGTGCTTTGCTCCCTTCCTGACTAGATCGTTGATTGCACGTGAGATTGATTCCTTAGAGTGTTATGGCCCGCAGGGAGACCTAGCAGCGGAGCTCACTCCAGATGCTGAGATGTAGATTTATGTATATGGTTATTGAATGTATTGAGATCTAGGATGTTGCAAGTATAGATAGTCTTCATATACTTTACCGGCTTTGTACCAGAATATTTATGTATATGGCTGTAATAACTACGTAGTGATCTGTAATGGTTTTTGTATTAGTAGCTATATCGTGATAGACGTTGTGATGAGTATACACTATTAATTGATGATGACTAGACTAGACGGCTGACTACCGTTGTCAACGACAGTGTAGGCCGGGCATGACTCGATTCGTACCCAATTATCCGGGAGCGAATCGTGACAAAAACACACACAGAAAAATCTCTACGCGCATAAGTACTATATGCGCGGGGACACAGAGATACGATGCAGTACAGAAGCAGCTCTACGTGTATAAATACTATATGTGCAAAAACATAGAGACACGATGTACGCATATAAATGTAGACATCCTTCTCTTTCTGAGATATCATTTTGTGCATGCGCAGAATTCCAAGTTTTTCAACAAACTTATACATGTGTTTGCGCAAGTCCACTCACTCTGCACAGATAAGTGATGCTCTACAATATCCATTAATTTCAACCGCATCGTAGATGTGAGGGCACTTGCCTCCACAATAACTCGATAGCGTAGAAGATGCGATATCATGCTGTCTTAAACTTCAAACTTTGAAATTTTAATAGACATTACTCTGCGCACCATGGCAATGTATTGAAGGAGACTGCGCATGACCATCTCCTTATATGTAGATAATTTTAACTAGAGGTACTCTGCGCAACATTATGCTCTAGCTAAAATTTCCAAAGACTTTTTTACTTTTAAACAACATAGACTAAATCATATGTGTCTAGAAATAATTTTTCATGTCTTTTGTAGTCTCTTTATCATAGCTCCTTTGGGCAAAGCCTGCATAGGCTCGGTTGAAGGCATGTTGTATACCAACGATTTGACAACATGCTAGAATCGGTCACCTCCTAGCTTGACAAAGAGCAACCAGCAGAAAGGCAACACTTGATAGCCCAATAAGATAGGGACATGCTACAGTACATGATCATAGTGATCATTTCTGCAGATTTAATATGGGTATCTACAAGAAGTCGGCCTTAACGTTTGCGATGCCCTGAAACCACCATCTTAACAAATAGTACCAGTAAGATCAATAGATTTTTGCTCCAAAGGGCAACTTATTATCATCTTGAAGATGGACCGTAGTTACCTATTGTCTACTTTATACCATACCACCATCCAAAGGCAGATGAATTACGACATGACACCCTATAAACACGGACCAAAGTTTAGAGAATTCGTCACAGATATGGTGACAACAAGCATAACATTTTTGAATGCGTCATCGACAGTTTTTCTTGCTACATTCGTGGTCTGATGCCTGAATCAGTGCCCAACGAACAGTGGTCAAAAGTTACTACGTACACGGCAACCATCTTTGCTAACCAGTTCACGAAAGAGGGATGCATATACCCAGTCAAGGATTTGAGACTCACTTGGTGGATCTCAAAATCCCAGGCTTGGAGTGACCTCACACAGTGGACGTTGAAGACATTCGAGCCTACCTTCAAAAGCATTGGACTTTACCATGTCGACAGGGCGACCTATTACGCTCTTGAACTAAACACCTAGTAGTTTTTGGACCTAATGGAATTGTATAACTCTTGAATCAAAACCTTAGTTACTCTAGTAGGGGATATCGGCTTCGACTTGCAAGAGATACAGGAAATATCCAAGCTGCCAATAAGGAGTATACTCCTCACAACAAGGAGTTAGCTAACTTAGAGAAGGACAACCCCAAACTTTTGATAATTTACAAAGAAATGATGTGCTTATCACATCTGCCATAAGAATAATAAGAAGAGCAAGACGGAGGAGAACGCCGTCTTGATTAGTCGCTGGACTGACTACCTATTCTTCTAATAAGCAGAGGAAATGGGGACTCAGTTCATAACTACTCCCTCCATGGACTCTAGTGCCATTTACGACCTCATGGCATGACTAAAGGAGACCGACAAGGTGTTGGATGATCAACTAATGCAATATTCTGAAGGCACCATGATCTACAACTACTTCCATCATGCTAAATAAAAACTATCAGAAGAAGCAACAGTACCTAGCTACTTGTCGTTGTGGCTACGCACAAGCATCATGCTCGGGAGGCTCAGGATCAATAGATTAAGTGCAAAATCTCTTCTTTCTGATAGTATAATTGGTCTACACACTACAACAAAAATACCTTTTAATGACGGCTAAAAGGCGTCATTAATTGCAAACCATGACGCTTTTTTTTCTCAGTCCAAGCGTTATGAAATCGGGTGTTATAAATATTTTTAAAAGCGTTATAGATAATTCATCCAAAACCGTCATTAATAGGTTGAATTTCTGCTACGTTTTATTTTCAAAGCGTTATGGATACTTATGAAAAACCGCTGTATATGGTCGTTGTATCACATTTATAACGCTCTATACTGAATGTTATACATTCCAAATGCTGCTCAATTCAATTTGAAAACAACCACTTTGAACCATATTCACAACAAAGCATTGAAATGTAATATAAAGTACCATTCTCCATTTCATTGTCTCAAAATAGAGTATTTTAGCTACCATTCTACATTTCTCCATTTCATTATATGCATCTTCTCAAAATATATAGAGTATCCAATATAGAGTACACTTTAGCTACATCAAAACTATCGACATCAAAAATCTCACAGATATTGTAGCGAAGAAGCACACTTATAACGCTTCAACTTGGTCACATGAAGACTGTCCATAGCACATGTACGTATAGCAAAATCCTGAAAAAGAAAGCAAAATCCTCACTTTTAGAGTCTGTCAATTTTAGAGTCTGTGATTTATATCGAAAAATCGAGAGTATCAGAGTACTCTAATAAAAACCGAAACCGACAAATAAAGTAAAACATCTAGGCATGGCATAGTGGACGTAGTCCCAAAATCAACGACGCAGGCATGCTAATGGAGATGTCATTCCCGAAATAGAAATACTCCCAACTAATATATACCCGCATGTGATTTATATCGAAAAGCTCCCAACAAAAACACCCACAGTACCAAGTTAAACCCATCATGCATAATAGATACCCAACCAACAATTTTAATCCAAATAGCAAAACATCTCCTACAACAAAGAAATCTTTCCCAACCCAACATGTATAATAGGGAAAACCTAAACCAACATCCCACAACAAGTATAGGAAGGAGAACCCAAGCAACAATTTATACAAGAAACCCAAACCAACAATACATGCACCACAAATAATTACAACAGCAGCTAGGTAACCCAAAATCGAAAATGATCCAACAGCAAGTAAAGAACCGAACATGATCTAAAGATCATTTCCGCTTCCCAAACAAAGACAATCGTAGGATCGTCAAGCCAAAATCGAACCCAACACGTATCAGTCGATCGAAATCCTTTTTATGTAGGGATCGAGATCCAACAACATCATCGACAAACAAAATAAACCCAAAAACTGAAATCAATCAAGAGTTTAGAATTTATACCCCAGAATTTGGTATCGAAATTCGAAGGGAGCCTTCGGACTCGGTTCGCAGGCACGCACAGCGCCTCGCCAGGTCGCGGCTGCAACTGTGGAGAGGCTACATTATCAACACGAAGGTATCCTCACATCCGTGTCCAGTATCGACTCGTACAAACACGAGCGTATCTGCACCCAGAATGAACAACCCAACAGTACCAACATACAAACTACGACCAACGACAAGAAACGAAATAAGATATATAAGATGTCTCAGATAAGGATCAATCATTATCTGCTGTACTAACGTGCCATAACACGTATAGGACACGTCCCGACACGGAGCCAGTGTATCCGATACGATCTGCAATGCTTTGGTTCATTTGGTCGAATGACCATCACCAAGAGTATCAGAGTACTCTAATAAAAATCGAAACCGACAAATAAAGTAAAACATCCATGCATGACATAGTGGACGTAGTCCCAAAATCAACGACGCATGCATGCTAATGGAGATGTCAATCCCGAAATAGAAATACTCCCAACTAATATATACCCGCATGTGATTTATATCGAAAAGCTCCCAACAAAAACACCCACAATACCAAGTTAAACCCATCATGCATAATAGATACCCAACCAACAATTTTAATCCAAATAGCAAAACATCTCCTACAGCAAAGAAATCTTTCCCAACCCAACATGTATAACAGGGAAAACCTAAACCAACATCCCACAACAAGTATAGGAAGGAGAACCCAAGCAACAATTTATACAAGAAACCCAAACCAACAATGCATGCATCACAAATAATTCCAACAGCAGCTAGGTAACCCGAAACCGAAAATGATCCAACAGCAAGTAAAGAACCGAACATGATCTAAAGATCATTCCCGCTTCACAAACAAAGACAATCGTAGGATCGTCAAGCCAAAATCGAACCCAACACGTATTAGTCGATCGAAACCCTTTTTATGTAGGTATCGAGATCCAACAACATCATCGACAAACAAAATAAACCAAAAAACTGAAATCAATCAAGAGTTTAGAATTTATACCCCAGAATTTGGTGTCGGAATCCGAAGGGAGCCTTCGGACTCGGCTCGCAGGCACGCACAGCGCCTCGCCGGGTCGCGGCTGCAACTGTGGAGAGGCTACATCATCGACACGAAGGTATCCTCACATCCGTGTCCAGTATCGACTCGTACAAACACGAGCGTATCTGCACCCAGAATGAACAACCCAACAGTACCAACATACAAACTACGACCAACGACAAGAAACGAAATAAGATATATAAGATGTCTCAGATAAGGATCAATCATCATCTGCTGTACTAGCGTGCCATAACACGTATAGGACACATCCCGACACAGAGCCAGTGTATCTGATACGATCTACAATGCTTTGGTTCATTTGGTCGAACTACCATCACCAAGAGTATCAGAGTACTCTAATAAAAACCGAAATCGACAAATAAAGTAAAACATCCAGGCATGACATAGTGGACGTAGTCCCAAAACCAACGACGCATGCATGCTAATGGAGATGTCAATCCCGAAATAGAAATACTCCCAACTAATATATACCCGCATGTGATTTATATCAAAAAGCTCCCAACAAAAACACCCACAGTACCAAGTTAAACCCATCATGCATAATAGATACCAACCAACAATTTTAATCCAAATAGCAAAACATCTCCTACAGCAAAGAAATCTTTCCCAACCCAATATGTATAATAAGAAAAACCTAAACCAACATCCCACAGCAAGTATAGGAAGGAGAACCCAAGCAACAATTTATACAAGAAACCCAAACCAACAATACATGCATCACAAATAATTCCAACAGCAGCTAGGTAACCCAAAACCGAAAATGATCCAACAGCAAGTAAAGAACCGAACATGATCTAAAGATCATTCGCGCTTCACAAACAAAGACAATCGTAGGATCGTCAAGCCAAAATCGATCCCAGCACGTATCAGTCGATCGAAACCCTTTTTATGTAGGGATCGAAATCCAACAACATCATCGACAAACAAAATAAACCCAGAAACTGAAATCAATCAAGAGTTTAGAATTTATACCCCAAAATTTAGTGTCAGAATCCGAAGGAAGGCTTCGGACTCGGCTCGCAGGCACGCACAGCACCTCGCCGGGACGCGACTGTGACTGTGGAAAGGCTTCGGACTTGGCTTCCCAAATGCAATTACACTCCCTTGAACAAGAACAAACAGAAAAAAAATCAAAGAACACAAGCGTTTGGTACTTACAATTATTTTATCGAACATGAAGCGCACATAGAATAATTCCCAACAAAATCTTTTTTTAGGGAAAAAAATCCAAATCAAAATCACTCACTTAATCAAGAGAAGTCAACGATGATGCAGCCATTTTTGGATCATCGCCGACGTGGACGGAGAAGTCGGGAAACCCTAAAAGAACCCTAATTTTGGAGAGGTGGATTCATGTATGGTTGTCAAAAATTAGGTGATTTTACTAAAATCATGTCGAGGCAGAATTTAGGGCATAAAATAAGCAATGATCGAGATTTTAGGACAAATCGGTGGTGAAGGCTATGCCGGTGACAACCTTCCCTCTGCAGTGGAGTCTGTAACCGAGGAAAGCGAGGAACGGGCTGAGGGATGTTGGGGAGCGGGGAGCGGGCTGAGGGGAGTTGGGGAGCGGGGAGTGGGTTGAGGAGAGTTGGGGAGCGGAAGAAGAAGGAGAAGGAGAAAAAGAGAGGGTTTAGAATTTTTCTTAAGTGTGGGAGAATTACGGGGGAGTCGAGGTTTCGACTTAAATTTTTGTGCTTTTTTATAACGCTCGTATCACTGGAGCACTATCAAAAATATTTTTAATGTAAACCGTCATAGATTCTAGTCTTGCTGAACTTTGATGACGCTTCCACATCAGCCGTCATGAAAACCACTTATCAAGCGTCATTAATAGGTCTTTTTGTTGTAGTGACAACTGTCTAATGGCTCTTTTACTGTGCATGGTATGCTAACTCAATAAGTGGTTCTACCATTTTGCCAACTCATTAGTCAACAAGCCAACGAGGATTATTTCTTCGAAAATCAAGTATTGCTAGTTGATGCCTTTTTTATATTCTTATACAGTCATTTCTTATTATAAAATTCATATTTTTAAGGCAAAATTATGGATATAATTGTGAGGATATTATGGATATTTTTGTCGACTCTGGACAGTGTTCATGCATTCGAGTTGGGATAGAGTTCGCTTGATACGTTGCTGGACATTGGCGTGTATTCTATTCCTCTATATTATGGAACTGGGTAGTGACAACTATCCAAGTCGATAGTTAAAATGGCTCTAAAGGGAGGCCACGATGGCACATGTAGTGCCCATCAACCCGGTCTCAATCTATAAGACTAGTTTAAGTGGATGGGTTACTATTGGCCTACTATAGTCGTTGACACAATAATTTATAGGACAAAATATAGAGCATGTCAGATCTATAAGGATCTCATACACCAACCAATGGAGTTGCTTTATTTAATTGATGCCTCATGGTCATTTGAAGTATAGAGAATGGACATTATTGGTCCCATCAACCCCTTATCTATGAAAGGACAACTGTTTATCCTAGCAATAAATAACTACTTTTCTAAATAGGTAGAGGTTGTGCCTCTAGCTAAAGTCAAGACATCAAACATTGTCTACTTCTTCAAGTACGAAGTCATTTACTGCTTCGGTACCCTTAGAAGGATCATCCATGACATAGGTCCATAGTTAGCTATCAATACATTCTACCAATCCTGCGATAATCAACAAATCTAGAATGTAGACTCGATGACCTATGACACTGGAGCCAATGGGCTCACCAAGGCATTAAATAAGACAATTATCGAGCTCCTCAAGAAGATCGTCTCTTCCAATGAATGAGAATGGAATGAGAAGCTTGGCAAATATTTGTGGCCCTACCGTACAACAGCCAGGACGCCAACCAATAATATGTTTTTTCAATAGTGTACGGATGTAAAGTCGTCATCCCATTAGAAATCTAGATACCCTTCTTCTTATTGCCTTGGTTACCAAAATGACTACGAAAGAGAATGACCGCCTACACCTCTTGGAGTTGGAAGCCTTCGATGAGAAATACCTATAATGCCAACATCAGATCGAGTTGTATCATGCTCATACATCCAAGGCCTTCAATAAAGGGGTCAAGGAAAGAATCTTCCAAGTCGAAGATCTCGTCATGACTGAGAAATTTTTTATTAAGAACCACAAAATTAAAAAGAAATTCCAACTAAATGGAAAGAACCTTTCATCGTGGAGTTCATCTACTCTAACAGAGTATATTAATTTCTTAATCCAGATGACGACTTGCTCATGATGCCTATAAGCGACAAGTTCCTAAAAACTACTATGCTTAGTCATATCAAACTTATGAGGCACAAAGAAGCACCCAATGTTGTGAAGAGTAGTCATTCATGATCTACAAAATTACCAAAGCATGCATCATCAAAGTCTTCAGCTATTCAGCTAATCTAGCAACCCCAACTAATACTTTCCCTTAGCACAATGGTTGGTTCATGTAATCCCCTTGCTTGCCATTGAAAATGCGAAAAGGTTTTGTTGAGATAAAACTTTGGTATTTTAATTACAAACAGAACAATATACAATGTAGGACTTAGACGTAGTCCTAGGAGTACACTTTTGTTTTTATCCGGGAACTGTATCGGTGGAGCAAGTGGTAATACGTTGACTTCGTTGACGATCTGACGACGATATTGGATTCCTTGAAGGTCTGGGCTGCTCTGGATGCCAGATCGTTTGGAGGAGAAGTAGACGTTACGTGTCACTTCTTGTCTCTGTATGTAGATATGACGATCTCTCCTTGTCTATATATGAAGGAATGATCCTTCTATTTATAGGCAGCAGACTGGTCTGCTCATGCGAGCATATGTAGGATGTGCCTGTATGTGGGAATGCCTGTAATGCCTGTTGTTCGTATTACGTATTTGGAATACGTATACGTATTTTATCTTGTAATTGCATATCTTCTTGGTTTGGCTCGGCTTGGTTTAACTCTCGGTTTGGGTTGGCTTGGTTCGGCCAGCCCAATGCTTGGTTCATCATGGGCCAAGGGTGGAACACCTTAGCCTATGCTTCTCCTTCATTTCCACCATAACCCCCTCTTTATTATCTCCACCAACCTTCTCTCTCCTCCATAATTCTCATTTACTTCTCCTTCTCCCACCATTACTCTTCTCTACCAACCAAGAACACCATAGGCAAGTACAACTTGCTTCCACAAGAGAACTCCTTTTGATGGTTTCATTAGCTTCTCCTCATGATTCTAAACCACATTAGAACTTGTTATTTTTTATTTTAAGGCTTTAATTCTTGTAGATCTAGAAATTAGTTATTTTCGGATTTTGGTGGTTTTGATCTATCAGACTTCTTTGTTTTCAAGTTTTGATGGTTCCATGTTGTAGAGAATTTCATTCTACCCAATTTTGACCTTTGGAAAATTGGATTCGGACTTGTTTTGACCAAGATTTGGACTGTTGAAGCTTAGATTCAACTTTAGAGTTCTTACTGTTCTTGCCATTTGGAGAAGACAGTGAACAGTGAGCTAGCTTTTTAGCTTATGCCGCTGAGCTGTACGCTGCTCTTTAGCGAGCGTACGCTAACTTGTGTACGCTGCTCTTTAGCGAGCGTACGCTAGCCTTCGTACGCTGCTCTTTAGCGAGCGTACGCTAACTTGTGTACGCTGCTCTTTAGCGAGCGTACGCTAGCCTTCGTACGCTGCTCTTTAGTGAGCGTACGCTCACCTTGATACGCTACCTGTTGGCAGCGTGTCTCGAGCGTACGCTGACCTGTAGCTTGAGCGTACGCGTGCCTTGGTACGCTAGCTTAAGCGAGCAAGGCGTACGCTGGCCCCTTTCGTACGCTAGCTCGGGCGTACGCAGTCTTGAGCGTACGCTAGCTTGAGCGTACGCTGACCTGTAGCTTGAGCGTGCCCTTGTGTACGCTGACCCTTGCGTACGCACCCCATTGGAAGTGTATGGAACCTTTGGTACGCTAGCTCGAGCGTACGCAGACCTGAGCGTGTCCTAGCCTGAGCATAGCCTGGCTTGAGCGTAGCCTGATTACCCTTGATCTTCTATAGCCCTGTATATTGATATTTTATTAGATATTTTACGCCCATTTTATATCCTTATGCCTTTTGTCCTGAACTTGATAATTACAAATTTACTTGATATGTTTGGAATTGATAATTGAGCATGACCTGATAGTGACCCGTAGTGGTGCACTCCTGACATGAGTAACCTGACATGACCTGATAGTGGCCCGTCGTGGCGCACTCCTGACAAGTACACTTGGCATGATAACCTGACATGTTATACCTTGATAAGCTGTTGCGACGGCTACCTGACATGACATGACTTGACAAGAATGAACATCCTGGACACCGTGGGTGATTGTGCTTGTACAAATAAACCAGTCCTGTCTTGCATCATGTCTAGGACGGGGACTCCTGAGTACCACGGTCAGGAGTACCTACTAAAATGGACTAAGGCTAATAACTAGATTAATACATTAGTCATGAAGAGATTTCCCAGCTACAGGCAATCCCGTTACCTGGGCGCGCTTGGGATCTGTAGCCTGCCGTCGAGTAGGGTACATTTCCAGCACACTATCGTGTGTTGCACCCTTCAAGCTACTTAAGGGTACATGCGTTTCCTGGACGATGTACCCACCTGAATTCAACCATAATCTTTCGACCTGGGTAGCCTGGATGGTCTGCAGGGCTTGTGGCTGTAGAATAATCTCACTGCATCTTGTTAGTAATTAGGCTTGTGACAACCCTAGTTAGTTAAAGTATCAAGCCGTAATTCTTGCTTGGCCGTAAAGTGATTGGATGGAGTCTAACCAGTCTAGTCTTGCCCTGATCCTGTTCCAGACTATTGAATGACCAGAATACTTGTATTTATTTTACCGATAAATGGTGAGAAACCAAGCTCCGTTCAGACGAAGGGTTACAACCCCGGTCCTTGTTTGGTTTACGGGTTGTAACCTGGTTATCTGAATAGTTCCATGGTTATCTCGTCGTATATCATCCTGGTATATTTTTCTTTATTTCCAGTTCTTACTTTTTTTATATCTTGTGCTGATTGCTGGTTTTAGTTCTTAAGTGAAGCCTCCTTTGTGGCACTTGCTCTTTCTGGGGTCTGACCCAGCTGGTTTTGTGTGGCCAGATTTCGGAGCAGCTACCGAGGATCTCCCGACCTTCCTGCCAGATGGTGAACACTAGAAGGAATCCTGGCAACGAGTGGGTTATTTTTTTGGCTCTCCCACTCTATTGTAAAAATATTCTTTTGAGGCGTTTAGCCGACGAGCACTTGTTTAGCTCGATTGCATTTACTTACTGTCTGCCTACGGGCTGTAACATGATTAACAAATCCTAGGGTTGATCATGTATGACTGAACTCTTGCTAGTCCTAACATTTTGTAACGACTAGCTTCATGATCAGCTGAATATGTAATATTTGGGATGTCTTATTATTGTATATTTAATGATCATACATCTTGTAACATCTATTTACTTGCTTGTGATTGAGACACTAGGCTTGTTCATGACCTTAAGAGACTGTTGGCTTGTAGATAAACCTTCATGTATCTAGACAGCCGTGACCGTATAGCGAGATGGATTCCATTTCATATACGTAGCTGGCTATGTCTGCCCCCGCTCTCCAGTATTCTGGTTCTGCGGCGTGACATGGTTTAAGTGGTGGCCCATGAAGGTCTTATAAATCAAGATATGTGAGGGTTTACCGAATAGATGTCTCAATCAGTATTCGTCCTTAATCTCTGCTCTTATCTTCTGAATCCCTGGATTCTTGTCCTGATCATATGCTTGTATCGTTGCTCTGTCCTGGTCCTTCCTTATTGTTTCCTATGTCGTCTTCTTCAGCAGCATAGTATCTGACCCGGCCGATCAGCAAGGTGGAGCACCTCCCACGGACCAGCAGCAACCCGGAGATCAAGCCCAGCATTGCGGAGTAGCCTCCAGAGTCGTGCCTTCTGGCAGAGAGCCACCAGTCCAGCCAGTTCAACCTGTAGAACATGATGACGGCACTTTGGTAGGACTCGTCAGGACCTTGATAGCTTCTCAAGATCGTCGTAGAGATGCATTGCAACAGGCAGTGACGGATGCTTTGACCAGAGGCAGTCATCCAGGGAACAACGCGGCCAACAGCTTCAAGCGCTTGAACCCTCCATTCTTCGATGGTAGTGAAGATGCTATCGCAGTAGATGCATGGCTTCAGGACACAGAGGTGGTTCTTGAAGCAGCCAAGACTCCAGAGAATGAGAAGGTAGCCGTGGTGCGCTTGCAGCTATTAGATCTTGCCCGCAGCTGGTGGGCAGCGCAGGCCGTTGGATTAGCAGCACCCATTCCATGGGCAGTGTTCAGAGAGAGATTCCAGACCAAGTATTTCGATGCCGTGGCTCGGTATGATCTGCAGATGAGGTTTACCAATCTAAAGCAAGGAGGCAGGACGGTCGACGGATATGCGGCCGAGTTTTCTAGACTCAGTCGGTTTACTCCCACCCTGGTGGCAACAGAGTATGATAGAGCCCAGCGGTTCCAGCAGGGGCTTCACCTGGAGATTCTATTGGCGGTTGAGCAGTTTGAGCATCAGACTTTTGATGCAGTCTTGAGAGCAGCCCGGAGGCATGAGTATACCTTCCAGAGGATTGTGGATAGGACCGGAGGTCGAAAGAGATCTCACGGCCAGATGAATCAGTCTTCAGCACCGGCCCCGGCAGCCAGGGCTTTGACTATTGGAGCTCCGAGGCGAGCGGCCTCAGTAACGTCGGTTCAGCATTCCACTCCGACGCACCCTCAGCAGCAGAAGCAGAAGCAACCTTCCGCAATGGGTTGTTCTCATTGTGGGAAGCCAGGCCATGTGGTGGCAGATTGTCGCAGGGCACAGGGATTATGTCTGGCTTGTGAAGCACCAGACCATAGGGTTAGATCCTGCCCAAATAGGGGTGGTTCATCATCATCCAACCTTTCTAGCTCTTCGGTGAAAGGACCAGCACCAGTCCAGCAGCAACAGCAGTATCCATTGATGAGGCCCTTGCCGTCTCAGTCCCAGGCGTTTCAGCAGCAGAGCCCTCAGCAGTATGTGCAAGCCCAGGCCTTGAGTCAGAATAGGCAGCGAGGATATCAGCAGAGGGGATCAGCACCCCGAGGGTGTAGTGCCCCGTCCCGTAAAGTCAATCGGAGGAATCGAAACACCAACGACGTTCGGACTTAGCCTTGCAACGGCTTGCTCGAAGACATCGCTCAGGTGGGGTAGTTTCGGTGAACTCTCCTCATCTTTGCCTTCACATAATAAATCGTATTTTCAATTTTGCACAAGTTAGGCTTGATAATAAAAGCTACGCATCCACATAGCTAAGGGAATAATCTCGACGGTTTGAATCGAGTTAGAACATGGAAAACGTCCCACTGTCGGCTTAGAGTTGGTGCACGGCGTGCTTTGAAAATGATACTCGGTCCTTCGTCCCGTGGCTTGGAGAAGGAAAGTTGGTCTTCGGTGCAGAAGCTGAGAGTTAGCCTAAGTCATAGGCGTCGCCCGCACAAATGCTTGTTAAAGCATGCACGGTCCTGTCCCGCAAGGCTTGGCATAGCCTTTGCTCGTCCCTTGGGTTATGTTGTAGGCTTGAGTGAGTTAGGCGAAGTTATGCCGGTCGACCTAAGTTATTCTACGTGCTGTCCCGTCCATTCTGCGGTTGTCAAGATAAATAGTCCTACGACCCCAAGGCCCATCATATGAAGTATGACTTGGGCGATAGCGTTGCATAGAACACGAGTTGGTTTAGAGGCACGAGCTACGGTTGGTTTAGTGGAAAGTTATCCACGGTCGGTCGATACTTAAGGAAACACGTTATGTTCAAGTTAAGTTGAAAGGCTATGCAGTAGCCGTTCCCTGAGTTCAAGAAATGTTAAGTCTAAGCGATGGTTAGTCACCGAGGCAACCCTGGTTAGGGGCTCTGCACAGGAACTACAAAGAGTGGAAAGAGTAAAATAACCAAGTAAATGAATTGATCACATAACAAGCCCCAACGGTATCCGAAAATACACCATGTTAACCCTTATGAACTTGGACAACTTGTCGACAAGGGATGGTTTCTTCGAGCGGCAACCCGGGGCCACGGGACCGACTCGGCCTAGGAAGAAACTGGTTGTAGCCGAGCTGGGTAATAGGCAACGCTGGTTAGGCGATCGGTAAGACGGAGACTTGCATCGGGGCTCGCTACCTGCGTTGCAAGGGTCCCGTATTACCAGGCTACGTCCAAGGCGGCTGGTTAGGCCAATCCCATAACAAACACTTGATATAAATTGTTTCCAACTAACATGGTAAGTTTTGTGTCGGCACGGGCGGCAATCCGTGTGTGTGCCTTTGGATTGAGTTGAATATGTATGAGTTAAAAAGACACAATGTCGGAGCCTAAGATTTGGCTACAGCGAAGGCGACGTGCTTCGGCACGAGATGTGGCGTCGAGTGTTAAGTTGTTGGCAGAGAGTTGCATGAGTTAGGCTTGAGCTGTTGCGAGTTAAGTCGAGAAGGGCCGTAGGGCTAGTTGTGTGAAGTTACGTTGAGTCGTTGGGCTCGGCCTCGAAATATGAGGCACGACCGCGTTGTCACAACACAAGTGTAAGCGAGACTAAGCGAGAAGGCACTACCTCGGTAATATTGAGGCACGAATCGAGTATGGCACGACCGAGTCGTTACGTCCCAGAGTTTGGCACGAAAGATAAGTATAAGCCAGTGCGTCGACAATGCACGAGAAAGGTCTAGAGCAAGGAAATGGAGTCCTTCGTGTAGTTGCGTCTCTGATTATGGCCGTAAGGCGAACACGACTTGATAGGTTAACGTTGTTGGCACGAAGAGTAATCTAGAGACAAAGTACGAGTTAACGTTGACATTGCAAGCACGAGTTGGTTCCGATACACAAGTTGCGCTAAGGCGTCGGTCCTAAAACTGATCCTAGGGCAAGAATAGAAAGACAATCGAAAATGGGTTTATGTTGCACAAAGTAAATGAAACGTGTAGGTTTTGTATGGGTGGACGAGGAGCTCACTCCACCAGTACAGTGGTACTGACACCCACACAGTTTCTATGTGCAGGCACAGGTAGAAGCTCGTGGCGCGGAGCTCGCTTGGATGCGTCGAGGCACGGAGTTCCTTGGCGATTTGAAGCGTGCGGCCGCGTGGATTCGAAGACTTATACAGGACATAATGTATGGACATCGCCTTCCGAAGCTTCCGCTGGATCGACAAATATGCATCGAGAGATGAGAGAGAGCTGAGCGAATTGTAATATGAGACGAGTGTATCTGAGTGACTTGTAAATGAGAGAAAAGTGAGCACGAGAGACATTGTAATTTGGCCTTGCGCCCACAAATGTAATCTTGTATTCAATATCAATAAAGAGCTTCTTTTGAATGACTTGTGTTCATGTGTTACTTGTTCTTAAATTTCGCTGTATGTTTCAATATTTCTGCTTGGGACTTCTGTGCGACGACCCCGTCGTCGCCGATGTAATCGGCCGTTATGGAACTGCCTTGCACAAGCGCAATCTAGGCTCGTGCGGCATCACGCCTTAGCGAGGACGATCGCTCCTACGGGAGCGGGGCGTGACATAGTGGTATCAGAGCACGGCTTTACGTCCTTGGACCGTCGATTGAATTCTTTAACTTCGATGTTTCCACAAAACTCTGTTGCTTCCGCAAGTTGTTATCATTGGTGCGCTCTCTCTCAAGTATCCCTCGGCATGTCCATACAATAAGTCTAAATATTTTTTAAAGCTCGTACAAGCGTTCAATCTAATGCATCGGTAGGCCGTTGCCAAATGCATCGATAGGGACTTTGTGCCGAACGTTGTAAACTTGACTCGATAGAAAATATGTGCCAATGTTAGCAAAGTCGCACGTGTGCCCGAATAGTCTTACGTTGACCTTAGCAAGTCGCGTGCATGCCTAATTAGTCCAACGTCGACCCTAGCAATTGAGCGTGCAAACTCGGAATGTAGTCCGCATGGGATGGCTATGCACACGGCCTTTTTGGCTAAGTTGTGTTTCGCGTCGCGCACCTCGACCCTTGGTACAAACGAGTTGCGAGCGATATCAAGTATCATTCGGTCAGAAACGGAGATATACTTAGAGTGTCTATCGATAGGAACGCTATCAGACTAACGCTTAGGCGTACACGGAAGATTGATTTGGATTTTAAGGAAATAGTGCGAACGACTTAGTGCGTCGATACGACGCGAGCGACTACGCTAGCGATTCGTCGAACGAATCTGAAGGATGTCTTAGCGAATGACGCGAATGTGATTGAGGACTAGATCGTATGGCTTGAATCCAAGTGGTGTATGTGATAGGTTCGGAGAAGAATAAGAATGAGTGTCGACGACTAGTCGAGTGGCTCAAATCCGAGTGGTGTATAGTTCGTCTTGGAAATTGTTCGAGTGAATATTGAGGATTACGAGTATGTCGGCGAGGCGATGCGATCATGCAAAGCCTTAGAACGCGTCACGCTTAGTTGGTCGTGACTTCGAATGTCCCAAACGAGCATCTCATTCGGACAACTTGTGAATGAGCAACGCGAGTTAGAAAACGTTTCGGAACGATGAATGAAATTGAATGGTCTTGATCGAAGAAACTTAGAGGATCGCGCGTGCGATATCGGATTGATGCAAATAAAATGTGACTTGAGTTTTGAACAACGATCTTGAAACGAACTTGAGGAATTGCGATCGAACTTGATCTTGAATATCGAGGAAATTATAGGATATCCAGTCCGAACAATAACATCGGTCGCACGACTCGAAATTGGTTACAAAGGAAGATCGTCAGGTTACGCATATCGTCGATGGTATTGAGGCGTATCAAAGATCGTTATGCGATAACTCGGGGGTACTCTGACTCGGCGAATGACGATCGTACAAATGTCATTGTTCTGATGGATGCTATAATCGGGATGTTAAGATGTGTCGAAGAAAAGATAAAACTTGGCTCGAGGATTTTCTAGTTGAATGAATGACGGTCGGACTATCGAACTTGGCTTGAATGAAAATAAAATGCTTGGATTTACTTCGACGATAACCCTAACGTCGACATTCTTGTCTTATGCGAGCGAAACTCCAGCCTCGCACATGCGTCGCACCGATTAGGGCGATCACTCCGTGTGAGCGTTGTTATGGTGATTCATACAGCGGCAGTGATCAAACTAGCATGGCATGGCAATCTGTATGCTTCGACTTGTGGTTTGACGCGAAGATAGACTCGAGATTGAATTGGTGTGCTTGTCGATTGAACTTGAGGATTGAGTAGGTCCAATCCACGTATCGAGAATGAATGAGTCTAAACTCAAACAAGAGTTACGCCCCGATGAGAATGATTATTCTGCGGGAGCGTTGCATGGTGATTCATGAACCACCGCGGATTATCAGACTCGCGTGAGATTGGGGCGCAACGTATTGTCGAGCGAGACGACCTCGTGATCGAATACATGAATTAGTTAGAATTGGTGAATTGAAGGGATTCGAATATACGCAACGTGTGCCGTAATGCGAATTAGGTGATCGTGCTCGATGTTTAGAAATCTGAATGACGCGAGCTTGGGTAGAAGATCCCGTATGATCGACTCTGGTTTGACCCTAGGATTGGGGTCAGTATTGGCATTATTATTGGGGAACTATGATTCCAATCCTGACATTGACTTAGCCTCGAAAAGAAATAGCCTAGCGGTTAGGCGAGACGCCCTGTTTTAAGTGTTAGCAATCGGAAGGATTGATCTTGAGGATTGGAATGGATAGATGGCGTGGATCACGAATATAGGAAACCCTGCTCACGAGACTTGGCTGACATGCATATATTTCAGGGACGCTTGGGTATGTGCACGATGCGACTCGAGTGAGAATGACCAATTTTCTATCATGCGGCTTGGCTGAATGCGTGTATTTTGGGGACGCTTGGAATGCGTGCATGATCCAGCCAAGTGATACGACGAGTTCAAGCAAGGCTTGAAAGATGGGAGTGTGTCGAGATCTTGAAATTATGTTAACGGAAAGATTGATAGTCGTGCGAGCGTGGCTCGGAATCGAGGAAACGCGTAAGCGAAATGTGTACGAATTAGTCTTGGCCATAGAAATGGTAGGATGACCTGCCTTCAGGGAAGTCTCGAGGACGAGACTTGTTCTGAGTGGTGTATGATGTAGTGTCCCGTCCCGCAAAGTCAATCGGAGGAATCGAAATGCCAACGGCATTCGGACTTAGCCTTGCAACGGCTTGCTCGAAGACATCGCTCAGGTGGGGTAGTTTCGGTGAACTTTCCTCATCTTTGCCTTCACATAATAAATCGTGTTTTCAACTTTGCACAAGTTAGGCTTGATAATAAAAGCTACGCATCCACATAGCTAAGGGAATAATCCCGACGGTTTGAATCGAGTTAGAACATGGAAAACGTCCCACTGTCGGCTTAGAGTTGGTGCATGGCGTGCTTTGAAAATGACACTCGGTCCTTCGTCCCGTGGCTTGGGAGAAGGAAAGTTGGTCTTCGGTGCAGAAGCTGAGAGTTAGCCTAAGTCATAGGCGTCGCCCGCACAAATGCTTGTTAAAGCATGCACGGTCCTGTCCCGCAAGGCTTGGCATAGCCTTTGCTCGTCCCTTGGGTTATGTTGTAGGCTTGAGTGAGTTAGGCGAAGTTATGCCGGTCGACCTAAGTTATTCTACGTGCTGTCCCGCCTATTCTGCGGTTGTCAAAATAAATAGTCCTACGACCCCAAGGCCCATCATATGAAGTATGACTTGGGCGATAGCGTTGCATAGAATACGAGTTGGTTTAGAGGCACGAGCCACGGTTGGTTTAGTGGAAAGTTATCCACGGTCGGTCGATACTTAAGGAAACACGTTATGTTCAAGTTAAGTTGGAAGGCTATGCAGTAGCCGTTCCCTGAGTTCAAGAAATGTTAAGTCTAAGCGATGGTTAGTCGCCGAGGCAACCCTGGTTAGGGGCTCTGCACAGGAAGTACAAAGAGTGGAAAGAGTAAAATAACCAAGTAAATGAATTGATCACATAACAAGCCCCAACGGTATCCTAAAATACACCATGTTAACCCTTATGAACTTGGACAACTTGTCGACAAGGGGTGGTTTCTTCGAGCGGCAACCCGGGGCCACGGGACCGACTCGGCCTAGGAAGAAACTGGTTGTAGCCGAGCTGGGTAATAGGCAACGCTGGTTAGGCGATCGGTAAGACGGGGACTTGCATCGGGGCTCGCTACCTGCGTTGCAAGGGTCCCGTATTACCAGGCTACGTCCAAGGCGGCTGGTTAGGCCAATCCCATAACAAACACTTGATATAAATTATTTCCAACTAACATGGTAAGTTTTGTGTCGGCACGGGCGGCAATCCGTGTGTGTGCCTTTGGATTGAGTTGAATATGTATGAGTTAAAAAGACACAATGTCGGAGCCTAAGATTTGGCTACAGCGAAGGCGACGTGCTTCGGCACGAGATGTGGCGTCGAGTGTTAAGTTGTTGGCATAGAGTTGCATGAGTTAGGCTTGAGCTGTTGCGAGTTAAGTCGAGAAGGGCCGTAGGGCTAGTTGTGTGAAGTTACGTTGAGTCGTTGGGCTCGGCCTCGAAATATGAGGCACGACCGCGTTGTCACAACACAAGTGTAAGCGAGACTAAGCGAGAAGGCACTGCCTCGGTAATATTGAGGCACGAATCGAGTATGGCACGACCGAGTCGTTACGTCCCAGAGTTTGGCACGAAAGATAAGTATAAGCCAGTGCGTCGACAATGCACGAGAAAGGTCTAGAGCAAGGAAATAGAGTCCTTCGTGTAGTTGCGTCTCTGATTATGGCCGTAAGGCGAACACGACTTGATAGGTTAACGTTGTTGGCACGAAGAGTAATCTAGAGACAAAGTACGAGTTAACGTTGACATTGCAAGCACGAGTTGGTTCCGATACACAAGTTGCGCTAAGGCACCGGTCCTAAAACTGATCCTAGGGCAAGAATAGAAAGACAATCGAAAATGGGTTTATGTTGCACAAAGTAAATAAAACGTGTAGGTTTTGTATGGGTGGGCGAGGAGCTCACTCCACCAGTACAGTGGTACTGACACCCACACAGTTTTTATGTGCAGGCACAGGTAGAAGCTCGTGGCGCGGAGCTCACTTGGATGCGTCGAGGCACGGAGTTCCTTGGCGATTTGAAGCGTGCGGCCGCGTGGATTCAAAGACTTATACAGGACATAATGTATGGACATCGCCTTCCGAAGCTTCCGCTGGATTGATAAATATACATCGAGAGATGAGAGAGAGCTGAGCGAATTGTAATGTGAGACGAGTGTATCTGAGTGACTTGTAAATGAGAGAAAAGTGAGCACGAGAGACATTATAATTTGGCCTTGCGCCCACAAATGTAATCTTGTATTCAATATCAATAAAGAGCTTCTTTTGAATGACTTGTGTTCATGTGTTACTTGTTCTTAAATTCTGCTGTATGTTTTAATATTTCTGCTTGGGACTTCTGTGCGACGACCCCGTCGCCGCCGATGTAATCGGCCGTTATGGAACTGCCTTGCACAAGCACAATTTAGGCTCGTGCGGCATCACGCCTTAGCGAGGACGATCGCTCCTACGGGAGCGGGGCGTGACAGAGGGCATGGTCAGGCCATGATGATGACCGTGGAGGAAGAGTTGGCACCAGGTGAGGTAGTGGCAGGTACTATTCTCGTCAACTCCTTCCCAGCTTCAGCTTTATTTGATTCTGGTGCATCGCATTCATTTATGTCTGCACGATTCGCGACACGGATAGGACTGGAGCCCGAGTCATTATCAGTAAGGCTCAATATACTTACTGGTAACGGACTTGTAGGAGTAGATAGAGTGTTTTCCTCGTGTCGGATCGTAGTTAGCGGTAGAGAATTCTCCGCTAGATTGATAGAGTTCCCGTTGGCCGATTATGATGTGGTCCTAGGGATGGATTGGTTGAGAAACCAGTATGCTAGGATAGACTGCCATATTGGTAGGGTTGTTTTTAGCATTGCAGGAGAGCCGGAGTTTTCTTTCTCCCGAGGCGAAGTTGAGTCATCTCCTCCAGTATTGCGGATGGCAGTAGCAGCAGTTCAGTTGCCCAGGATAGTCGAGGAGTTTCCCGATGTTTTCCCAGAAGAACTTCCAGATATGCCTCCGGAGCGGGAGATCGAGTTCATTATAGACTTAATTCCCGGGACAGCCCCAGTGTCAGAGAGAGTCTACAGGATGGCGCCATCAGAATTGGAGATCTTGTACAAGATGATTGAAGAGCTTAGAACCAAGGGATTCATTTGTGCTAGTAGATCGCCTTGGGGAGCCCCGATGCTTCTTGTGAAAAAGAAGGATGGTACGTCCAGGTTATGTGTTGATTATCGTACCTTGAACTCAGTGATAATCAAAAACAGATACCCTCTTTCGAGGATAGATGACTTATTTGATCAACTCAAGGGGACTTCAGTATTCTCGAAGATTGATTTGCGCTCAGGTTATCATCAGATCAGAGTCAGAGAGCAGGACATCCCGAAGACAGCTTTTAGATCGAGATATGGGCATTGGGAGTTCCTTGTTATGCCTTTTGGAGCAACCAATACGCCGGCAGTATTCATAGACCTCATGAATCGCATCTTCATGCCTTACTTGGATCAGTTTGTGATCGTGTTCTTGGATGACATCCTGGTTTACAGCAAGAGTGAGGCAGAGCATGAGCAGCATCTCCGTATAGTTCTTCAGATCCTCAGAGAGCACCAGCTGTATGCCAAGTTCAGTAAATGCGAGTTCTGGCTCGATCGTATTTCGTACTTAGGTCATATCATCACTCGAGGAGGAGTAGAAGTGGATCCCCAGAAGATTATGGCTATTGAGTCGTGGCCAGTGCCCAGCACAGTTGTAGAGGTTCGCAGTTTTCTTGGATTGGCCGGCTACTACCGACGGTTTGTTTCAGATTTTGCTCGAATTTCAGCGCCATTGACCCAGTTGACCCGCAAGGATGCGCTGTTTGCTTGGATAGCAGAGTGTCAGAGTTCTTTTGAGCAGTTGAAGCGAGGATTGATAACAGCTCCTATTCTCACGCTTCCAGATGGAACCGGAGGATTTTCAGTGTACTGTGATGCTTCAGGCAGAGGTTTAGGATGTGTTCTGATGCAGCATGGAAAGGTAATAGCTTATGCGTCACGACAACTTCGTGATCATGAGAGGAATTACCCAATCCATGACTTGGAGCTGGCAGCAGTGGTGTTTGCACTTAAGTTGTGGAGGCACTACTTGTATGGAGACAGGGTAGAGATTTTCACCAACCACAAGAGCCTGAAGTATGTTTTCACTCAGAAGGATCTTAACATACGCCAGAGGAGGTGGTTGGAGCTTCTTGTGAATTATGATGTTAACTTGCAGTATCATCCCGGGAAGGCCAACGTCGTTGCAGATGCGTTGAACAGGAGAGCCGGAGTTTATTTCCTAATAGTGCAACCAGAGCTGTTAGCAGATCTTCAGAAGATGGGTATTGAAGTTGTTCTCCCTTCCAGTGTGGCGTTGATGGCCAGTATGCGAGTTCAGTCCACTATAGTCGAGAGGATCCGGATG
Organism: Iris pallida; assembly: GCA_029216955.1. Taxonomy (NCBI): domain Eukaryota; kingdom Viridiplantae; phylum Streptophyta; class Magnoliopsida; order Asparagales; family Iridaceae; genus Iris; species Iris pallida. Next base: position 17,093,223 of record JANAVB010033620.1, read on the forward strand.
ACGCAATCGGCAGATTCCAAGCTTTAGCGACTCAGAGCAGAGTGTGAAGAAGGACGAAGACCAGAGTTATGCATTCATAAGGATGGTACACTTAGGCATAGTAAGCGTCTTTGTGTACCCATTGGAGATATCAGACAGGAGATCATGTCAGAGGCGCACAGTTCTCAGTATTCCATCCATCCTGACAGTACGAAGATGTACCGTGATATCCGTCGGCATTTCTGGTGGAATGGCATGAAGCGGGAGATAGCTCGGTTTGTCTTTCAGTGTTTGGTTTGCCAACAGGTTAAGGCCGAACATCAGAGATCGGCTGGACTTCTTCAGCCCTTATCGATTCCAGAATGGAAGTGGGAGCATGTGACCATGGATTTTGTGACTGGACTACCTAGGTCCCCAGCTGGTAGAGGTGCTATCTGGGTTATAGTTGATCGGCTCACGAAAGTGGCTCACTTTCTTCCATTCAGAGTTGGTCAGTCGACGGCTCAGTTAGCAGAGATGTACCTCAGGCAGATTGTCAGATTGCACGGAGTGCCAGTCAGTATCACCTCGGACCGAGATTCAAGATTTACGTCGCACTTTTGGCGTAGCTTGCAAGAGAGTTTGGGAACTCATCTCCAGTTCAGTTCAGCATATCACCCGCAGACAGATGGCCAGTCGGAGCGCACGATCCAGACTCTTGAAGACATGTTGCGATCTTGCACACTTGACTTCAGTGGTTCATGGGAAGATCACTTGCACCTGGTGGAATTCTTGTACAACAACAGTTTCCAGGCCAGTATCCAGATGGCACCGTTCGAGGCACTATATGGTAGGAAGTGCAGATCCCCGCTAGCCTGGGATGATGTTGGAGAGAGACAGATGCTTGGTCCAGAAATGATTGCCCAGACAGTTGAGGTGGTCAGGAGAGTCCGAGATCATCTTCGAGTTGCCCAAGATCGCCAGCGCCATTGGGCCGATTCTCATCGGCGCCCTCTCAAGTTTTCGGTCGGCGATCATGTATTCCTGAAGATTTCGCCTAACCGTGGCGTCATTCGTTTCGGCGTACGGGGCAAGCTTAGTCCCAGGTATATAGGACCGTTTGACATTCTGGAGCGAGTTGGAGATGTATCCTATCGTCTCGCTCTTCCGCCGTCGCTAAGCAAGATGCATGACGTGTTCCATGTATCCCAATTACGACGGTATATCCCAGACCCGAGCCACATCCTGAATCATTCGGAATTGGTTGTTGGTACCAACCTTTCGTATGAGGAGAGGCCCGTGTCTATATTGGATAGAAGAGAGAAGATCCCCAAGAACAAGACTATCAAGTTAGTCCGAGTTGCTTGGGGTCATCACTCTTTGGGGGAGTCAACGTGGGAGCGTGAGGATGATATCCGATCACGATATCCCGACTTGTTTGACTCGTGAGGTATAATGTCTTTCTTATGCCTCATGCCATCAATTCCTTGCTTGCATGATTGATTGATTGCCTAGTATAATTGCCTGTGAATAGTGTAGCTTGTTCTTGTCCCTCTAGCCTCTTAATTAAATTCCGAGGACAGAATTCTTTTAAGGTGGGTAGAGTTGTAATGCCTGTTGTTCGTATTACGTATTTGGAATACGTATACATATTTTATCTTGTAATTACATATCTCCTTGGTTTGGCTCGGCTTGGTTTAACTCTCGATTTGGGTTGGCTTGGTTCGGCCGGCCCAATGCTTGGTTCATCATGGGCCAAGGGTGGAACACCTTAGCCTATGCTTCTCCTTCATTTTCACCACAACCCCCTCTTTATTATCCCCACCAACCTTCTCTCTCCTCCATAATTCTCATTTACTTCTCCTTCCCCCACCATTATTCTTCTCCACCAACCAAGAACACCATAGGCAAGTGCAACTTGCTTCCACAAGAGAACTCCTTTTGATGGTTTCATTAGCTTCTCCTCATGATTCTAAACCACATTAGAACTTGTCATTTTTCATTTTGAGGCTTTAATTCTTGTAGATCTAGAAATTAGTTATTTTCGGATTTTGGTGGTTTTGATCTATCAAACTTCCTTGTTTTCAAGTTTTGATGGTTCCATGTTGTAGAGAATTTCATTCTACCCAATTTTGACCTTTGGAAAGTTGGATTCGGACTTATTTTGACCAAGATTTGGACTGTTGAAGCTTAGATTCAACTTTAGAGTTCTTGCTGTTCTTGCCATTTGAAGAAGACAGTGAACAGTGAGCTAGCTTTTTAGCTTATGCCGCTGAGCTGTACGCTGCTCTTTAGCGAGCGTACGCTAACTTGTGTACGCTGCTCTTTAGCGAGCGTACGCTAGCCTTCGTACGCTGCTCTTTAGCGAGCGTACGCTAGCCTTCGTACGCTGCTCTTTAGCGAGCGTACGCTAACTTGTGTACGCTGCTCTTTAGCGAGCGTACGCTAGCCTTCGTACGCTGCTCTTTAGCGAGCGTACGCTAGCCTTCGTACGCTGCTCTTTAGTGAGCGTACGCTCACCTTGATACGCTGCCTATTGGCAGCGTGTCTCGAGCGTACGCTGACCTGTAGCTTGAGCGTACGCGTGCCTTGGTATGCTAGCTTAAGCGAGCAAGGCGTACGCTGGCCCCTTTCGTACGCTAGCTCAGGCGTACACAGTCTTGAGCGTACGCTAGCTTGAGCGTACGCTGACCTGTAGCTTGAGCGTGCCCTTGTGTACGCTGACCCTTACGTACGCTCCCCATTGGAAGTGTATGGAACCTTTGGTACGCTAGCTCGAGCGTACGCAGACCTGAGCGTGCCCTAGCCTGAGCATAGCCTGGCTTGAGCGTAGCCTGATTACCCTTGATCTTCTATAGCCCTGTATATTGATATTTTATTAGATATTTTACGCCCATTTTATATCCTTACGCCTTTTGTCCTGAACTTGATAATTGCGAATTTACTTGATATGTTTGGAATTGATAATTGAGCATGACCTGATAGTGACCCGTAGTGGTGCACTCCTGACATGAGTAACCTGACATGACCTGATAGTGGCCCATCGTGGTGCACTCCTGACAAGTACACTTGGCATGATAACCTGACATGTTATACCTTGATAAGCTGTTGCGACGGCTACCTGACATGACATGACTTGACAAGAATGAACATCCTGGACACCGTGGGTGATTGTGCTTGTACAAATAAACCAGTCCTGTCTTGCATCATGTCTAGGACGGGGACTCCTGAGTACCACGGTCAGGAGTACCTACTAAAATGGACTAAGGCTAATAACTAGATTAATACATTAGTCATGAAGAGATTTCCCAGCTACAGGCAATCCCGTTACCTGGACGCGCTTGGGATCTGTAGCCTGCCGTCGAGTAGGGCACATTTCCAGCACACTGTCGTGTGTTGCACCCTTCAAGCTACTTAAGGGTACATGCGTTTCCTGGACGATGTACCCACCTGAATTCAACCCTAATCTTTCGACCTGGGTAGCCTGGATGGTTTGCAGGGCTTGTGGCTATAGAATAATCTTACTGCATCTTGTTAGTAATTAGGCTTGTGATAACCCTAGTTAGTTAAAGTATCAAGCCGTAATTCTTGCTTGGCCGTGAAGTGATTGGATGGAGTCTAACCAGTCTAGTCTTGCCCTGATCCTGTTCCAGACTATTGAATGACCAGAATGCTTGTATTTATTTTACCGATAAATGGTGAGAAACCAAGCTCCGTTCAGACGAAGAGTTACAACCCCGGTCCTTGTTTGGTTTACGGGTTGTAACCTGGTTATCTGAATAGTTCCATGGTTATCTCGTCGTATATCATCCTAGTATATTTTTCTTTATTTCCAGTTCTTACTTTTTTCATATCTTGTGCTGATTGCTAGTTTTAGTTCTTAAGTGAAGCCTCCTTTGTGGCACTTGCTCTTTCTGGGGTCTGACCCAGCTGGTTTTGTGTGGCCAGATTTTGGAGCAGCTACCGAGGATCTCTCGACCTTCCTGCCAGATGGTGAACACTAGAAGAAATCCTAGCAACGAGTGGGTTATTTTTGGCTCTCCCACTCTATTGTAAAAATATTCTTTTGAGGCATTTAGCCGACGAACACTTGTTTAGCTCGATTGCATTTACTTACTGTCTGCCTACGGGCTGTAACATGATTAACAAATCCAAGGGTTGATCATGTATGACTGAACTCTTGCTAGTCCTAACATTTTGTAACGACTAGCTTCATGATCAGCTGAATATGTAATATTTGGGACGCCTTATTATTGTATATTTAATAATCATACATCTTGTAACATCTATTTACTTGCTTGTGATTGAGACACTAGGCTTGTTCATGACCTTAAGAGACTGTTGGCTTGTAGATAAACCCTCATGTATCTAGACAGCCGTGACCGTATAGCGAGATGGATTCCATTTCATATACGTAGCTGGCTATGTCTGCCCCCGCTCTCCAGTATTCTGGTTCTGGGGCGTGACAATGCCACATGGCTGATGTTGTAGGGTGCATAGACAATGTACCCTGAGTTGAAGTCAAATCTATTAAACTGCTCTGTTGGGCTGCGGTGGAGCTGATATATGGCAGTTGTGAAGATTCGGTTATTGTTGAGATCTTGGGTGGTTAGCACCCATTCTTGAGTAGAATTGAGTCAGAATATACGTGGCGCATGTCTGTGACTCTATGATTTTGTGGAAGATGATTTGTCAGGATGCACCCAGGATTAGGCGCATGGAGGGCGACTTGGTCTATGATAGACCAGTCTGGGCGCATGGCTTCTAAGGCACATACAAAGCTTTTAGGCGTAAGGTTGTGGAAGCGTATGCAATTAATTGGTCGGCCACGTAGCCAGGACAGCTTTAGCTGACAAAAGTAAGTAGTGATGATGCTGACGTATGCGGCTCTTCATTTTCTGTAAGCTGCAAAGCGTTCAGTCTTCGGGGAACGTGCTGCCAACTCTGCCACATAGCATTAACTGCTTGATAGGTGACGAGTTGAAGTGGGCGCATTAGTTTGTGCCCCATTAGGCGCATAGGTCTATATCCCATTTGGTGCCTCGGTACGGAGCACATGGTGCTGACGGCACATCTGTCGCATGGCGCATTCTTATTGGCCCATCTGTTGAGTTCTTCGAGGCATTAATGGCTGTTTTGACTTAGTTGAATACGAAGAGGCAGATTCATCATCATAAATACAAATTCATTGCACAGAATATGAGGAGACTGCCACATGGCACATGCGCGAAGGTTGCCCCGTCCTATAAAAAGCTTTGTGTGCTTTGTTTCTCATTTCACTTAGTTTCCTTTATGGAGACGAAATCGATCGGTCCTCTGCCTTGGCGAGTTGATGATGAACTCCTTCCGAAGACGAAGATGTGTCGAGTTGGTATTTTCACCATCGGCCCTGTTTTCGTACAAGCCTGTGAAAGTGCATGTTGTACGACTCCATCAACTCCAATCCATGGTCCTGGGAATCTTCAGTTCTCTGTTTTCGTATTTTCACCATCGGCCCTATTTTCGTATTTTCAGAATACGTTTTAAATCTGTTAACTTTCTATCGATCAATACGCACCCCAATCCATAGTCCTGGGAATCTTTAGTTCCATCAACTCCTTCATGTTGTACGACTCTGCCATATCGAGAACTTGCAAAAAAATTATCTTTCCTCCAATTTTTGTTGTTAGTTAATTGCGTCTGCCAGATTTTTTGCATCACCTGCTTTTGGAAGAACAGGTTCTAGATCCATCAACACATAGTCAACGTTGACGAGTTGTAGATTAAGACATATCTTCCTTTTTCGGATGTTTTAGTGCCCTCCATCGAACTTCTCATGTTTGTGGAAACTTATGTCGGGGATACTTGTAAGGTTTTCCATCATTGTTGCCCGGATCTTATTTTGAGAATGTCATTACCAGGATACAAAGATCCTACTAAGTACATGAAAATTGAAACTTATAATCAATACACTTCTTGTTTTTTACAACAACTTTGAACTGAAAGAAAGTTTACAAGTCTTGGAAACAGAAATCTCGAAACACTAAGTTGCTAAAAAATAGAAAACAATCAAAACTTATGCAATTATTGTCGCTACAATTAGAACATAGTAATAAACTAAATACAAGGTATACGACAAAAAATAATTTCTCTCGGGGGTAATAAAGATCACCTTTGCTCAAAGAATGATTCGACCATTTTTGTCGATCTGCTCCCAAGAACCAATAAGTTTGTATAATAGAACTTTTGGAAAGTTCCTTGTCACCCTCGACATGTATCTCAAACTGGATGAATGGACAAATGGACAATAATTCTTAAATCTGCTTTAACTACTGTTGACTCTCCTCTCTAGTAAAATATTGTATCCCTCCTTTTGTGAATGAAGAGAAAATTATATTTATATATATATATATATATATATATATATATATATATATATATATATATATATATATATATATATATATATATATTTCGGAACCAGGTAAATTTTTTCTGGAATCGCTCCCACTGGGATTCGAACTCCTGACCACTCGGGCCGCATGCATCTCTCTTAACCACTAGGCTAGAGGTCATCTGCATATATATATATATATATATATATATATATATATATATATATATATATATATATATATATATATATATATATATATAAAATATATATATATATATATTTTAATATATATATATATATATATATATATATATATATATATATATTAAAAAATATATATATATATATTTTTTAATATATATATATATATATATATATATAACAACTGCAACCCACTTAATCCAAAGATAAGTCTGACAGATGAGGGGCAGTTACTTACCATTATCTCCAAATCACCAAGGATATTGAGTAGCTACAATAGAAAATTCACCTAAACAACCGCATTGCACAATTTCCACGGAGGCTAAATTTTTTGCTTGAGCACCCTCCGTGTGGAAATCTAGCACGACTGCGCGCTCGCAATAAAATCTATACGGGACTCGTGCTGAGCCTGCAAGGAAATCTGTACGGGACTCGTGCTGAGCCCACACGGAAGTCCATGCTACATGTACGTGCGAAGTGTAAAGTACGTCATCAAAGCCCTAGTTTGTGCGCTTCACCATTTGCCAAGTCTGAGTCATTTGGGGTTTAGCTCCTAATAAAATTTTTGAAGAAGTGAGTGACAAAGATATAGATGTTGATTGGAGATTTTGAACATTGCCCTCTAGGAAAACACCCCACCATATCAATCACATGGGTTACCACTCTCCATGTGCACATGTCAATAAAAGAAAAATTCTTGTATATTGAAATACACACTTGGGGTTGCCACATGGATGTGGGACTATTCTTGTTGTCATGCTTTGAGCCTTATCAGTTTTTAAAAAGATCCATCCTTTATCAATTCTATGAGAAAAACGTCTCTTTAATGAAAGGTCAAGGAAATATAGTTTGAAAAATTTACAGATTTCATCTTGATCTCGAAGTCTTGAGTTTATGAATAATCATAGAAGAAACTTTCTTTGATTAAGCTTAACATGTCTTGAGTTTAAGAACATCTCATATTAATCTCAAAGTCTTGAGGATACATATTATGATTGCAATATAGCTCACAAAATAATATTACAAATTGGTTAATATTTGACTCTTGTTATCGCAATTGATCATAGTACAAGCTCATAAAGTAAAGTGACATTAGACACCCTACTTGATATCCTTTGGCAGAAGACCACGTCAAGATAATCAAAGTTGTGATTGTTCTTTATTATCAACAGCTGTTTCAGTAGCTATTTCGTAAGCTCTCTTCAACATCATATCCATATATCGATCATAAGCGTCCCTTTGCATCTCTATGTGCATCTCCACCTAATTAACAATCATATGAGAAGCAAATTATTTTATTAATGAACACATGCATGTTCTAGCATGTGAAGATTAGGACAAATTATAAATTGTTTACATAAAAATCCTTCATGCATGGCATAAACAATTATTTACTTCTTATCCCTACTTAATTGATGAAGAAGTATTGTCATATTTATTGTTATAACAAAGATATGACAATGAGAAAAAACAAGTTGAAAGAGTAGTATTAATTCCCAAACCAATAACTAGTACGAATTATTCTTATGATTCTCCTCAAACATTTAAAAAAAAAATCCAAACATCCTACATATTTTTTCCATCAAATTTTTCCCCTCAAAATAGAGAAACGTATTTATATAAAACCAAACCCTAAAATAAATCATAAACATCCAATATGTTTTTGAAAGCCTAGAAACATATTTGAACTTTATACTAGTCATAATCAATTAGCATTTAGATGCACAATCATCTAAATTAAATTTGAGCCTCAACAACTATAAAAAGATAAAAGACAATTACAATCTCCACTATATATGAATGGAGAGTAGCACTTAAATATCCTATACCATTTTATATTCACTTAATACCTTTGGACTAATAAACTTTTTTGACTTAATGCCATCCTATAGTTTCTCACAGACTATGAGGGGAACGATATTTATCGTATGTTCGCACATTTCCAGTGAACACTGCTTTGAGGGGAGTCCTGGTCACCTTTCCACGAAAGGGAGGAGAAAAGCCTGTATATGCATATATAGGTGAATATTTTTGTCCCTAACTTGATAGAAGGGAGGGTACAACGTCCTAATCGCATACTTGTACACATAGATTGCAAGGTTGATGCGCCAAAAACGTGTGCGGGTGGGGGTAATGGTTGGCCTTAATAAATACATGTTACTTATTTTCTTCTAAAATTTTAGATTTTGTCCCCAAAGTTTGTGGAGTTAAGACACGATCTTATACAAACAGGGCCGGCCTGGGGTCCAGAGGAGACCTTTTTTGTCGGGTCTGGACTTAGTCCGAAGAGGAGGCGGACCGGACCTGTCCGGACCGGAGGCTTGAAAGATCAGACCCAGCCTAGACTCGAACCCGTAATAGTGGTGGGCTAGGCCTGATCAGGATGGGTCCATGCCGGTTCAGGTCCGGGTTCGGATGATTTCGATTAAAAAAACTTAAGAACTAAGAAATTGAAGGAAGGAAATAAGAAAATTTTACTAATTTGATTAAATTTAAAACTTTGATATAATATTTTTTATAAACGACAAAAGTAAAATTAATATTTTTATTTTTATATTTTTTATCAAACCCTTTGGGGTGGCATTAAAAAATGGACTTTAAAAAACATGATCGACAATATTAAAGAGAATTTTTATGACAATATTTTAAATATTTTAATAATTTTTAATATATATTATTGTTGTTACATAAGTCTTAAGTTATACAACTTATGTTTGGTTTTCTGATTTCAACCATTCTTCAATTTTTTTTGTAATAATCCAAAGTAAGTTTGTAAAGCAGAAACTTAAACACAAGTCACATTAAAAAAACATATAACTATGTGTTTAAGTTTTGGTTCAGCCTCTCTTCAGGTTTTCTTTGTAATACCACAAAAAAATCTTCTAGAGAGAGTGAAAATAAACACTCAAACATAAGTCGTATAATGTAAGTATACCTGTCTAACAATGGTAATACATATTAAAAATGATACATTTTTTTAAGAAGATGGAAGATACTACATACACTTATCTAGATGCCTACATTGAAAATTTATGTGCCACAATTAGGTTGCTGTTGGAGTCATTTTCTACAATGCAAGCATTCAATAAAAAATCATGCGAGAGTGATGCCAATTTTTTTATTTTCTTTCGAGTTGAGGCCTTTGTACCCCTGAGATTGTCGTGCGAATTGAGGTTGCTAATTTTGTGATTACTGTGGTTGATCATTTTTCATGACAACAAGTCTTTTCACCGAATATGATTAGACTATTTGTAAGTATTGCAATAGAGGAAAGAAAATTTGTTATGGTATTTTTTTTCCTATTTATAGAAATTTTTCAGTACCAAATTACCTCCAATACCCTTAAAATATAGTTGTTATAAGGATATTTTTCGTATTTTCAGCAAAATGACCAAAATATTCTTAAAACAGTTATATATAGGATATTAGGGGTAAATTTCCCATATATATATATATATATATATATATATATATATATATATATATATATATATATATATATATTTGTTAGATGTCCCAGGGCGTAATTTTTTGATGAAAATCTGAAATTATGCAACACTTCGAAGAAGGGGCACGATAGAGATCCCGAAGGATTCTGAGAAACGAAATCTAATATGTCACTTCGAAGAAGGCACACAATATTTTATAGCAGCAGCAGCAAAATTTTACTAACAGTTTCTGATTAGATCAGAACTGTTCCCGTTCTGAACGAGTTACAATTAGAGTAAAGATGAATAGAAGGTTCTGATTAGATCAGAAAAGGAAAAAGCCTGTTGGGGTAAATTATCACCGGCGCTCAAAGCTTGATTCTTCCCACACGAACAGCTTCCAGGAACCAGCAAATTCGACGGAGAACTTCAGAACACTCCCCTCTTCTAACTCCTCGGATGGCGCGGAACTCTGCTCTCAAAGTACCTCTCTTCTCTGCTCTGAACTTAGAGAATTTCATAGGAAAATTTCTGAACATTAGTTCTGTCCGCTGAGAGAGAAGAGAGGGATTTTATATAGGTGCGCCTAGTAACTGCTCGATATGCAGAACGTTCATGACGTAGGAAAAATTGCTCTGAACGTTCCATAACTGTTCAAATCGTGCACAGACACAATTGAGCCAACTGGCGCACATTACACTCCAATTAGCGCATAGCGTGCACTAACAGCGCACAACACGCGCAATCGTGCACCGCTGTACCAACTGCGCACATGCGCACTATGCTCCAACTGGTCGGGCCATCAGGCCGGGCCAACAGGCCGCGCCAACTGGCGTGCCATTGGGCATCACAAATTAGTCGTACTATCTGGACACACGATTGGGCCATGAGAACGATCCCGTGATCGACTGTGTAGAGGCTCGTGCAACGAGCGCAACTAAAGCACACTATGTGCCTAACGACGATGGTGACGTGCTAAGTGCAAAGTGCGCTAACAAAATGCCATATTACGCCTCATGCGCCCATGAGCCTGAGTCCGAGTCTGAGTCGCTAAGCCCCTACGGGACTTGGCTGCAAAAAAAATTAATTCCAAGAGCAAAAAACATTATAATGCTTTAATATAGAGTCGTATCCTTACCTCCTAGTAAAATTACCTACATGGTTCCCTCCTTAGGGTCACCACCCCATGTGCGTATCTCAAAAACATATACCAAGTAAATATTAAGATACACTTTATGGTGCTTTTCTAATATGGGACTAAACACTAGGCATGTGTTGTTGAGAGCAAGCTCTCTCTACATGTTTAAGAAAAAGCACCAACAATCCCCTACATATCTCAATATATGGATTTGAGTGTTCCCTACGGTAATTATCCATCATGCATTAGGATAGATGTCGCTGACGACTTGAATCTTCCCGTATGGGTCAAACAACAGATTATAATACAAAAATGGACTAAGCCTTGAATTTTGCACCATAGCTGCAATTCTTTCCACTCACATAATTAAGTTACATGTACTTCTGGTTGTACATTAAAGGCCCAATGCCAGCCTAGTTTTAGTATATTATTTTGGACGTCTAGAAGTTTATCCTCAAGAGACGGCATGTTATCTCTGTCCATACACTATAGGTGAGGTCTTTATTAAAGAGACATGGCATGAAGCCTTGTGCTTCCTTGCGGTGTTATGTCACTATGACATGGCTTAAAGTCGAGGCATTACCCCTACCCAGAAACCTCATCGTAGTGTTATACTACTGTAGCATGAGGTTACAAGTCTCTTTGTAGTGCCAAACTATCTAGCATGAAGCCTTGTGCTTCGTTGTTGTATTACGCCGCAATGATATCGCTTACGAGGACGAGGCTTTACCCCTACCTGGGTACCTTTTCGTAGTGTCGTGCCACTGTAACAAGAGGACATCATCCCCTTTGTAGTGTTGTCTACAACTCTTTAATTTTATTATACAATATTAGGCAACCTGCCTATTTGTGATGCTATGCCGCTGTGACTTGGCTCGCAAAGCCAAGGCATTACCCCTACCTGGAAACCTCATGGTGGAGTCACCCCACTGTAGCATGGAGTTACACTCCATGTAGTGCTGTACTACCGTGCTTCCTGTAAATCACACCAGATATTCACTCTTCTTAAGAACTCATTAAGGCGTTTAAGCCATCCTCATCACAGGATCTATTTTTTGCAGATAATATATAGTAGACAACAGTGGTTGTAGGTCTATAACCTTTCTATGCCACAGAGGATATATACCCACTGTTTCTGATATTTTTCCAGTTAGTGGTCCTCCCTTGAACCAAAAGCTAGATACGTAGTAGATTTTTCTTTGAACTAATAGCATAAAACTTTATGGTCGGATTGTAATAACATAATATCAGAATACCTTCAAGCCCATTTTATAAGCTGTATCATCGACCAGCTGGCGCTTGAGGTCCTTTGTGAACGGATCTACCAGGATCTCCTGACTTCGAACACCAATTACTGCAATGACACCTCTCTTGATGAGATCGTGCACTACCATATGCTTTAGTCTTATAGTTATCTTCATTCTGTTGAAGAGATCATTTGATGCCACCGTCGCAATCGCCTGGTTGTCGCAGTATATCGGAATCATCGGTATTTGTGCCCCAACCTCTAGAAGATCATATATGAGCTTCCGAAGCTATTCTGCTTCCTCCACTGCGGTATCAAGTGCAAAGAACTCAGATTCTATGGTGGAACGAAAGAGCATAATCTGCTTTTTTGACTTCCACGATATAGCAGCTCTACCTATTATGAAAATGAATCCACCTATGGATCTCTCGCTTTCCAACTCTGAGCACCAACTAGCATCACTGAAGCCTTCTACTACCGACGGATCTCCACTGTAGTGCAGTGTATATGTCTGAGTCTTCTTGAGATATCTCATTACCCGTTTTACAGTTTTCCAGTGCTCAACACCTGGGTTGCTCATAAAACAACTCAGCATTCCCATGGCAAAAGCTATGCCAGGTCTTGTGGCAGTAGTAGCATAAATCAAACTCCCGATGATGCTTGTATACTCCAACTGCCTGACGCTTTTCCACGAATTAGGCTTCAGCTTTAGATCACACCTGTAAGGCGTATCGATCACTGGAAGATCCTGATACCCATAGCGTGTGATCATCTTTTCAATATAATGAGACTATGACAACGCCAGTCCAGGTTTCGTCCAGATGATCTTGATCCCCAAGATCACATCAGATCCCCCAAGTCCTATATACTGAACTTAGTCGAGATGAACTTCTTTGTCTCCATGATACAGCCCATATCTGTACCTAGGATCAACATGTCATCCATGTATAGACAAACGATTACACCTCTTCTATCCACAAATTTTATGTAAACATACTTGTCCGTCTTGCTGACCCTGTAGCCATTTGACCTAATAATCTTATCAAACTTTTCATGCCATATCTTGGGAGCCTGTTTAAGATCGTACAAGAATTTTACCAACTTGCAGACTTTGTGTTTCAAGACCCTTGACGACAAATTTCTCTGGCTGTTGCATGTAAATCTCTTCGGTTAGCTCGCCATTCAGGAAAGTCGTTCTTACATCTATTTGATGTATCACCAAGTTATGTATTACTGCGAGAGCAATTAATATTCTGATGGTGGTCATCCAGACTATTGGAGCATACATGTCAAAGTAGTCGGTCTCTTGCTTCTGGGAAAACTCCTTGGCTACTAGCCTAGCCTTGAACTTGTCAATAGTTCTATCTACTTTCATCTTTCTCTTGAAGATCTATTTGTATTCGATGGCTTTTGCTCCTTCAGAAAGATCAACCAACACCCAAATGTTATTAGAGGTGATTGAATCAATTTTATTGTTTATCGCCTCCTTCCAGAAAATAACGTCTCTGGTCTTCAACATCTCATCCTAGGTAAGCGGATCTGTTTCCAAATGATAGGTAACCAAGTTATTTCGGAAGTCTTTCGGCCTCCTCACTTGCTTAATTAACGACTCAGTGAGCTCTGGTTCAACAGTTGTTTCGATAACAACTTCTTCTTCGAATACGTTCTCATTGGAAGCTTTAGTTTCCTGTACACCCTCATTGTTCTCCGGAATATCCGTAAGAACAGTGTTCTTGTGCCTTACAAACTTATCTTCAAAATATTCTGCGTCACGAGATTCAATGATATGATTTGATTCAATATCAAAAAATCTTCGAGCATCACTCTTCTCGGCATAACCCAAGAAGATCGTCTTCATAGTCTTTGTCCTGAGCTTCTGAATCTTCAGATCTGGGAGCTTCACATATGCCAGACACCCCCACACTCGAATGACACTCAAGTTTGGTTTGACCTTGAACCAAAGTTCATGAGGAGTAACGTCTGAAGTTGTATGTGGCACTCTATTTAGAATAAAAGTAGCCGTCAATGCAGCTTCTTCTCAGTAGCATTTTGGAAGACCCGCAATCAATAGCATTGAGTTTATCATTTCTGTCAATATTCTGTTCTTCCGTTCTGCTACTCCGTTAGATTGAGGAGAGTACGGAGTAGTAGTCTCATTGACAATTCTATGTTCTTTACAAAATGATACAAATTCATGAGACCGATACTCTCTTCCTCGATCACTTCTTACTCTCTTGAATTATTGTCCAGTTTTCCTTCAGCCTCGGCCCTGAACTCTTTGAATTTCTTAAACGCTTCATCTTGAGCCTTGGGCAACTTGACGAATACATACCTTGAGAAGTCATCAATGAAGGTTATGAAATACTTTATTCCGACCTTTGTAGAGAATTGTTTGAAGTCACAAATATCAGAGTGTACCAACTCGTGAGCACATACTTCACACTTCTCTACCTTCCCCCCACATTTGAAGATTAGTTCTAGACTAGACATTTTGTATATTCTTTTACAATGAACATGTCTTAGTCTATTATGCCACAACTCAAGAGTATAAGCAGAATGAGCGATTGCATTAATGACATTGGACTAATTTACAAGCTAAATTTTAAACATTCTTTCGATATAAAATGCTTTTCCAAAGTATGTTGCCTTTATGGACATCACCATCTAGCCAGTATTGATGTCCATCCTTAGGTCTGCGTTACAGAGTAGGCTTCCAGAGATCAGGTTCTTTGTGATAGCATGTACATGCTTCACACCTTGAAGCGTCAGAGACTTCCCTGAAGTCACCTTCAACACCACCGTCCCGATCCTTGTACTTCAACTTATGCCTAGTTCGCCACCATAACAACTTCAGAAGTTGGTGTATATGAGGTGAACCTTTCCTTGTTTGAGCAGACGTGGCAGGTGGCACCAATATCTAACCACCAGTCAGAGTTAACCCCCACCGTAGTGACCTGAGCAATCATTACAATAATGTCAGTGATCATAGAAACCTTACTAGGCTCACCTTTCTGTGATTGATTGGGCTTAGATTTGCATTCACTCTTGAAATGGCCCTTCTTGCCATATTTGAAGCAAGCCAAGTGGGACTTTGGCTTCTTTCTTTGAAAGAAGTCCCCTTCACTTTCAGATGATTGGGGTCCTTCTTCTTGCTATGGAAAGCCGCATACTTTCCCTTGGATTCCTTGGTGTAAACCAAATTGACGTTAGCCATCTGTTTGGACAAAACATCCACCTTTAGTTGAGCCCTTATTTGGTCCTCAACATAGATTTCTTGTAGGAGATCTTCGAGATTGATCTCCAGTTTCTTCATATGCATCTTTGCATAGAACTTGCTCCAACCAGCGGAAAGCTTAGAGACGATTCCTCCAACAACAAACTTGTCGGTAAGAGGCATCTTCTCATCTTCCAACTTCTGTCCCAGCTTCAGAAACTCCTTCACCTACAACAGCATAGTCTTCTCATCTTCAAAGACCCACTTGTGATATTTTTCAACGATAAATAACTTGCTCATGTTTTTGTCATCGTCGTACAATTTTTCTAGAGACTCCCATATCTCTCTAGCAATAATTTTTTTAGAATATGATTCTGCCAGGGAGTCCTTCATAGAATTTAGAATGAGAATCCTACAGCGGCTATTCTTCCATCTCTATTTGGTATGACTTTTAGTAGCAGCAGTAATTGTGGCTGCAGACCCAATTTCTGGAATAGTCGGTTCTTCCTCGGTTAGCACATTGTCAACTTGAGCAAGTTAAAGATTAAGGCTAACCTTCCTCTTTCAGACTTGAAAGTGTTGTCCATAAAATTTCTATAACTTGCCGAAGTTAGGATCGATGAGTGAAGCACGAAAGTTTTCCATCTTGTGAAATCAAGCTTTGAGATTATTAGTCTTGGGACGTAATTTTTTGATGGAAACCTGAAA
Organism: Iris pallida; assembly: GCA_029216955.1. NCBI lineage: Eukaryota > Viridiplantae > Streptophyta > Magnoliopsida > Asparagales > Iridaceae > Iris > Iris pallida. The sequence goes on from JANAVB010033620.1 coordinate 17,109,492, forward strand.
TTATGCAACACTTTGAAGAAGGTGCACGACAGAGATCCCAAAAGATGTTGAGAAACGAGATCTAATGTGTTACTTCGAAGAAGGTACAGAAGAATTCGTAGCAGCAGCAGCGAAATTCCACTAACTATTTCTGATTACATCAGAACTGTTCTCGTTCTGAACGAGTTGCAAGTGGAGTAAAGATGAATAGAAGGTTCAGATTAGATCAGAGAAAGAAAAAGTCTGCTGGGGTGAATTATCACCAGCGCTAAAAGCTTGATTCGTCCCACACGAACAACTTTAGGAACCAGCAAGTTCGACGGAGAACTTTGGAACACTCTGCTCTTCTGACTTCTCGGATGGCGCAAAATTCTGCTCTCAAAGTACATCTCTTCTCTGCTCTGAACTTAGAGAATTTCGTAGAAAAATTCTTGAACATTAGTTTTGTACCCTGAGAGAGAAGAGAGGGACTTTATATAGGTGCGCCTAGTAATAGTTCTGTATACAGAACTTTCAGGACGTGGAAAAATTGCTCCGAACATTCTGTAACCGCTTCTATGGGCAGCGCCAATTGGTCGCGCCATCTGGTCGCGTGAACGATCGCGCGATCGGCTGCGCAGATGCTCGCGCAATGAGCGCACTACGTGCCTAGCGACGATGCTGGCGTGCTAAGTGTGCCAACAAAATGCCACATTACGTCTCATGAGCCCGAGTCCGAGTCGCTAAGCCCCTACGGGGCTTAGCTCCAAAGGAAATTAATTTCAAGAGCAAAAAACATTAATGCTTTAACATGGAGTCTTATGCTTACCTCCTAGTAAAATTATCCATATGGTTCCCTCCTTAGGGTCACCACCCCATGTGCATATCTCAAAAACACACATCAAGTGTATATTGAGATACACTTCATGATGATTTTCCAACGTGGGACTAAATACTAGGCATGTGTTGAGAGCAAGCTCTCTCTACATGTTCAAGGAAAAGATCCAACATATATATATATATATATATATATATATATATATATATATATATATATATATATATATATATATATATATATATAGTCGGGCCCGATGGAAGGGGTGAGCGACCAGGCCTAAATCGGGTCGCAACTGGGCCGGTCCGAGCATGGTCAACCAAATTTTGGGGGGTAGATCCGGTTTGGTTCAGGTTTTGAAGTGGACCGGACTGAGCTATCAGGCCCAATATTCAAACCTAGCCCAAACCTTGGTCGCTAATGGCCCGAATCGGATTCGCGGTTTAACCGGGCCTGGACCGGGTTGCGGGTCGCCCAAACCAATTAACACCTTGAATATAAGGATATAAACTTAGATTCCGACTACATAAACTCAAATAGGAAGTTGCAATTTGGTTATGACATGTGACATTATTTTTGTATTTAGGCCCTTGGCTTCTTTTAAGATCCTTGAAAAAAAATTAAGGAATGAGATGCATGTAATCCATCGACTAGTATTTAGAATTAAGAACCCATGAGTTCCTCTTGGATTTTTGATAAACTTATGGACATATAATTTTACATTATGTTATCCAAATTGGCTGAGATAAATATCAAATTAATAAAGATAAAGGTAAAGATAAGTTAATTGGTTGAGATAATTCTTCCCAAAACCTAATTTCTTCCTTAAAAGTGTGAGAAAAATACTTTCCGCAACACCCCCCACCACCCCCACCCCCACCCCCACCTCCAACAAAAAAAAAAAAAAAACAGACAAAAAATGACTTCTGTAAATCCATTTCCTTCCATTCTCATTTATTCTTCTTTAAATCCATTTGCTTTATTTGTCCTCGTTTCTCCAATCCAAAAATTTCAATCTTATTTTTAATCTTGCAAGTGACAACGGTACGTGGCACCTTCGACAATATAGGTAATTTTGTAGTCACTTTGACTCCATTGTTTTTGTTTTTAGATATGCATGACTCTACTAATAGATGAACATAATATTTAACATAACATTGTATCAGTTCTATTTTCCAACTTTTTGCATCAGTAACTGTGTAAAAAAATCAGTATTAATTTTAGCCGCATCAACAAAACTTTCTAGGTTAGCCCCTACTTACATATAACACCGTCAAGGTACTAACTTAAGAAAAAATTCAGGGTATTAAAATGGAAGAAAATTTTCATTGCATGCAATATACTCCGGTATAAATTTTTTTCCAAAATGCTTTGTTGTCCGTGGACTTGGACCGTTGGCCACGTGTTGCCAACCGATTGACCCCTCGTCCCTGCTAACTTCCGGCCCCACCAGTTTCGGACTACGGTCCAAGCCCGCGTGCAACGCAGCACCGCCGAAATTTTTTATAGGGTTATTTCGGTGAAGAAGTGTTAGTAGTTCGTATTTAAGTGCAACTTTAGTGGAAAAGATAACAAAATGAGCACTTTGTCAGGTCCCATAATTTTAGGATAGAAATTGTATTCTTCTTCTCTCACATTATTGTTTAATAGGATAGTGTTTTTCCGAATAAACAGTAATATGAGTCAAAATCAAAGCTTATCGATTCGGGAATACCCATAACAATGTTTTCCCTATAATGTTGACCATTTAGAAGATTATTCATGAAATTTAACTGAAAATTAAATTTTTTAAAGCACATAGCACTTCTGAAAAATATTCATGAAAGTTGAATAAAGATTATAAGCACATTTTATTGAACATAGGAAGAAATTATTCCTCTTGCAAGTCTGCACTTTGGATTAATCTCCTTTTCTTTAAGATAAATGGCAGAATAATTTGGAACCATTTATTTATTGGTTGAAAAATAGTAATAACAAGAATACCGTTACATCTTTCAATAAGATGTAGAATATACCTCTGATTTCTGACTATGGACTTCCATCTCGACTCCTTCATCCTCATCAGAGTAGAATTGAGTTTCTGAGAAGTCATTATCCATGATGATGGGTTCCAAATTCTGCAATATATTGACTACAAAGACAACACAGTTTCTATGCTAACAAGGCAATCTCCCTCTCTATATATAAGCAAGTGGTTAGGGTTCATGCATGACATCTCGATCTATCGCCATGTGATTGTAAGTAGTGTTAGTGAAGGGCTCCACAGAAACGCGTTCCACCCCCATCACAAATTAACATGCAACCTACAAAAATAATAGATACTTTCAAGTAGTGCCGGCCTGCATAAAAAGTTGATATCTAGGTCTGATGTCGACTTTGATCATTCAGTCAATCTTGAAAAGTAATATTGATTGTTGACATTTGCATACTGGATTTGACCTTCAAGACGCCGTCAATGATTTATTTTGCACTCATTTACCTGTTTTATTTAATTGTCATAATTAGGCGAGAAATCGACGGACTTGTCTTGACATGTTCATCTTATTTACGTCAGCATTGATCTGCCTGTTCTTTTCAGTCCATCAAGCTGTACAATAAGTAAAGCATGATCGAGCGAAACTCAACATGTTTGTCAACATTAGCTGAGTGACAAGTATCTGGTTAGTTGGTACATCGTTTCCGATACAACTTTCATGTTAAGGGTCTTGGTAGAATTACCAATAAAAACCCATATTTCCCTAGATGACTAGGTCAATGCTTGACATTATACTGTTTGTCATCGGGATAATATGTTAGTTCCGTGGCGTAATTTTTCGATGGAAAACTGAAATTATGCAACACTTCAAAGAAGGTGCACGAGAGAGATCCCGAAGGATTCTGAGAAAACGAACACTAATGTGAAGGTACAGAAGAATTCGTAGCAGCAGTAGCGATGAAGATCCACTAACGTTTTCAGATTAGATCAGAAACGTTCTTATTTAGAACGAGATAAAAGTGACTAAACAGAAATGGTGAAATAGCCTGCTGGGATGAATGATCACCGGCGCTCAAAACTTGATTCATCCCACACGAACAGCTTCCAGGAACCATCAAGTTCGATAGAGAACTTCGAAACACTCTGCTCTTCTGACTCCTTGGATGGCGTGGAACTCCGCTCACAAAGTACCTCTCTTCTCTGTTCTGAACTTAGAGAATTTCGTAAGAAAATTTCTGATACTTCGTACTGTCCCCTAAGAGAGAAGAGAGGGACTTTATATAGGTGCGCCTAATGATTGCTCGATATGCAGAACGTTCAGGACATGAAAAAAATTGCTCAGAACATTTCGTAACCGCTCAAATCGTGCATAGACATGATTTAGCCAACTGGCGCACATCGCGCCAATTAGCGCATAGCACGTGCTAACAACGCATAGCGCGTGCAATCGCGCACCGCTGCGCCAACTGCACGCCATCAGGATGCACCAACTGTCGCGTCACTGGACCGTACCACTGGACGCGCCACTGGGCAGTGCCAATTGGTCAGTGCCAATTGGTTGCGCCATCTGGCCGCGCGATCGGGCCACGCGAATGGACACTCGATCGGCTGTGCAGAGGCTCGCGCAACTTAAGCGCACTATGCACCTAACAACAATGCTGACGTGCTAAATGCTAAGTGCGCCAACAAAATTCCACATTACGTCTCATGAGCCCATGAGTCCGAATCTGAGTCCGAGTTCGAGTCCAAGTCGCTAAGCCCCTATGGGACTTAGCTCCAATGAAAATTAATTTTCAAGAGCAAAAAGCATAAATGCTTTACTATGGAGTCTTATCCTTACCTCCTAGTAAAATCACCCACATGGTTTCTTCCTTAGGGTCACCACCCCATGTGCACATATCGACAACATACCAAGTATATATTGAGATACAACTTACGGTACTTTTTCAATATGGGACTAAATAATACTCGGCATGTGTTGAGAGCAAGCTCTTTCTACATGTTCAAGAAAAAGCTCCGACCAATCTCCCACATATCTCGATATATGGGTTTGAGTGTTTCCTACAGTATCTGTCCATCATGCATTAGAAGAGATGTCGCTGACGACTTGAATCTTCTCGCATGGATCAAACAACAGACTATAATACAAGAATGGACTAAGCCTTAAATTCTGTACCATAGCTGCAATTCTTTCCACTCACATAATATAGTTACATGTGCTTCTGGCTGCACAATAAAGGTCCCGTGCCAGCCTGGTTTTAGTGTATAATTTTAGCCGTCTACAAGTTTACCCTCAAGAGACAGTCTGACATCTCTGTCCATACACTATAGGTGAGTTCTTTATTAAAGAGACATGGCGTGAAGCCTTGCGCTTCCCTTGCGGTGCTACGTCGCTATGACATGGCCTAAAGCTGAGGTATTACCCCTATCCGGGAACCTCATCGTAGTGCCATACTACTGTAGCATGAGGTCACAACCCTCTTTATAGTGCCAAACTACCCATCATGAAGCCTTAGGCTTCCTCACGGTGTTACGTCACAAAGACATGGCTAGCAAGGCCGAGGCTTTACCCCCACCAGGGTACCGTATTTAGGTGTCGTGCCACTGTAACATGAGGACATCCTCCCCTTTGTAGTACTGTCTACAATTCTTTAATTTCATCATACAACATTAGGCTACCTGGCTATTTACGGTGCTACGCCGCTGTGACTTGGCTAGCAAAGCCGAGGCATTACCCTACCTGGGAATCTCATGGTGGAGTCACCCCACTGTAGCATGGAATTTCACTCCTTGTAGTACTGCTCTACCATGCTTCCTGTAAAGCACACCAGTCATTCACTTTGCTTGAGAACTCATTAGGACGTTTAAGCCATCCTCAACAGAGGATCTGTTTTCTGCAAAAAATATATAGTAGACAATAGTGGTTGTAGATCCGTAACATTTCCACGCCACAAAGGACATGTACCCATTGTTCTTGTTATTTTTCCAGTTAGTGGTCCTCCCTCAAACCAAAAGCTAGATGCCTAGTAGATTTTTCTTTGAACTAATATCATAAAATTTTATTGTAGGTGTCACTCCCCGTTCCCGGAATGCGTATTTTTATATATGTACAACTCATGTGTATTTAGTTAGTATTTATCATGTATTATTCTGTATTTAAATTCAATTAGTTTCATGTTAATTAATTATCTGCTCTTTAAATTTTCATGTTAATTAATTTCCTGCAAATTTTATTTCTGCAATTATATTTCTACAATTTTATTACCTGTATTTTATTTGCTGTTTTAGTGTTATTGGGTTTCGGTGTGCCGGATCCCCTTAAACCCGGCCCAACACCCCACCTACCACCACCCTTCCTATTTAAAGCTTCCATCTCTTTCTCTCTCCTCATTACTTCATTCTCACCATTACTTCTTCTTCTTCCTCTCATTACTCCCCACCACCTACCAGCAGCAGGAGAAGGCAAGTGCAAACTTGCTTCTCAATCACCCATTTTTATGGTGCATTTCTCTTCCTCTCATGATCCTGAGAGAGATTAGTTCTTAGCATTTTTGATTCCTATGGCTTGTTTTCTCTAGATCTAAGTTGTAGCATTTCGGCTGTTCATGGGTTCTTGGTCCACCATCTTTGCGTATATTTCTCTGGCACTGGAGCGAAGGCTCCATAGGACTTGGAGTTCGGGAAATGTTGTACGCACACGTTCTTACGTGCTCGCGTAAAACATCAGCCCAGTCACGCACACGTCTTTACGTATTGGCGTGTATTTTTAGTCACGCTCATGTCTTTACATGCATGCGTAACTTTTGAGTTACGTTCACACTGTGCGTGTCTGCGTGACTTTTGAGTCACGTTCACACTGTGTCTGCGTGCGTGTATTTTTAGTCACGCTTGCGTCTGCATGCGTGTATTTTTAGTCACGCTCGTGTTGTCTGCGTGAATTTTGAGTCACACTCCTATCTGTGTGCTGAGTGCGTCACTTTTCATGCTCATGTCCCTGAGCTTGCGTGCGTGACTTTTCACGATCATATTGTGCGTGACTTTTGGCGTGCGTGACTTTTCACCCTCACGCTGAGCATGCGTGCGTGAATCACTTGTCACGCTTCACTTTTCACGCTCATACTTGCCAGCGTGTATCACCTTTTACGCCCACTCCTTCATGCTAAACTTGGCGTGACTTGTTAACCTTAGCCTAGACTTGCTTGCGTGACTTCTTGACCTGGGTGTTTCTATTTGTTCCTATAACTTATTTATTTAATAGTAGCATGATAATTCTTCTATTATATCCTTACGCCTTTTTGCATGGACTGGATAATCATAGCGTGTTAATAATTGGGTATTAGTGCCCTGTGTCTTGATTGATTGATGGATACCCAGTAAGACTGGAACTTGACCTCGAGAGTTATAGACTCGACCCTATTTGATGCTAAATGACTTTCTTGCTTTGTCACCATTAATGACGATGGTTATCTTGACTAATTGATCATGCGTTCCTAGTTGAAACTAAGAGACTGGCTAGTCGTCTTATTGAAATGGATGAATGAGACACGTTCATGTAATAAACTATTGTACTCGATTAGCCGATCCTGAATATTGGCATACGGGCACATGCAGGTTTCAAATTATTTATTTATTTATTTAGTATTTATTTATCTTACAAAAACAGCATGTGTACTTTATGGTCAAGGCATGATTACTCCGTGGTTAGATTTGATTGTTGCATCACGCTATGTAAGACCTACAACATAGCCGCACGGGTATCGTTGTAGAGTTGCGCAAATCGTACCCCGTACAAAAGTACTCATTTGAATGACCATGATCCACGGCATAGGATTTTGCTTAACGTAGAGACTATTAAGTTAAATAAAATAACGATGGCATGGAGAGAATGGATTCCCGAGTTCTTGCATGGCAGCCCCTTTGGGACTATTAAGTGCCCGACGGGCCGGCTGGTCCCCACAGATACTGTAAACCTCCCACACGGGCAGGGAACAGTATCTGCTTTTATTATTATTGTATATTATATATTGACGGGCGTCCTGCTAGGACTCGTCTACTTCATGCATGGCGCACATGGTTAACTGGATAGACTAGCCTTGCTCGCACATAGTAAGAACTGAGGAATCCCTAATTACATAATTCCAGGATAACTTGGGACTCACAATAGCAAGCCGTAGGATTTGATTGGCCGTTCAAGATGATTTGTTTGTGTACTGTACTACTCTGTTATCTAACTGGGATGATCAGAATGTCAGGACATGACGGATCAACTTCTGTCCTTGTTTGGTTGGGAGGTTGGTTCGAAGTGTCGTGATGTGATGTGAATCCTAGTAGAAAGCAGAGATCTATTATCATTATATTCTTTTACTTACTGGTTTAGTCCTTTATATCGTCCTTCCTTGTGGTACTTGCTATTAGAGGTCTAACCTCTCTGGTTTTACATGGCCAGATTTAGAGCCGGTTCCCGAGGACTCAGCTTACTTCTACCTCCAGGATGGTCAACACTAGGAGAATGATTGCAGGAGGACTCGAGTGGGTTCCTTACTTTACCGCTCGTTTTGTTATTTACCTTTATACTTAGCCGTTTGGCACCGACATGTTAGTCGGATTGTCTTGCATTTACTTTTACATAATTGTAATTAAGTCAGACTGCAGCTAATAACAATTGTGTATACTTGCTATACCATCTGGCTATGTTTTGTAAAGCCAGATCTCAAAAACATTTTGACTGAGCATTTGGGATGCCTTACTGCTTTATCTTATATGTTCTCTATTACTGTTTCTTGCTTGAATGATTGAGACAATAGATGTAAAATGACCATAGTAAGACCTTATGTAGTATGCACCCCCCTCGTCTGGTTAGACAGCATTGATCGTATTATACGGTATTCATCTACCCGTAATACGTAGCTGGCTGAGTCATTCCCCCGCTCTCCAGTATTCTGGTTCTGGGACGTGACAAGGTTTTAGTGGTGGCCCATGCAGGTCTGATTTCAGACTTGTGGGGTGTTTTGATTTATAGGATGTCTCAATCACACATATTTCCCCTTGATCTTATGATTCGTTATTCTCAAACCCTTGCTTGACATTTCGGTATCCTTTGACTTCATCGATCCTTCATGTCCGGTTGTTTGATTGTTCTCTTGTCCCTTTTCTTAGGGGCACTTCGTCCGCATCGGTCAGAGCTGGGCAGCAACAACAAGAGCAACATAGACAACCTAACCAGGTTGGTCAGCAACAAGGGCCAGTCTCACCTCAGGGGGCTACTCAGGAAGAAGTGATAGTGGAAGCAGCAGCAGCAGCTGGATCACAGTATCCGGATGTTCCACCACCACCAACAGTTCCACCTACTCCTGTGGAAGTAGACACACCAGCCCTTCTGGAGATCATGAGAGGAATGATGGCCACTCAACAACATCAGATGTTGGTCCAGCAGCGCATGCACACTCAGCTACAAGAGCAGAATGTGCTACTCAACTAAGGATTGCAGACAGTATTGGAAAGAGAGGCAAGGCCAGATTCAGGAGCATCAGCCAGGTTTTGCAAGTACAACCCCCGCCGTTTCGAGGGCACGGAGGATGCCATCTCAGCAGATGCATGGCTTAAGGATATTGAGGCTATTCTGACAGCAGCTAAGGTACCGGCAGCAGAACGTGTGGATCTAGTGAAGTTGTTACTTCAGGATCTCGTACGTGATTGGTGGGAATCAGAAGAAGTGGGCATCAGACGTCCTGTGGCTTGGGACGATTTCACTACAAGATTCAAGACCAAGTACTATGGAGTTGTGGCACAATTTAAGCTACAACAGAAATTTATCAACCTCAGGCAGGCCGGTAAGACTGTAGATGCTTATGCAGCGGAGTTCGGCAGATTGGGTAGATTCGTCCCAGAGATGGTAGCAACGGAGCGCTAGAGGGCCATGAGATTTCAGCAAGGGTTTCATCTTGAGCTCTTGCAATTGATAGAGGGGCACAATTACCAAACTTTTGACGAAATACTAACGGCAACTCGAAGGCATGAGATCACTATTCAGAGGCTTGCAGTAAGGACTGGGGGTCAGAAGAGATCCCACAGTCAGATAGAAGGAGGAGGGGGAGCAGCGCCCCGAACAACAGCACTATCCACTGGCATTCGTATCCACGATGTGGCGATACGAGGACCAGCACCACCCAGGCAGCAGCAGCAACAGCAACAGAGGAAGAACCAGCAACCCCCGACGGGATACACTTATTATGGGAAGATGGGACACACTAGAGATGTGTGTCGGACAATGAATGGAATGTGTCTGATATGTGGAAATCCAGACCATCGGGTTACCACATGTCCCATGAATTCGAGGTCAGGAGGACCAGGGCAGCAGTTTTCTGCTCTGCCAGCACCAGGGGCAGGCCCGTATCGAGGACCAGTAGTGGCAGTAAGGCCGTTGGCACAGCGTCCGTTAGTACCGCAGGCTCAGATGTTTCGGCAGCAGGGACCGCCGATGCAGCAATACCAGCATAGACCACCCCAGCATCATCAAAGAAGGGGCCAGCAGCAGCACCAGGTTAGGCTGCAGCATGGGAATCAGCAAGGAGGTTGAGGGCAAGCATTCACTCTGTCCTTGGAAGAGGCATTGGCATCGAAAGATGTTGTGGCAGGTAACATTCTCGTCGCTTCATATCCCGCAGTAGCATTGTTTGATTCGAGAGCATCCCATTCATTTATATCTGCACGATTTGCGACACGACTAGGAATGGAGTTCGAGGCATTGCCAGGGAGGTTGAATATACTCACTGGTAATGGGCTCGTAGGGGTTAGTAGAGTTATTCTAGCATGTAGCATTGTAGTTTGCGGGCATTCCTTACCCGCCCGGTTGATAGAATTTTCTGTTGGAAATTTCGACGTTATCTTAGGCATGGACTGGCTGAGAGACAGTCATGCGACAATAGATTGTCGTAGAGGGAGTGTATCTTTTGATATTCCAGGCATGAAGCGGTTCACCTTAGTCAGATCAGAGGCAACTCAGCAAGAGCAGGAAGTAATAGCGGCAATGGAAGAAGTTCAGATTCCGAAGGTAGTTGAAGAATTTCTGGACGTATTTCCTGAAGAGCTCCCAGGTCTACCACCAGTTAGAGATATTGAGTTCAGTATAGAATTGGCACCGAGAACTAAACCGATATCAGATCGAGTTTACAGAATGGCGAATTCAGAGCAGGCCAAGGTATATCAGCATATAGAGGAACTGAAGGAGAAGAAGTTCATCCAAGCTAGCTATCACCATGGACAGCACCAGTGGTACTTGTGGGAAAGAAGGATGGGTCGTCCAGATTGTGCATTGACTACATGAAGCTTAATGCGGCAACAGTGAAGAACAAGTACCCATTACCCCGGATCGATGACTTATTTGATCAGTTGAGCAAAGCTAGAGTTTTCTCCAAGATAGATCTTCGTTCAGGGTACCATCAGGTGAGGGTTCGGAAGGAAGATATTACCAAGACAGCATTCAGGTCGAAGTATGGGCATTATGAATTCTTAGTAATGCCGTTTGGTTTGACCAATGCTCCAGCAATATTTATGGATTTGATGAATCGTATCTTTATGCCATACTTAGACCAGTTTGTCGTTGTGTTTCTTGACGACATTCTCGTATACTCTGCTAGTGAAGAGGAGCATGAAGACCACCTCAGGAAAGTGTTGCAGGTTCTGAGAGAGAACCAGTTGTATGCCAAGCTCAATAAGTGTGAGTTTTGGTCGGATCATATTTTATTTTTGGGTCATATTATATCAGGAGCTGGAGTAGCAGTAGATCCCAAGGAGGTAGAAGCAGTAGAGAGTTGGCCAGTACCCAAGACCATAGCAGATGTGCGGAGTTTCTTGGGATTGGCAGGATATTACAGAAGGTTTGTGTCAGACTTTGTAAGGCTTTCAGCGCCCATGACCCGCTTGACCCGGAAGGATGTGCCATTTGATTGGTCGGCAGAATGTCAGGCATCATTTGAGACTTTGAAGCAGAAGTTGATATCAGCACCTATTCTTACATTGCCAGTTGGACCCGGAGGTTTTACACTATATTGTGATGCGTCAGGTAAAGGACTTGGATGTGTCCTTATGCAACATGGAAAGGTGATAGCGTACGCATCTAGGCAACTTCGGGACCACGAGAAGAATTACTCGACTCATAATTTGGAGTTAGCAGCAGTAGTGTTTGCTCTGAAGCTATGGAGGCATTACTTATATGGTGACCGAGTGGAGATGTTCACAGATCATAAAAGTCTAAAGTACATCTTTATCCAGGAGGAACTAAATATGTGGCAGAGAAGGTGGTTGGAGTTGATCAAGGATTATGACGTGGAGCTTCAGTATCACCCAGACAAGGCTAATATAGTAGCAGACGCTCTCAGCAGAAGAGGCGGCACATTCATGTTGACAACACAGAGGCACATCTTAGAAGACCTTCAGGAGATGGGCATCGAAGTTATACTTCCTAGTGATGTAGGAGTTCTAACAAGTCTGCAAGTTCAATCCGACTTGGTAGGCAGGATCAAGGTAGCTCAGGCACAAGACCCAAGGATTCAGAAACTTAGGGCAGAATGTGAGTCAGGGCTCAGGAAGGAGATGAGAATTCATGAAGATGGTACACTTAGGTTTGGATCACGTCTATGTGTGCCTAGTGGAGATATCAGACAGGAGGTTATGGCAGAAGCTCACAATTCTCAGTATTCTATTCACCCTGGAGGGACCAAGATGTACCAAGATATCAAGCAGCATTTCTGGTGGAACGGGATGAAGAGGGAGATCGCTAGATTTGTTTCCTGTTGCTTGGTATGTCAGCAAGTGAAGGCAGAACAGCAGAGGCCAGCTGGGTTATTGCAACCACTTCCTATCCCGGAATGGAAATGGGAGCATATTACAATGGACTTTGTGACCGGTTTACCGAGATCACCAAGTGGTAAAGACGCTATTTGGGTAATAGTAGACCGACTTACGAAGGTAGCACATTTTTTTCCTTTCAGAGTAGGACAATCTACAAAAAAGTTGGCAGAGTTATATATGCAACAGATAGTCAAGCAGTATGGAGTTTCTATCAGTATTGTGTCGGATCGAGATACCCGCTTTAAATCATATTTCTGGAAGAGCTTACATCATAGTCTGGGTACCAAGTTAAGATTCAGCACGGCTTACCATCCGCAGACGGATGGGCAATCAGAAAGGACGATTCAGACTTTAGAAGATATGTTGCGAGCTTGCACTCTAGATTTTGGAGGGTCTTGGGAGAGTGACCTGCACTTGGTCGAGTTCTCATACAATAATAGCTATCAGGCCAGTATCCAGATGGCGTCATTCGAAGCATTATATGGTAAGAAGTGCAGGTCACCGCTTGCATGGGATGATATCGGGGAGAGGAAGATGCTAGGCCCAGAAATGATTATTCAGACGGTTGAAGTAGTTAAAGGAATTAGAGAGCGACTTAGAGTTGTGCAGGACCGGCATCGTCATTGGGCGGACCAGCATCGTAGGCCGTTAGAGTTCTCTGTTGGGGACCACGTATTCTTGCGAATCTTACCTACTCGTAGGGTCATTAGATTTGGCGTTCGCAGGAAATTGAGTCCGCGGTACGTGGGCCCATTCGTTATCCTTGATCGGATAGGCGATGTTGCTTATCGTTTATCACTCCCACCTTCGTTACGAGAGGTGCATGACGTGTTTCATGTATCTCAATTATATAGGTATGTATCGGACCCAAGCCATGTTTTCGATCACTCTGAGCTGGTTGTTGGTACCAACCTGTCTTATGAGGAACAACCTGTGTCCATTTTGGACTGAAGAGAGAAGATACTCAAGAACCGAACAATTAGTCTTGTCCGTGTTGCTTGGGGTCATCACTCCTTGGGAGAGTCAATGTGGGAACGTGAGGATGATATCTGATCACGGTATCCACACCTGTTTGACTCACAAGGTATATCTCTTTCTGTATACCTTGATTATCTTGATTTCTCATGCTTATCGCCTTATGGATAGAACTACCTGATATCGTAGATTGATGGATTTACATATATAGTACTTGCTTTTGATATGGTAACAATAATTGCTTGCTCACTAGAATTGCTTGTATTAGTTTAGCTCTGATATTTCTATCCGGCTTGGATTTGAAATTTCGAGGACGGAATTTTTCTAAGGTGGATAGAGATGTCACTCCCCGTTCCCGGAATGCGTATTTTTATATATGTACAACTCATGTGTATTTAGTTAGTATTTATCATGTATTATTCTGTATTTAAATTCTTTTAGTTTCATGTTAATTAATTATCTGCTCTTTAAATTTTCATGTTAATTAATTTCCTGCAAATTTTATTTCTGCAATTATATTTTTGCAATTTTATTACCTGCATTTTATTTGCTGCTTTAGTGTTATTGGGTTTCGGTTTGCCGGATCCCCTTAAACCCAGCCCAACACCCCACCTACCACCACCCTTCCTATTTAAAGCTTCCATCTCTTTCTCTCTCCTCGTTACTTCATTCTCACCATTACTTCTTCTTCTTCCTCTCATTACTCTCCACCACCTACCAGCAGTAGGAGAAGGCAAGTGCAAACTTGCTTCTCAATCACCCATTTTTATGGTTCATTTCTCTTCCTCTCATGATCCTGAGAGAGATTAGTTCTTAGCATTTTTGATTCCTATGGCTTGTTTTCTCTAGATCTAAGTTGTAGCATTTCAGCTGTTCATGGGTTCTTGGTCCACCATCTTTGCGTATATTTCTCTGGCACTGGAGCGAAGGCTCCATAGGACTTGGAGTTCAGGAAATGTTGTACGCACACGTTCTTACGTGCTTGCGTAAAACATCAACCCAGTCACGCACACGTCTTTATGTGTTGGCGTATATTTTTAGTCACGCTCATGTCTTTACATGCGTGCGTAACTTTTGAGTTACGTTCACACTGTACGTGTCTGCGTGACTTTTGAGTCACGTTCACACTGTGTCCGCGTACGTGTATTTTTAGTCACGCTTGCGTCTGCATGCGTGTATTTTTAGTCACGCTCGCGTTGTCTGCATGAATTTTGAGTCACGCTCCTATCTGTGTGCTGAGTGCGTCACTTTTCACGCTCATGTCCCTGAGCTTGCGTGCGTGACTTTTTACGATCATATTGTGCGTGACTTTTGGCGTGCGTGACTTTTCACCCTCACGCTGAGCGTGCGTGCGTGAATCACTTGTCACGCTTCACTTTTCACGCTTATACTTGCCAGCGTGTATCACCTTTTACGCCCACTCCTTCATGCTAAACTTGGCGTGACTTGTTAACCTTAGCCTAGACTTGCTTGCGTGACTTCTTGACCTGGGTGTTTCTATTTGTTCCTATAACCTATTCATTTAATAGTAGCTTGATAATTCTCCTATTATATCCTAACGCCTTTTTGCATGGACTGGATAATCATAGCGTATTAATAATTGGGTATTAGTGCCCTGTGTCTTGATTGATTGATGGATACCCAGTAAGACTGGAACTTGACCTCGAGAGTTATAGACTCGACCCTATTTGATGCTAAATGACTTTCATGCTTTGTCACCATTAATGACGATGGTTATCTTGACTAATTGATCATGCGTTCCTAGTTGGAACTAAGAGACTGGTTAGTCGTCTTATTGAAATGGATGAATGAGACACGTTCATGTAATAAACTATTGTACTCGATTAGCCGATCCCGAATATTGGCATACGGGCACATGCAGGTTTCAAATTATTTATTTATTTATTTAGTATTTATTTATCTTACAAAAACAGCATGTGTACTTTATGGTCAAGGCATGATTACTCCGTGGTTAGATTTGATTGTTGCATCACGCTATGTAAGACCTACAATATAGTCGCACGGGTATCGTTGTAGAGTTGCGCATATCGTACCCCGTACAAAAGTACTCATTTGAATGACCATGATCCACGGCATGGGATTTCGCTTAACGTAGAGACTATTAAGTTAAATAAAATAACGATGGCATGGAGAGAATGGATTCCCGAGTTCTTACATGGCAGCCCCCTTGGGACTATTAAGTGCCCGACGGGCCGACTGGTCCCCACAGATACTGTAAACCTGCCACACGGGCAGGGAGCAGTATCTGCTTTTATTATTATTGTATATTCTATATTGACGGGCGTCCTGCTAGGACTCGTCTAATTCATGCATGGCGCACATGGTTAACTGGATAGACTAGCCTTGCTCACACATAGTAAGAACTGAGGAATCCCTAATTGCATAATTCCAGGATAACTTGGGACTCACAATAGCAAGCCATAGTATTTGATTGGCCGTTCAAGATGATTTGTTTGTGTACTGTACTACTCTGTTACCTAACTGGAATGATCAGAATGTCAGGACATGACGGGTCAACTTCTGTCCTTGTTTGGTTGGGAGGTTGGTTCGAAGTGTCATGATGTGATGTGAATCCTAGTGGAAAGCAGAGATCTATTATCATTATATTCTTTTACTTACTGGTTTAGTCCTTCATATCGTCCTTCCTTGTGGTACTTGCTATTAGAGGTCTAACCTCTCTGGTTTTGCATGGCCAGATTTAGAGCCGGTTCCCGAGGACTCAGCTTACTTCTACTTCCAGGATGGTCAACACTAGGAGAATGATTGCAGGAGGACTCGAGTGGGTTCCTTACTTCACCGCTCGTTTTGTTATTAACCTTTATACTTAGCCGTTTGGCACCCATATGTTAGTCGGATTGTCTTACATTTACTTTTACATAATTGTAATTAAGTCAGACTGCAGCTGATAACAATTATGTATACTTGCTATACCATCTGGCTATGTTTTGTAAAGCCAGATCTCAAGAACATTTTGACTGAGCATTTGGGACGCCTTACTGCTTTATCTTATATGTTCTCTATTACTGTTTCTTGCTTGAATGATTGAGACAATAGATGTGAAATGACCATAGTAAGACCTTATGTAGTATGTACCCCCCTCGTCTGGTTAGACAGCATTGATCATATTATACGGTATTCATCTACCCGTAATACGTAGCTGGCTGAGTCATTCCCCCGCTCTCCAGTATTCTGGTTCTGGGGCGTGACAGTAGGATTGTAATAATATAATATCAGAATGCCTTCAAGTCCATTATACAAGCTGTGTCATCGACCAACTGGTGTTTGAGGTCCTTGGTGAACGGATCCGCCAGTTTCTCCTGACTTCGAACATCAATCACTGCAATGATACCTCTCTTAATGAGATCATGTACTGCCCAGTGCTTTAACCGTATAGTGTTCTTCTTCCCGTTGCAGAGGTCATTTGATGCCACCGCCGCAGACGCCTGGTTGTTGCAGTATATCGAAATCCTCGGTATTTGTGCCCCAACTACTGAAAGATCATACATGAGCTTCCGAAGCTATTTTGCTTCCTCTACTGCGGTATCAAGTACAAAGAACTCAGATTTCATGGAGGAACGAGAGAGCATAGTCTGTTTCTTCGACTTCTACGATATAGCAGCTCTATCCATTATGAAAATGATTCCACCTGTGGACGTCTCGTTCTCCAACTCTGAGCATCAGCTAGCATCACTGAAGCCTTCTACTACTGATGGATCTTCGCTGTAGTGTAGTGTATATGTCTGAGCTTTCTTGAGATATCTTATTATCCGTTTCACAGCTTTCCAGTGCTCAATGCCTGGGTTGCTCGTGAAATGACTCAGCATTTCCACAACGAAAGCTATGTTAGGCTTTGTGGCAGTAGTAGCTTATATCAAACTCTCGATTATGCTTGCATACCCCAACCGTCTCATACTTTTTCTTGAATTAAGCTTCAGCTTCAGATCACACCTGTAAGGTGTATCGATCCCTGGAAGATCCTGATACCTGTAGCTTGTGATTATCTTCTTAATATAATAAGACAGTGATAGCACCAGTCCAGTATCTTTGTGAGACCTGTCTCACTGTATCGGTATTTTATACGGATACGTGTTTATTTGAGCCGTATTTCATATTTATCGATTTGCGTGATATTTTAAAATTTCCTAAGTATAGGATTTCATGACTTGGTTTAACTTGGATTTAGTTTTATTTGGTTCGATTCCACTTTGACTTGGTTTGGTTTAGTTTGGTTCTTTATGAGATGAGGTGTATGGTTTAGATTGAGTGAAGAAGAATGAATGGTGGAGATCACTTGAGCTTGTTATATAAGCCACTTTTTCTCTCTCCCTCCTTATTCACCCTCATTCATTTCTTTTTCACCAAACCCTAGCCATTAGAGAGAGGCAAGTACACCTTGCCGAACGTTGAACGATTTTATTTCGTTTGTTCCATTCTCTCTATTGTTAAATTCTAAGCATGTTTAGAACTTGGAGTTTTTGATTTTATCGGGTGGATTGTGGTAGATCTAGCTTTGTGGTATTTTGGTTTTCATGGGTTTTGATCTGTTAAACTTGTATATTTTTGACAACTGATGGTTCCATGTTGTAGAGAATTTTGTTCTACCCATTTTGACCTATGGAAGTTCGGATTTGGACTTGGGATGAAGGTTTTATGGAGCTTGAGAACTTGGCCCCCATGGTGTTCTTCTTCTCGAAAATTTGGAGAAGAAGAACAGTGCTGACCGCATGAACCCCCTTAGCAGCATGGCAGTACTTGACCGCATGACAAGTTCATGCGGCAAGTATTCCTTCTAGCCGCATGTAGTCCTTCTTACTTAAACCGCATGACTGAGCTTCCCAGTCCAGCCGCATGAGAAGTTCCTTCCCAGCCGCATAAATTCCTTTATCCCCTGGCCGCATGGATTCATTTCCGCCAGCCGCATGAGACTCTTGTTCTTGAGCCGCATATGGGCCCACTTTCTGAGAGCCGTATGGAACTCGCTCGACCCCAGCCGCATAATACTTCGCTCCTCTTGAGCCGCATAGACCTGCTTCCTGCTTGCCGTATGAGGCTCAACTTCTTAAGCCGCATACAACCCCACTTGCTCTCAGCCGCATGCGTCCCTTGCTTCTGCAGCCGCATGTCCACCTGCCGCATGAGGATGAGTCATTCCTGGCCGCATGGATCCCCAAACCTTGAGCCGCATGGGCTCCTAATTTCCCGACCCGTATAATTTTTCTTTCTCTAGCCGCATGAACTTTGAACTCATGATCGCATGCCCCCACCCTTCCCTGACCGCATGGAACTTGGTCCCGCCAGCCGCATGAAGCTTACTTCCCTCTGGCCGCATGATACTCCGCTGTATGACCCTGAACTCCCCTAAGCCGCATGCATTCGCTTAGACCCGAGTCCCCTCCAGCCGCATGGGCTGCTCCCTCTTCGGCCGCATGAGATCATTCTTGGCCGCCTATGCTCGAGCCGCAGGGCTCTTTCCTTGGCTTGTATTTTATTACTTAATGGTCATTATTAACTCGTACTTGTAACGCCCTGTGTAACTTGAGTTCCTATAGCGTACCCCTTACCCTATTGTATATTTTTATGTCCATTTTATATCCTTACGCCTTTTGTTCCGAATTTGATAATCCTGATTTGATTGACATGATTGAAATGACAATTGTACCTGGCATAGTGTGACCAAAAACTGATATGCTTGATAGTGGCCCGCCGTGGTGCACTCTTGACATGATAACTTCACCTGATAACTTGACATGATAACTTGACCTGATAACTTGACATGATAACTTGACCTGATAATTTGACCTGATAACTTGACCTGATAACTTGACCTGCTATACATGACACGACAGTGACCCGTAGTGGTGCACTCTTGACAAGTACCCTGACAATGCTTGATAGTGGCCCGTCGTGGCGCACTCTTGATAAGTAATAATGATAATAATAGTGGCCCGTCGTGGCGCACTCTTGACAAATCAATTCATTGGCCTAGACACCGTGGATGATTGTGCTTGTGTAAACTACTAGTCCGGTTGTGTCTTGCATCATGTCTAGGGCATGATCCCTGAGTACCACGGTCAGGGATTCATACTGAATCTGGCTAGGTTAATGACTAGATTGATCAAATAGTTCATAGAGAATTTCCCAGTTACCTGTTGCCCCTCTGGTCCCGGCCTTATATATATATATACATGGGATTTGTTGCTATCCGTCGAGATGAGCGCACTTCCAGCCCACCGTCGAGTGTGGTACCTTAGGACACATGTATCTTACTACAGTGTGTCTGCTATATCATGCTATCTTTTTCTTTTCTTGCTGGGATCACTCAGGTAGTAACAAACAGGTAACCAGACTTGGAATTCTCATTGCATTTTGCTAGTAACTAGGCCTGTGATAACCCTAGTTAGTTAAAGTATCAAGCCGTACTTATTGCTTGGCCGTGAATGTTGGATGGAGTTCAGTCTGTCTAGTCTTGTCTTGATCTTGTATATGATTGTTACATGTCCTGATTTCTTATTTTACCTTACCGATAAATGGTGGGAGAAACCATGTTCTGTTCAGACGAAGGGTTACAACCCCGGTCCTTGTTTAGTTTATGGGTTGTAACCTGGTTATCTGAATAAGTCCCATGGTTATCCCATCGTATATCACCTTTCCAGTCTAAGTCTTGTCTAGATCCAATTCCTAATTATTCCAGGATAATGATTGCAATGATTGTCACTCTAGTGTATAGTACTCTGTATTGTCACTCTCTCACTGTCACTTAATGATTGTCACCTCTAGCAATAAATGATCAGAGACCAAGTTCTGTTCAGGCGAAGGGTTACAATCCCGGTCCTTGTTTGGTTTAAGGGTTGTAACCTGGCTTCCGGAATAGTACCTTCGCCCTCTCTTCGTATATTGCCTAGCTCTATTTATTTAACATATTCTCCAGTTTACTTTATGTCAAATGATGATTTACTTACTGTCTTTTTATGATCGGGATGAGTGCATTGGTACTGCACAAATCTCGATCCTTCCTTACTTATTGCTTTCTCTCCCTGTTGATTGCCTATGATTGCTGGTTTTAAGTTCATAGTTCGGCCTCCTTTGTGGTACTTGCTATTTGGGGTCTGACCCCACTGGTTTTGCATGGCCAGGTTCTGATAGAAGAGCCCGAAGGATTCTACCGTACCATCTACTCGACGGTGACCAGCCGGAGCACCAGAGTGCCTCAGTGGATTTCTTCTTCATCCTTCCACTGATATGTAAATTCTCCTCTTGTAACGTTTAGCCCCGAGCACGTATTTAGCTCGTATTTTGGTATTTACCTTGATATTGTAGCCTACGGGCATAAATATGATATGTGTATTCTAGACTATAGCTAGTCCTTATCATGTATGACTAATACTCTAGCTAGTCATCAGTTCTGTGGTACTGGCTTCATGATCATTCATGTATATATGGTTCGGGACGCCTTACTATTGTATGTATGATGATCGTACTCTTTGCTCTTGTATAATTGCCTGTGATTAAGATACCTAGGATTGTTAAACCTTAGGATTGACTGATGGCTTGTAGAGTAACCCCCATGTCTCGACAGCTTATACGTGATTTCAGAGTATTAACGTACTTTGGGATTGCGTAGCTGGCTATGTCTGCCCCCGCTCTCCGGTATTTTGGTTCTGGGGCGTGACAATCTTTCCGGGTGATCTTGATCCCTAAGATCATATCAGCTTCTTCCAAGTCCTCCATACTGAACTTAGATGAGATGAACTTCTTTGTCTTCGTGACACATCCCATATCCGTACCTAGGATCAGCATATCGTTTACGTATAGACAAATGATTACACCTTTTCCATCTGTGAACTTTGTGTAAACACACGTATCCGTCTCGCTGACCCTGTAGCCATTTGACCTTATAAACTTGTCAAACTTTTCGTGCCACATCTTGGGAGCCTGTTTAAGACCGTACAAGGATTACCAACTTGCAAACTTTGTCTTCAAGACCTTTGATGACAAATCCCTCTGGCTGTTGCATGTAAATATCTTTCACTACAAGAAAAATAACGTTTCTTGACGGTTTATTTCTCGACGGTCGTGGAAAACCGTCAAAGAAATGTGTTGTCTTGACGAATATTTCCTTACGTCAAGAAAAATCTTGTTTTATGTTATTTTAGCAATTTTATAGCATAATTGTTGACGGTTTTAGAGGATCCGTCAAGAAACATCATTTTATTTATTGACGGTTTGGCGACAACCGTCAACTAATATATGTGCAAAAAAAATGGCACAATTTTTTCATATGCCATTTTGGTAATATTTTGAAATTTTTTTTATTGCATATCTATATTAACGGTTGTCATTTCAATCCCATTTTATATATTTCCCGATCCTTGCATTTTCTCTCTATTTCTTCTCCTATGTCATCCACACTGTGCCCATGGATAAGGAGAGCTCAAACCAACAGTTCTTTCTAGGCAAATGTTAAAGGCCACCCCCTTTTTACTAAGGGCCACCAACTTAAAAATTTTAAAAATATTACAAGTTTGCCATTTTGAAAACACTAAGGGCCACCCCGCTTCTGTCAATCGAGGACTGCAGGACTTGCCTGCAGTCCAAATTGAACACAGGGCTGCAGTGCTTGCCTGAAGCCCTAGATTTTTTTTAAAATTTTTAACTTACAGTGACTGCAAGGCTTACCTGCAGTCCAAAGTGAAGACAGGACTGCAGGCAAGCCCTGTAGTCATGCGGTCCTCACGCCGATGGACACCGTCAAGCAGCGACTCCAGCTCCGGGACAGCCCCTACGAAGGGGTCCTCAACTGCGTTGGGAGGGTTCTGAGAGAGAGGAGGGTTTGGGGGCGCTGAGAGAGAAGGGTTTGGGCTACAGCTCGGAGATTGCCGACGATGGGAGGCTGGTGGCGCACGCGCACGCGACCGCAGGGGCCGCGGAGGAGTTCGCCGACCGTAGGGGCCGCGGAGGAGTTCGCCGATCGCACGCGCACGCGACCACAGGGGCCGCGGAGGAGCTCGCCGACCGTAGGGGCCGCGGAGGAGTTCGCCGACCGTACGCGCACGCGACCGCATGGGCCGCGGAGGAGCACGCGACCGCAGGGGCCGCGGAGGAGTTCGCCGACCGCAGGGGCCGCGGAGGAGTTCGCCGACCGCAGGGGCCGCGGAGGAGTTCGCCGACGATGGGAGGCTAGTGGCGCACGCGACCACGGGGGCCGCTGGTGGCGCACGCGCACACGACCGCGGGGGCCGCGGAGGAGATCGCCGGCGATGGGAGGCTGGTGGCACACGTTCGAGGAGGAGCTCGAGGAGAGGAAGAGAGAGACCAGCCAAGGTTGCCTTTAGTAAACTTGTAAACTTTAGGTTGCTCTTAGTAAAAAAAATCAAAGGCATGGTTGCCCTTAGTAGAAGGGTTGTCCTTAGTAAAAAGGTGGTGGCCTTTAACATTTGCCTTCTTTCTATCCATCTCTCCTCTCTTCTTCCTCTAGAGTTATTTCATCAGTCATAGTGGCGCTGTATGACTGGCTGGCCGCACAGCATATGAACTCACCTCACCACCGACTCCATTGCCAGGTTTATCTCCTTCCTCCTCCTCCTCCTCCTCCTCCTCCTCCTCCTCCTCCTCCTCCTCCTCTCTCTCTCTCTCTCCTTTCATTCCAATTCTTCTCTTTCTTCTTCTAAATTTGTGGCTTTTACTTTTCATCTATCTCTCTCACTTGCCTCTTCGAAATCCTACGATCGAAACCATAAATCTCTCCGAACTTGAGAACTCGAACCGATTCAGAGTATTTTTGAACCGATTTAGAGCATTTTCGAGTCCGTAGTAACATTTTTTTTAGATTAGGGCTCGGAAATCGTATTCCTAGGGTTCGAGATCCGTTGGATCTGGTCCATTATGTCATTTGTTTATTTTATTGGTTCTCAAAGAAGATTGATTTTGTGTGACCACCAACTGTTTGTTATTTTACCTTAATAAAATATGTATGGTCATTATGGCGATTCATTGATCTTATTTAAATTCCAGTTTGAAGGCAGCATAATCATTTCATTTTGCCTCTTTTGCGAGGAAGTTGGATCAGAGAATTGTCGTGATTCATTTAGTCCCTTGTCAGATTAGGGATAAAAGTACAACAAAAACAACCTCGATGTTGTCAAGAAGTAAGACCCAATTTGATTGTTAAAATAACTCAAAGTTAGTATGGCATCTTCTTTTCTTGTTGCTTTAGTAAGTAGAGGAGGGTTTTGTTGCTTTAGTAAGTAGAGGAGGGTTTTTGTTTATATACATGTAAATGCTGATGTTTTTGGTAGTTAGCTTCTTTCGTCCTGCTTCAATTGATTTTCAAAAGTTCACTTGTACCTTATCCTGAAGAGAGTATTTCTGAGAATCTGTATTTATTCAAATATTGCTGGAAATGTAGCATGATTTTTTCATAAAAAGTATTTTGCCTTAATAACATTCTTCACCTGCCACTACTACTTCTCATAATAACATTGTCACTGAAAATTTTTTAGCTAACAAATTGGTACAAATTAGATTATTTTCCTTTTTTTTTTTCTTTTTTTGCACGAACTTTTTTTTTGGGCCTGCCTCAGAGTTTGCATGGTTTGCAAGAGTATTATTTTAACTGATTTGTTGTAAAATTTGAAATATACTATATATGAAGTGAGAGGTCTTCAGTTCATTGATCAGTAGCCACATTATAATTGTTTCTTGATTAATTTTTTTAATTCTATATGATGCTCTCTTAAATTTAAACAAATAATATTAGTTTCCTTCCCCTTTTAACAGACAACTTTTTGTGTATACTGTGGTGAACTGTGTTGCTGGACATGAATGCTACACGACATGGTACAAGCACGGTGACACGGACACGATATGCATTCTGGTGTGTCCTATTTTATTATGGAATGTTGCATCTTTGTTCGATACTTTCCCGACACAACACTTTGATCTTTGGAGTGTTATTGATTACTAGGCTCCTGTCGTGCTCTATCTTCTTTTCTGGGACAGGAAATTAGATGTGTTTTTAAATATATCATTTATCAATTTTGACTATATTTTATTAAGAAGCTAGGGTTTATATCTTTATTTAATTTATCTCTATAACCCCATCATATAGTATCTTAATTTTTTATACTTGCTGTGACGTTATATCTATATATTATCATGTCACCATATTACTATATATTTGTAGTTTTTTAATTTTTTGACGATGCCATATTGGTATGTATTTAACATATACTGTACCGAATTGACAGGTCTAGTGCTTCTACTGGTGCTATGTCTTAGATATGAAATTTACTCTTTTGTTATTTTACTCTAAGGTTTCAATTTAAATATTTTGGCTTTTGTTGGGAGCAAGATGGCTTCTGGACCAGTTTTTTTGTTAGGTCCGTAAATTACAAACCCCAGCTTGGTTTCTTTGGTGGATGATAAACAATATAGTACGGTTGGAGCCTCAGGTCACGGTGATCTCTTTCAAGATGATGATGCTCACCCTCACCTGTGTGTGATGTGAGTGAAGGGTTGAATGGCGATTTCTCCATGTTTTTGCAAATGGCTTAGCCGTTCACAATTATATCAGAAGCCTTCCACTTGCTTGGAAACTTGCTGAGATGGCTAGGCTGATTCTGCTGCTTTGTTTCAGCTTTCCCATTCAGAAAAGATATCACACATCTTTAAGCAAAGGAATAATTCTTTGGGCCTAGGGAGAATTTGTACTAGTGCCACAGGGAAAGAAAAGATAACAAACCTATAAAACCTTCTAAACCAAATTCATCCTCAGAAATTAATCCAGGCACGACAGTAAAATTGATCCTTGTTCAATCTTTATAAATTGAACCCTTAGAGATATGGGCTAATTTTTATAAGGATAATGAATTTTATCAGCATCATTTTTTGACTGTCAATGTTTGCTTAACTTTCTCAATGTTTAAATTGACCTGACTTGTAATGTAAAGTATCACACATTGTGTTGTATGCCTTAGATACGAACTTTACTTGTTTTTGTTATTTTACTTCATTGTAACAGCGATTTTGCTTTCTATAACGATAGTTCAACCTGCACCGGTGGTTGATTTTGAAGGTATCAATGTCGTTAAAGACTGCTTGAAAGAGATTAAGATCAATGTGCCTGCCGCTGATGTTGAGATACAACCTGGGATGCTGACCAATTTATTCTTTTCACACGAGCATGCTGAAACGGGCAAGTCCAAATCAGTTATGGGGCCATCACCCATAGAGGGCATGTCGTGTACGACATCAACCTTACAGAATGTTAAGGATTCTCGTTGTTCTAAGGTATGAATTATTTATCTGCTTTGTTTCTTTCCGTATAGTATTAATTTGTGCCTTCTTTCGTTAACCGTGCACATACTGATTAAATATGACTGCTAATTAAGTGAAAGCTACTCTTCTACTTGTTTAAAATATTATCCATTTAATTTGGAATGGTCTTTCAATTATAACTGATCTGTGCATATTGTGTGTTTCATGATATAAAAGTTGTGTTAATTTCTGAATAGAAATCAGTTCGTGGGATCCAATCATATATAGGTCCCTCTGTTTAACCTCCATAATTTTCTATCTGCTGATACCTGGTAGTATAACATGTGTCAAGCATGAGTATATGTGAAGCATTTTGCACCCTTATCCATACATTAGTGAGAGTTAAAAAAGAGAGGATATCTTTCTAGCTGTTCATGTGTAAACATAGTATTTTTTTTCCTGTTTCCTAGCTCATTCCCAAGGGAACACTAATAGCAAATTCGTCTACTACAGCCGCCTATAACTGGTATGTATATATTTGTCCAAGTTATAGGCAAAACTAGTATTTTCTGGTCTATTGGCTAAAATTGGCGAAAATAGGAAATAACAAGTTGGAGTGACTTAGTGACTCGAGAATTGACTTTTATATTTAGATGCTTTTGAGAAATATTTTCTTAAGATTCAACTATGTTTCAAAGAAACTATCAAATGGAATTACTAACATAGTTATGTCAAGTTGAGACATGTAAAAACTGAAAATAGTGTATAAAATAACAAAGAGCTATAGAGTGTAACAATATACAAAGAGAGGCTATATACAAAAAGTGGCCATGAGTTTGACTGGTTGTCAACTTGGTACGTACTTATACATTTCATGCCAAGTTCATTGTCTTAGCAACATATCGATTTGGGAAGTTATACTTGTCTTAGCAACATATCGATATAGTTGATAACATGATGTCGTAAAACTGCAGAAGCTGCTGCTCAAAACATCCAGGAACCCCCCTACATTGCTGCACCTAGTTCTGCACATATCCAAACTAGATCACTGATACTCACAGTTACATGTCAATCTAGCACACATATACACACTAAGATTCCGAAAATTTGATACATCTTTTTGTTATGGATACTTGTAGGTGGATGAGAATCATGAAAGGTTCTTATGCAATTGGACTTGGTAAGAAAATATTTTAATTTTACCCCTATCTTGACGGGGAAAACCCGTCAAGAAAAGCCTTTTTTCTTGTAGTGTATATCTTGTTTAACTATTGTATCAGTCATGTTAATGGATTAAGGGCTCTACTCCATGGACTGTATCAGTTTTAGTATTATACTCCTTTATCCAGTCCTTGTGGGGACATCTCATGTTCAGTCCTATAGGAACATGTTAGTTCAGACTTTGTTATCATCAAGTTCAGCTCTATATTATAATTGTTCACTCCATATTAGTATTGGCAGTCCCTATTTATATATATTTCAGTCATCATTACCATTGTTCAGTCTAAATTCCATCACTGTATCAGTTCTTGATACTCACCTATATATATATATATATATATATATATATATATATATATATATATATATATATATATATATATATATATACTCACCTATATATATATATTATATATATATATATATTATATATATATATATATATATACTCACCTATATATATATATATATAATATATATATATATATATATATATATATATATATATATATATATATATATTTTATATATATATATATATATATATATATATAGGTGAGTATATATATATATATATATATATATATATATATATATATATATATATATATATATATATATATATATACTCACCTATATATATATATATTATATATATATATATATATTATATATATATATATATATTATATATATATATATATATATACTCACCTATATATATATATATATATATATATATATATATATATATATATATATATATATATATATATAGGTGAGTATATATATATATATATATATATATATATATATATATATATATATATATATATATTTTTTTTTTTTTTTTTTTTTTTTTCATATATATATATATATATATAAAATATATATATATATATACCCAAATACTAAACTAACTAAATATCATACTATAATTGTAAGAATTATATTTAATGAGCTAAAGCAAAAAAATCAATGTTACATTATATTTCATTATGTATCTCTTTGTAATTTTTCGTGAACAGTTTGAGGCTAGAATTTGTTTACTATGTTGACTTGTAAGCCTTATGGTCATTTCATTTTGTTCTCAGTTATCAATCTATACAAATATGAGCACATAAATGATTAAATTTATTTCTCTCCTTCTTATAGGAACTACATGGAAAATGAAGGTGTTGTGAATATGGAAGGGCTGTGCTCCGGCTAGGTTTGCTACCTATTTTAGTTTTATTTGTATAATTATCAGTTTTGCATGTTTAAGATGTATGAAAAGTACATACTTTGGTTGAATATGTTTGTGGTTGGATAAGTGTTGGATGTTTGTGGATGGATGTGTGTTGGATGTGTTGGAAGTTTGTGGTGTATGAATAATATACAGTTTAATAATATAAAATTTGGGGTTTATAGTTATTGATGTATGTATATCTTTCAGATGATTGATATTATGTGTGTTTGATTCATTATATATAATTATAAATAAACTTTTGACTTTAGCTTCTCTTGACGGTTATAAAACGTCAATAATTAACTCAATCATGCAGAAGGAGGACTTTTCTTGACGGCTAATAGCCGTCATCTAGGCCGGAGTCAAGAAAAGTTTTTGCCTATATTGACGATTTCTAAAAACTGCTATCTTGACGGCTAAAAACAGTCAAGAAAACTACTTCATATGACGGCCAATAACCGTCAAGAAAAGCCATGCCAGCGACCGTCAAGAAAATGGAGGGTCTTTACTTGACTCCGGCCTAGTTGACAGATCTGCAACCGTCAATATACCCATTTCTTGATGGTTTTTCCCCGTAAAAAAATCCTTTATTCTTGTAGTGTTTGGTCAGCTCGCCATTTAGAAAAGCTGTTTTTACATCCATCTGATGTATCACTAACTTATGTATTGTTGCGAGAGCAATCAACATTCTGATGGTCGTCATCCGGGCTACTGGAGCATACGTGTCAAAGTAATCGATCCCCTATTTCTGAGAAAATCCCTTGGTTACTAGCCTAGCCTTAAACTTGTCAATAGTTCCATCTGGTTTCATCTTCTTCTTGAAGATCCATTTGCATCCGATGGACTCCTTTAGGAAGATCAAACAACACCCAAGTGTTATTAGAGGTGATTGAATCAATTTTATTGTCTATCGTCTTCCTCCATAAAATAATGTCTCTGGTCTTCATTGCCTCATCATAGGTAAGCGGATCTACTTCCACATGATAGATGACAAAGTCATTAATTTCGAAGTCCTTCGGCCTCCTCACTCGCTTAGTTGACAGCTCAGCAAGCTCTGGTTCAATAGTTGTTTCAACAATAACTACTTCTTGGACTACATTCTCATTGGAAGCTTCAGTTTCCTGTGTACCCTCATTGTTCTCTGAAATATTCACAAGAACAATATTCTTATGCCTTGCAAACTTATTTTCAAAATATTCTGCATCACGAGATTCAATGATATGATTTTATTTAATATCAAGAAATCTTCGAGCATCACTCTTCTTGGCATAACCCAAGAAGATTGTCTTCGTAGTCCTTATCCCGAGCTTCTGAATCTTCATATCTGGAAGCTTCACATATGCCAGACACCCTCACACTCGGATGACATTCAAGATATGTCTGACTTTGAACCAAAGTTCATGAGGAGTAACTTCTGAAGTTGCATGAGGCACTTTATTTAGAATAAAAGTGGTCGTCAATACAGCTTCTCCCAGTAGCATTTTGGAAGACCTGCAGTCAACAACATTGAGTTTATCATTTCTGTCAACGTTCTGTTCTTCTTTTCTGCTACTCCGTTAGATTGAGGTGAGTATGGAGCAGTAATCTCATTGAATTCCATGTTCTTTGTAGAATGATGCGAATTCATGAGACCGGTACTCTCCACCTTGATCACTTCTTATTCTCTTGAGTTGTTGTCCAGTTTGCCATTCAGCATTGGCCCTGAACTGTTTGAACTTCTCGAACGCTTCGTCTTTAGCCTTCAGTAAGTAAACAAATGCGGACTTTGAGTAGTCGTCAATGAAGGTTATGAAATACTTTATCTTGGCCTTTTTAGAGAATTGTTTGAAGTCACAGATATCGGATTGTACCAACTCCAGAAGATCTATGCTTCGATTAACCCGATGAAAGGGTTTTCTTGTGATCTTCGTCTGAGTACATACTTCACATTTCTCTACCTTACTCCCATATTTGGAGATAAGTCCTGGACTAGACATTCTGTATATTCTTTTACAATGAACATGTCCTAGTCTATTATGCCACAACTCAAGAGTATAAGCAGAATGAGCGATTACATTAATTACATTGGACTGATTTACAAAATGTATCTTGAACATTCCTTCGGTATAAAATGCTTTTTCGAAGTATGTTCCCTTTATGGACATCACCATCTGGCCAGTAATGATGTCCATCCTTAGGCCTGCATTATAAAGTAGACCTCCAGGGATCAGGTTATTTGCGATAGAAGGTACATACTTCATGCCTTTAAGCGTCAGAGACTTCCTTGAAGTCAGTTTCAATATTACCGTCCCGATCCCTTGTACTTCAACTTGTGCCTTGTTCACCACCATAACTACTTCAAAAGTTGGGGTGTAGGTAGTAGACCATTCCTTGCTTGAGAAGATATGACAGGTGGCACCAGTATCTACCCATCAGTCAGAATCAGCCCCCACCGCAGTGACCTGAGCAATCATTGCAATAACATTAGTGATCATAGAAAGCTTACTAGGCTCACCTTGCTCTGATTGCTTGGGCTTAGATTTGCATTCACTCTTGAAGTGACCCTTCTTGCCATACTTGCAGCAAGCCAAATGGGACTTTGGCTTCTGTTGTTTGAAGGAAGTCCCCTTCACTTTTAGATTGTTGGGGCCCTTTTTCTTACTGTAGGAAGCTGCCTGCTTTCCTTTGGATTCCTTGGTGTGAACCAAATTGGTGTTAGCCATCTGTTGGACAGAGCGTCCACCTTCAATTAAGCCCTTATCTGGTCCTCATCATAAATTTCCTGTAGGAGATCTTCGAGATTGATCTCCAGTTTCTTCATATGCATGTTTGCATAGAACTTGCTCCAACCAGCAAGGAGCTTGGAGACGATCCCTCCAACACCAAACTTGTCGGTGAGGTACATCGCCTCATCTTCCAACTTCTGTCGCAGCTTCAGGAACTCCTTCACCTACGGCAGCATAGTCTTCTCGTTTTCAAAGAGCCACTTGTGATATTTTTCATCCACAAATATCTTGCTCATGTTTTTGTTATCTTCGTATAGTTTATCTAGAGACTCCCAAATCTCTCTGGCAGTTGTCTTCTTAAAATATGATTCTGTCAGGGAGTCCTCCATAGCATTTAAAATGAGAAGCCTACAAAGGCTATTGTCCCTTCTCCATTTGGTCTGACTTTTTATAGCAGCAGTAATTGCGGCTGCAGATCCAGTTTTTGGAATAGTCGGTTCTTCCTCGGTTAGCACGTGGTCAACTTCAGAAAGTTGAAGATTTAGGCTAACCTTCCTCTTCCAGACTTGATAGTGCTTTCTATCAAATTTCTCTAACTTGCAAAGTTAGGATTCAAGAGAGAAGCACGAAAGTTTTCCATCTTGTGAAATCAAACTTTGAGACTGTTAGTCCTGGGGCATAATTTTTTGATAGAAAACTAAAATTATGCAACACTTCAAAGAAGGTGCACGAAAGAGATCCTGGAGGATTCTGAGAAAACGAACACTAATGTGTCACTTCAAAGAAGGTATAGAAGAATATATAGCAACAACAGCGATGAAGATCCACTAACATTTTCTTATTAGATCAGAAACGTTCTCGTTTAGAATGAGATAAAAGTGACTAAACAAAAATGGTGGAATGGCCTGCTGGTGTGAATGATCACCGATGCTTAAAGCTTGATTCGCCCCACACGAACAGCTTCTAGGAACCAACAAGTTCGATGGAGAACTTTGGAACACTCCGCTCTTCTGACTCCTCGGATGATGCGGAACTCTGCTCATAAAGTACCTCTCTTCTTTGCTCTAAACTTAGAGAGTTTTGTAAGGAAATTTTTGATACTTCGTACTGTTTCCCGAGAGAGAAGAGATGGACTATATATAGGTGCACCTAGTAACCGCTCAGTATGCAGGACGTTTAGGACATAGGAAAAACTGCTCCGAACGTTCCACAATCGCCCAAATCGTGCACAAACACGATTTAGCCAACTTGTACACACCGCGCACCAATTAGCGCATAGCGTGCGCTAAAGGTGCACAGCATACGCAATCGCGCACCGCTGTGCCAACTGTACAAATGCGCACTACGTGCCAATTGCACGCCATTTGGTAGCGCCATCAGGCCGTGCCAACTGCCGCATCACTGGACTATACAACTGGGCGCGCCACTGGACAACGCCAATTGGTCAGCACCAGTTGGTTATGCCATCTGGCCGCATGTTCGGGCCATGCAAACGGGCGTACGATCGACTGCACAGAGGCTCGCGCAATGAGCACAACTTAAGCGCACTATACGCCTAGCGACGATGCTGACGTGCTAAGTGCAAAGTGTGCCAACAAAATGCTACATTATGCCTCATAAGCCCGAGTCCGAGTCTGAGTCGCTAAGCCCCTATGGGGCTTAGCTCCAATGGAAATTAATTCCTAAGGGCAAAAAGCATAAATGCTTTACCATGGAGTCTTATCCTTACCTAGTAAAATCACCCACATGGTTCCCTCCTTAGGATCACCACCCCATGTGCACATCTCAACAACATACAAAGTATATATTGAGATACAACTCATCGTACTTTTCCAATGTGGGACTAAATAATACTAGGCATGTGTTGAGAGCAAGCTCTCTCTACATGTTCAAGGAAAAGCTCTAACATAATAAAGCAAGAAAAACATGTTAGAAAAGATGTCATGTTTATGGACTAACAGAAACTAATGCTTAGTTACTACATTATCTCTCTTTAGATATTCTTTTCTACTTATAAATTCTTATGAAAATTTATTGCTTTGTCAAAGTAAATTGGTCAATAGTTGAGTTTGTCTTGTTATGTAATGGCCCAAACGAATTACCCATGTTGGTTATTAGTTAGTCCTCTTGCAAAGGAATATATTGTTCATCTCCACATAACATAGTAAAGAGAAATAAATCATAAGAATCAACCATCTTCCTCGAATCTATCCAATTTTTAAAAATCTAATCGATTGTTGAAAGTGATGAAGGTCCATTCTTGATCATACACTATTGAAATTAGAAAACACTATTTGGCCCACAAGCGTACCAGCACATAAGCCAGGTGGCCGAAGCCCATTGCCCCTATAGGCATGGGTCCCATGCCGGTTGACCTGCCAATGGGGTGTTGGGTATCAGACCAGAACGAATCGAACTCGCTCTGATACCAGTTATTGGACGCATGTGGAATCGTTTGCCAACCTACCAGACCAAAACCAACCCCCGTCTAACGGACACCAAGCACAAAAGTGGAGGTTGTTGGAGTCCAGTCTGGATTTGGTAACAACATACTTTTCAAATCCAAATCTTATTAAATATTTGATTAGATTAGATTTGGATGTCTATAATTGTTATTGTGCTATTTTAGATATAATAGGATTCTTATTTTAGGAAATCCTATTATGATCTAAAATAGGATAATGGATCGGCTATTTTAGGTATAATAGAATTCTTATTTGAGGGTTTCCTAATTAAGAAATCATATTATGACATAAAATAGGATTTTTCTCATCCTATATATGAGGTGAGGGTGGAGGCACAAAGAATATGCACAAAGCACTAAAGTGGAGATTCGGGGTGCTTGTCTACAAGAAAATCTAAGAGAAAGTTCATCCTTTGCTCTTAGGACTTCGCCATCAAAGACAGAAGGAAGAAGAAGATCTAATCGAGGAGTCATCAACTTCGGTTAGGGAGATTGCTACGAGTTGGTGAGTGGTATAAATTATAATATTCTATTTTCTTCTTGAGAGTGGTGAGGGGGTTGAACCTATTAGGGCAAAGGGTTCAACGTGAGTTCTGTCAATCTTGTAATTTCATCTGAGTTGTTAAAGGTTGGGATTTGTCCAGGTGACGTATGTCACCACCATATACTTGTCTTCATCTTGTGCTTGGTGTTCGTTAGACTGTAGAGGCTAAAAATCAAGCTGCACTACCCGTTAAAGTGTCTGACCATCAGGTGGCGCCAAATCATTATGTTGTGCCAGACCATCAAGTTGTGTAGCATCAGGTTGCGTCAACATCAGGTTATGCAGGAGACAGCTTGTACGAGCGCCACGTGGCCCACTTCCTCGAGAAGTTGTAACGGCATCATCATTACCTGACAACTGACAGCACGGAGATTAAGGAAAATCCATTCGAATCCCGCGCAACGCGGCGCTAGAAACGATTTTGTCAGCATGTAATTAATGCTGATAGCTGGTTCACACAAGTCATTATGTGGCACGAGAATTAATCAGTACAACATAGAAGACCCAGTCAAAGGCGTCAGTAGTTGAGTTGTGCCGATGTGCAACCTGGCTAGTTGGCGTCACCCGATCAACTTTTTAGCAGAGTGACGTGGCGCGCAAGCCACCAACTTTGCAGAGCATGCCCACTACACTACCTATGACTACGCATATCTCAATCAAACAATGTCACGCATCCACAACAGTCGATGCAACGGCTCGCACAGGTTATTACATTGCGCCCGCGCACAACCTGATAAAGCTCGCGCAAGGTGATCAAACAGTGTTCAGAACAGAGTGATGTGGCGCATAAGATACTAACTTCATATAACGTGTCCACTATACTGCCCACGACCACATGCATCTCAATCAAACGATACCACGCGTCTACAGCAGTTGGTGCAACTTCTTGTGCAAGTAAATATGAGGCACGCAACCTGAAGTACACGCAACCCAGAATAACTGCTAAACAGTTATTTTAAAAACTCTATAAATAGAGTTTCAAATCAGTTCTAAATCATCACAAATGATCATTATCTCCTGCTAAAGTGTTGTTGCATCCTCCAGAGGCTCGTGTCTTCGATATCACATCGTCCAAGGGATAAAGTGATCGTCTTCTGATCAGATTTCTATAGTTGTACTTTTCTATAAATCAATTATACTCATGTACTCTTTTCTAAGTTTGTAACAAAACTTTTTGTTTTTTGCGAACAAAATGACGACTCTGCTGGGGACGACTTTCTCCTCCGACGAGAAAGTGACAACTCAATCTAATACCGCATCGATTGGCAAGACGTAGAAGACCCTGGTCGTTCAAGTCGACCAAACAGCCTACGAAGCCATGATCAATACTGGGGGTGCCAAGCACGCTACTGCCGCTGTTAAGAGCAAGACGCGCTCTGTCTGGACTCCTAAGTCCTCGACGGTACAACCTGCTGCCTCTGTGCAACTTGCGTCCATTACTGCCCTGGCGCAACCTTAGGGAAACAGTCTTTGGCTAATTCCTCCACTTCTTCGATTCTGAAATCGAAGGAGACTTCGTCTCGACACACTGCTGTCCAAAACAAAGAAAAGTGCTATTTGTCCTTTTTTTCCTGGCACAACCTGTGCCTATTGCTGCCTTTGCACAACTTGTGCCCATCACTGCCTTGGCGCAACCTAAAGGAAATAGCCTTTTGGCTACTCCCTCTACTCTCCCAGTTCTGAACTTGGAGAAAAATATGTCCAGTACCTCTTCTAGACAAAACAAAGAAAAGTGCCCTTTGGCCTTTTCTTTCCTGGCGCAACCTGTACATGCTCCTACTCTGGCACAACTTGCGCATAATTCTGCACTGGCGCAACCTGTGCCTATTCCTTTTCTAGCGCAACCTGCGCATATTTCTGCATTGGTGCAATGTAAAGGGAAATACTGTTTAGTGGTTCCCTCTTCGTCATCAAGTCAGAAAATTACTGGAAAATCATTAAATTAAGAAAAATGCTCTTTGGCTTTTCTCCATTCTGCTCGAGTCGTTGACTGGGTGGAAAGTACTGCTGATTGTACTTTTACGTCTCTCTGCACAAAAGTGGATTCAGATAGAAGTCCTACTCTCTTTAACAGAGACAACCAAATCTCTGTCAAGAAAATAGGTTCTATTCAGAATGAACTTTCCACACAAAGGGTATTATGCCTACTCCAAAGAGGTCAGGGCAAGATCTACCGACCCTACGTACTCAAGATCCCGACAAGGCAAACTGCTAGTATCTCAAGTAGATGCACAAGTAGCACCCATGTCAGACTTGCGCACCTATATCAACAGGTGCCAATCAGGGTCAACTTTAGGAAAACACAAAGTGTATCAAGTACAACCTGCACCTGTTGCTAACTTATACCAGAGGAAAAATTCTGAGGTAAAAAATCCTATGACTTATGCTAACCAGCTTAGCACATCTTCGTACACTCAAGGTATGGGACACCTCAAGAACAGGAACCATGTCCCAAATATTGTCAAGGGCAACATTTCTGCAACTTCGTCTTGTCCTATTAGTGATCTCCGCAAACTCTTGATACAGAAGCGGAAGGTTGCAAATCCATCCAGTCCAACGGTGGTCCAACAGCAAGAACATCATTGCAATCACCACCATAAAGCTATTATCAAATGTTGCTGTCATTCAGCTAAACGGTCTGTCTTTGACCATTTGAATTATGTTCAGACTCATGAACCTATCATAGTGGACGAAGATGAACTACTATATGCTCCTGTCAATATGGCATCTCGAAGCATTGGAGGTGGAAAACGTCTAAGAAGTAATGCATTCCACAATCCTAGTCAACAATACATAGATCGGATTCATGAATCCGGAGAAGGATTATACCAATATACTAGATCAAGAAGCCGAGAAACAATCGGTCAAAGGAATCTTCTTGATTCAAACCAAGATTCCTTCAGTCAAAAAGACATCCCTATCACTTATTTTGGGGGTGGTTTCTTATATGACTTTGATACTGACAGTGAAAGTTCTGAAAGGACCATCCTTTCAACTAGCTCGTCTTCGAGGGCTAGAGAAGTGACTGCTTATGTCATCACAGAAGATCAAGATACTATTGACACAAAATCACAGTCAACCATATATTGATAAAATTGACAACATGATACTTGTAATATTTCAATACGACACATGAAGACTGAATTCGGTACAAGCCAGACGACAGCTCGCACCTGCAATGCTTCATAGTTTGAGTCTGTATTTTACACTTTATTTGAGTCTAGACTTATGTAAACTGAGCTATGCTGAGCATTTTGAGACTTAGACTATACCTATACCTCAAACCAAAAGCCCTACCAAACATCCAAATAGCCCATTGGCCCATTGGACCTATTCTGTGCTCTGGAGACAGAGTTCGGGCCGAACTCTGCCTCCACACAGACTTCGGGCCGAACTCTGCCTCCTAAAATCTAGGACCCTAATTTTTAGGGTTGGCTGGATGCAAGTTGTCCAACGGCCAAATTTTTGAATATTTCAACCAGAATTCTGGCCGAATTCTGCCTGTATGGTATCCTATAAATAGGCCATGAATTCTTTCATTTTCATTCATCCAATCTTCTCTTCTCTTCTCTCTAAAGCCTTATACAAGCCATACCCTTCTCATCTACTAGGCACAAGCTCCCTAAGCCTCAAAGTGCTTAGTACTTTTCAGTTAGGAGTTTGTGCAAGAGTTCAAGAAGTCGCTTGGAAAATTCTAAGCATCGCCACTGCGATCTGTGTAAGAAGTTGACGTGCTCTTCTGAAGAAAAGGCACGGGGTGTAACTACTATTTCACAAATTATAGACTTAATCCTGAGCTAGAGTTCTCAGGCCTGGACTAGTCCTCCACGAGGGAAACCAGGTTAAAATCGGCTGTGTTTGCGTATGCTTTCTTGCTCTTTACTATTTCCACATTTACTCTGATTATTTTCTGTTGGTGAAAGAGTTTAATTTTTTAATTGGATATTATTGTCATAAACTCTATTCACCCCCCCTCTAGAGTTGCCTATTGGTTCTTCAATTGGTATCAGAGCTCTGTTCTCTCAACAAGGACTAACATCGTAGAGCTGATCCATGGCAACCACACAATCCATGATTTCCAATCACGGTGAAGGACAGTCCACTCATAGGCCTCCCCTATTTGATGGAACTAACTACACCTATTGGAAAACAAGGATGAGTTTTTATCTCAAGTCGCTAGACTTCGACCTGTGGACCATTGTCACCGATGGTTACAAAAAGCCCGCCAGGATAGTTGTCAATGGTGATCTCGTTGAGAAAACCCATGGCAAATATTCTGACGAGGAGAAGAAACAGGCGAGTCTAGACGCAAGAGCTATTAATGCTTTATTCTATACTATAGACAGGAATGAGTTCAACAGGGTCTCAACATGCACCACCTCTCACGAAGTATGGAGACTTCTAGAAGTGATGCATGAAGGAACCACTCAAGTGAAGGAGTCAAAAATAAGTTGTCTCACTCAAGAATATGAGACTTTCAAGATGAAGCCAAATGAGACGATCACACAAATGATTACAAGATTCCTCGACATCATCAACCCCTTATCTTCTCTCGGCAAACAATATACAAATCACGAGAAGATCCGCAAGATACTTAGGGGGCTACCAAAAATTTGGAACCCTAAGGTGACAGCCATCATAGAAGAAAATGATCTCACGACTATGTCCATGAAGACTTTGATGGGAAAGCTGATGACTCATGAGCTTGACCTCAAAGACTTCGAAGAGCCTGCTCCTAAGGCAAAGGAGATTGCCCTTAAAGCTCACCGACGAAGGGCTGATCCTGAAGAGATGGATGATGACAACTCGGAAGGTGAAGATCAAGCTCTCCTTGTCTGCAACTTCAAAAAATTCCTTCGCTTCAATCGAAGAAAGAAGGAACCACAAGAAGATGACGAAGAAGAGCCAACATGCTACGGTTGCAAGAAGACTGGACACGTCCGAAAAGACTGTCCATTCACAAAGAAGAGCAACCGATATGAGAAACCATACAAGAAAGCTTCCTCAAAGAAATATGCCAACACAAGCATTTGGCATGAAAGCGAAGCTAGTGACTCCGAAGAAGAAAAGGACTCTCCTCATGACACCGCTAATGTTTGCCTAATGGCTACATCCGACAAGGTAACTAGCGAAACTCTCGATGATTTCACGTTTGATGAACTTGGCAATACATTCAATGATTTACTCAATGACCATAAGAAAGTCATTGGTAAATATAAACACGCCAAGGAAAAGATCAAAAGTTATGAAGTCGAGATTCAAAGACTCTCTTCATTGCTTGATAATAGTAGAGACACTTCACCCACGGAAGTCACAAATGAGATGTCTAAGCTTAAATTAAGCCTACATGATGCCGAAGCACGGATAGAAAAGCAAACACAAGAGATCACAGCACTCAATACTGAGATCGCTGAAGAAAAGAATAGACACAAGATCTCTATCACTAAGATTTATGGTTTGAATACTAAGATTAATGAACTGCAGGCTGTCTCTAAGAAATTAGAGACTAGATTGGGAAAATATGTTGCTCAACCTCAAACCCAATCACATGAGACACACACAAAGCATGACACTACTCATACTAGTCAACCACTTCATCCACCTGCGGCACGTAA
The DNA here is from genome assembly GCA_029216955.1 of Iris pallida. Taxonomy (NCBI): domain Eukaryota; kingdom Viridiplantae; phylum Streptophyta; class Magnoliopsida; order Asparagales; family Iridaceae; genus Iris; species Iris pallida. Next base: position 17,149,140 of record JANAVB010033620.1, read on the forward strand.
TCATGCTTATATGTACACCCACTTTCATAAAGCACACAAACTACATGCACGTAGAAATAATTCTCATATGACACAAAATCACCATACTACACATAGATACAATCATCACTATGTTGCACATAAACAAAATCACCATCATACTGCTTATGGATATAAACATCATCATGTTCCACACCACTCTTACCATGCTACATATAGACATCATCATCACACTCCATATCACTCTACATATAGACATCATCAACATGCTCCTAACATAAATAGGAATGCTATTTGTACTTATTGTGGAATACATGGACACATTTTACCATAATGTAGAGTTAGGAGATTAGTAGATAGAAACATATATGTATGGTTGTCAAAAACTAACTTTTCAGGACCCTCAAGAACTTGGGTACCGAAGGTCACATCTACTCTTGATGTAGGTGGACCTTCCCTCCTCAACTAAGAGTAAGTGGATTCTCGATAGTGGATGCTTGCGACATATGACAGGAGACGCAAATCTTTTCGCATCACTATCGATGAAGAGGGAAGGGTATGTATCCTTCGGCAACAACCTAAAAGGGTATATCATTGGTAATGGTACTATTGGTCATCCTCCTTCTCCTGTAATAAATGATGTCTGCCTAGTGACCGAGTTAAAGCATAACCTGCTCAGCATAAGTCATCTTGCTGATCATGGGTATGATATTAACTTTGGACAAAATAAATGCTTTATTTATGATAGGTCAATAGAAGACATTATTTTTGAAGGGATAAGAGAGGATAATATTTATATTTTCTATCTATCTAGAGATACTAACAGTGCAGGAAGATGTCTCTATGCTCACAAGGATGAAAGATTACTGTGGCACCAGCGTCTTGGTCATGCCAATATGGATACTATATCCAGACTATACCAAGAAGCTAGTCAGAGGCTTGCTCGACATCACATTCAAGAAGGACACGGTATGTGTCGAATGTGAATTGAATAAGGCAACCAAGTCCTCATTTCATTTCATAAACTCTGTAAGTACTACTAGACCAGTGCAATTACTTCATATGGATTTATTTGGTCCTAGTAGAGTAGCCAGTCTTGGTGGAAAACTTTACGCTTTTGTTATAGTTGATGACTTTTCTAGATTTACTTAGGTTTTTTTTCTTACAAATAAAAGTGATGCCATTTCTGTTTTCAAAATATTTGCTAAAAAGGTTCAAAACGAAAAAGGCTACATGATTACTCGAATCCGAAGTGATCATGGAGGCGAATTCGAAAACAGTGATTTTGAAAAGTTTTGTGATTTAAATGGTTTTAATCGTGAGTTTTCTTGTCCAAGAACTCCTCAACAAAATGGTGTTGTGGAGCGGAAGAATAGGACTCTTGGCGATATAGCTAGAGTTATGTTAAATAAATTCTCTCTTCCGAAATATTTCTGGGCTGAAGCTGTCAGTACAGCGTGCCATATTTTAAATAGGGTGCTTATTCGTCCTATTACGAAGAAAACACCATATGAGCTTTGGTTTGGAAGAACTCCAAACGTCTCATATTTTCGAGTTTTTGGTTGTCGATGTTTTATCCTTAACACCAAAGACAACTTAGGCAAATTTGATGCCAAAGCTGACGATGGTATATTCCTTGGCTATGCGGCCAAGAGCAAGGGATATAGAGTGTTCAACAAACGCTCATTAATTGTGGAAGAGTCTACAAATGTGACTTTCGATGAGGATAACAGTGCATCAGCTACTCTTGATGATGATGTTGAGCCATCAACTTCTACTCCAATGAACACAACCACTGAAACCAATTCTCTGAAGAGCTTGCCAAAGAAATTTTCTTTCAGGCCATCACATCCAGAAAATTTGGTTATAGGTGATGTTTCACGTGGAGTAAGTACTAGATCATCAATAAGAGACTCCATTGCTAGTACTGCCTTTATTTCACAAATTGAGTCGAAAAATATTGTAGAAGCTTTTAATGATGAATTTTGGATTTCTGCCATGCAAGAAGAACTTAACCAATTCGAGAGGAGCCAAGTTTGGGAACTTGTTCCTAGGCCGGTAAATTACTCGATTATTGGTACTAAATGGGTTTTTCGAAACAAAGTAAATGAAGATGGTTCAGTTACATGCAACAAAGCTCGTCTAGTAGCTTAAGGATACAACCAAGAGGAAGGTATTGACTACGATGAGACGTATGCTCCTGTTGCGAGATTAGAATCCATTCGGATGCTTTGTGCATTTGCTAACTTTCAAAATTTCAAATTGTTTCAAATGGATGTTAAAAGTGCTTTCTTGAATGGATTTATTAAGGAGGAAGTTTTTGTAAAACAACCCCCTGGCTTTGAAAATCATAAATTTTCCGACCATGTTTTCAAGCTCAAGAAAGCGCTATATGGCCTCAAACAAGCCCCTAGAGCTTGGTATGAACGGCTAAGTAATTTTTTGCTTGAAAAAGGTTTCTCAAAAGGAAAAGTTGACACTACACTTTTTATAAAATCTTTCAAAGTCACTATTCTCTTAGTACAAATTTACGTGGATGATATTATATTTGGTGCTACTAATGAAACCCTCTGTCAAGATTTTGCCAAGTGTATGCAGACCGAGTTTGAGATGAGCATGATGGGGGAGCTCAATTACTTTCTTGGAGTGCAAGTCAAACAAATGTCAAATGGAACTTTCATCTGTTAGTCAAAGTATAAAAAGGACATGCTGAAGAAATTCGACCTTGACAACGTCAAACCAATCAGCACTCCAATGGCTACTACAACTAAACTAGAACCAGATAAAAGCGGCAAACCTGTGGATCAACGTAAGTATCGAGGTATAATAGGCAGTCTACTTTATTTAACTGCTAGTCGCCCTGATATTATGTTTAGCGTTTGCCTGTGTGCTAGATATCAAGCTAATCCTAAGGAATCACACATGACTGCTGTTAAGCGTATGTTTCGATACCTTAAGGGTACGGTTACAGTGGGCCTATGGTATCCCAAGTCAACATTATTTGACCTCATTGGTTACTCTGATACTGATTTCGCCGGATGCAAGGTCGACCATAAAAGTACGAGCGGTACGTGTCATTTATTAGGAAAGGCTCTAGTCTCTTGGTTTAGCAAGAAGCAGAATTTTGTCGTACTATCCACAACAGAAGCTGAATATATTGCAGCTGGTCGTTGTTGTGCACAAATTCTGTGGATGAAGCAAACCCTTGAAGACTATAATTTATCTTTTATGCATATTCCTATTTTTTGTGACAATACTAGTGCTATAAATCTTACTAAGAACCCCATATGTCATTCACGCACGAAGCACATTGAAATACGTCACCACTTTTTGCGTGATCATCAGCAAAATGGCACTATTAACTTAGAATTTATTGACATCGATCATCAGCTAGCAGATTTCTTTACCAAACCTCTATCCGAAGAGCGTTTTAATTTTTTTTGTCGTGAACTAGGAATTTTGGATGAAGCTGTTATTTATTAAAGTAACCCGCGTAAATATCGATTATGTCTTGACTCTTTATGATGAACTTGCTATGGGTACAAGCCGAAAGGGTCCTTCTGACAACAAGGCATAAAAGCCTAAGCGACACGGTGCACTAGTCCTCAGGACTACCGCTAGCTGGGATCCGGCCCCTGCAGCTACCCCATGGCAGCTTCAAAATATTGAATTGTGGCATATTTTCTTGTTTATTACATGGTCTACTTTTATTTATCACATGCTTTAATTCAAACTTTCAAACTTCACTTTGATTCAGCGTTACATTTTTTTTTCTTGGTTTTTTTTACTTCTCTCCATCTACAATTCCTCAATTTTTTTTATTATTTCATGGCTCCCAAGTTGTTTAATAGGGGGAAAAGACTTCGAACCGAGGGTGCGTCCTCTTCGAATGCTCCTCCTCGTGTTGAACCACCCGTTGAACAACCTAATCAACAACCCATTCACCCGTTGTTCAACCCACCTCGTCCACTCGACCCCAACACGTATGATGACCGGATCACTTGATGCTTCCAATGAATGGTTTAGTAATTTTTGGTCACGTCCGGTGTATGTGGGTCACCCTATAAATTTCACTATATTTTCTCAATATGATTCACTTTTTTATGATCTTTGTCTTGATGAACTTGTCACTACCAATTCGGTTATATATCTTAATGCCATACAAATGTTCTACTGCAACCTTACTCACAATGATACACATATCTTTTCACGGGTTGCGGGTATTGATATTTCTTTTGATGATTTTGACTTGGCCGAACACCTTGAACTCCCGGAGCCAAACTCATGAGAAAAACTTGTTGAAGCTCGAAAGTTTCTATTTTCCAATAGGTCATCCCTAGAAAGCTTTAAGGACGAATTGTGTACCCCTAACACACATCCTCGTAAGCTTCTCGCCAAGTTTCTCAATCCTTACTTTTATGATCTTCATCGGATCGTCTTTAACACGATTCTGCCCAAAGCAGGATCGACCGATGAGGTTACATACTTTAAAATATCAGCTTTGTATCACCTCCATTTTCATGTTCCTTTTAATCTTCTACGTACCAAGATGGACTGGATGATTAACGCTAGGAAGAAACCAAGATCCTTGGTTTATGCTCTTTATCTTCCTATGCTCTTTCGTGCTTTTCATGTACCTCTTGATGAGTGCCAGTTCCTACCTGCCCCTGCCTTCCTCTCTAAGGCATGGCGGCTTCAGGAAGCAGTTGGCTCACCTGTTGTGTCCGAGCACTCTGACGATGAGCCCGATGCCCCTCCTCTTGGACAGGATCCTCCTCCTCCTCCTGCTACTCTTCAGTCACTCCAGACTATGCTCCGCGATCGATTCACCTTAGAGGATGATCGCTGGACTCAGCTTGACTACCGGACTACCTTACAGATGAGTGCCATTAGCAACTCACTGCACGATATTCGGTACTCTATGTCCCGGCATCCTTCTATGCTTATTTCCATGGAGTGGGACCCTGCTCGCGATGGATACCGTATAGATGACCCTTGGGTTATTCGATACCTGGATCCGGATGCGGCCTTCGTGGACCCTCGTCGTTCATTCACTGATCCATCCGACGACGGTGGGCCTTCACGAGCTCGATGATGGATATGGATCTCTCTTTGCTGCTACTGCTGAGGATCGTAGTTTATGTTTTTCTGCATTTTTAGTTGATGTAGTTGTTTTTATTTCTGCACTTTGGTTGTACTAGAACTCATTATGTGACTCTTGGAGACATTTTATTATGCAGTTTCTCAGTTTTATGTAGTTTTTTATTATTATTTTTGGTGTGCTTGCCATTCATCATTCTGGTTGTTTGATATCTGACAAAAGGGGAAGAAATATTTTGATATATTCATATTATATCTAGCTTTGTGTATCTGTGCTTTTGGAAAAGAATATTGTTATCAGGACAACAGGCAATGTTTACGGGGAAGCAATTGCTAGCTTTGCAATTATTACGGGGGAGCTACGCTACTATTTGTTTTGTGTCCAGGTATGAATATTGAATATACAAATATCATTTTATCAATTATCAATATGGAGGAGATTGTTGATACAAAATCACAATCAACCATATATTGATAAAATTGATAATATGATACTTATAATGTTTCAATACGACACATGAAGACTGAATTCGTTACAAGCCAGACGATACCTCATACCTGCAATGCTTTATAGTTTGAGTCTATATTTTACACTTTATTTGAGTCTAGACTTATATAAACTGAGCTGTGCTGAGCATTTTGAGACTTAGACTATACCTATACCTCAAACCAAAAGCCCCACCAAACATCTAAACAGCCCATTGGCCCATTGGACCTATTATGTGCTCTGGAGACAGAGTTCGGGCCGAACTCTGCCTCCATACAGACTTCGGGCCGAACTCTGCCTCCTAAAATCCAGGACCCTAATTTTTAGGGTTGGCTGGATGCAAGTTGTCTAACGGCCAAATTTTTGAATATTCCAACCAGAATTCTGGCCGAATTCTGCCTGTATGGTATCCTATAAATAGGCCATAAATTCTTTCATTTTCATTCATCCAATCTTCTCTTCTCTTCTCTCTAAAGCCTTATACATGCCATACCCTTCTCATCTACTAGGCACAAGCTCCCTAAGCCTCAAAGTGCTTAGTACTTTTCAGTTAGGAGTTTGTGCAAGAGTTCAAGTAGTCGCTTGGAAAATTCCAAGCATCGCCACTGCGATCTGTGTAAGACGTTGACGTGCTCTTCTGAAAAAAAGGCACGGGGTGTAACTACTATTTCACAAATAGTGGATTTAATCCTGAGCTAGAGTTCTCAGGCCTGGACTAGTCCTCCACGAGGGAAACCAGGTTAAAATCGGCTGTGTTTGCGTATGCTTTCTTGCTCTTTACTATTTCCGCATTTACTCTGATTATTTTCTGTTGGTGAAAGAGTTTAATTTTTTAATTGGACATTATTGTCATAAACTCTATTTATCCCCCCTCTAGAGTTGCCTATTGGTTCTTCAGATACTTCTAGTTCTAACAATTAAGAGCAGAGAATTGCTGCTTTGGAGGCTAGTTTGAAGAACATGGCTGAAATGATGACAGAAATGCATGCTGTGATTATGGCACAACATACAGTTTCACCAGTCACAAATCTGATTCCTACTCAGGAACCTGTAACAACATCAGCTCCCATCAATATCGATCTGGGGGTACAGTCTCATCATACTGCTTCCATTCCTGCACAGGCAATTCCAAGTCAATCTGGTATCGGGGGTGGTACTTAACGTGCAGTACCTCCTCCTAACATATCAAATCAATCTACTACTCCATAATCAATGGGAGATACCAATGAGGCCAAAAACTTTTATGTACTCAATTCGAAGCTTTTAAGCAGAAAGATGGCTTGCAAAAACTTGGGATCAAACAGCACTATCCCATAGAATGGAAAGAAGTCCAATTTCCTCCTAAATACAAACCCCTACTATTATGCTGTTTGATGGAAGCATATCTCCAAGTCAATGCCTCAATCACTTTGAAGTAATGACTGATCAACTTTAACCAAATGATGCTCTTCTTACTAGAGTATTTGTTGGCTGTTTAGCCAGTACAGCATATGACTGGTATCGTAGTTTACCAGATGGTTGTATAACCTCTTTCTCTGGCTTCAAACAAATGTTCTTGGAATAATTTTATGAGAGAACCAATGACATGACTATGTCTGCTCTCATCAAAATCAAACAATGACATAATAAAACTACTGAACGTTTTATTGAACGATTCTGCCGTGAACTACTCAAAATGCCTCTCGGAACTCCAGATGCTTTGACTATAGATACTTGCAAATCAAACCTGTTGCCTATAATCAGCATGTGGACGGGATCAATACAGTTCCAGGACTGGCCTTCCTTCATAGTGAACGCCAAAGCAGCATAAGAGAGCGCTGACAAGTTCAAACAATTAGGTATTCAAATGCCTAATCTTGAAAAAGATGAACATTCTGTAACCAACAGTGGCGGTCGTCAGAACAATCGCAAAAGCAAAGAGACTTTGGCTATTAATCTCAAAGGCAAAGAAGCTCTAGCTATCAATGTAAGTCAGCCAACATCTGCCCCAACAGCACCACCACAAAGGGCACCACATCCAAAAAAAATAATACTCTTTTGATGAAGCTGATATCATGAGTATCTTTGATTGTCTGATCAAGAGCAATAAACTTCAACTGCCAGAACCAAAATGGCCAGAGGAAGTTGGTAAGACTGACCATCCTAAATATTATATTTATCATAGATTTATTGGACATCTAACTCGAGCATGCTATGTGCTCAAGGGTAAAATTTAGGAGATGATCAATTCTGGTACAATCACTCTCCAACAAGATAAGAAATCTGTAACGACTAATGTCGTCTCTCTACAATTTGGAGATTTTTTGACCTAACTTATGCAGGAGGCGTCATCCCCATTCCGAGAACTACTTTGGAGATTGTTAATCTTTCGCCTGTATGAACTGATGGTCTTGTTCCTCTGTCTACTGAAAAAAGAGGAAATTATGTGGATCCATCCAGATTTAGTGGCTGACTTTAAAACACCATCTTTCTCCACCAAGTCTAAGAAGGCCACTAAACATAAATCATGTCATATGATTTTGTTGGGTGAAAATTGTCTTCCACCTCTAACTGCTACCTTCATCTCGGTAGCAGATAATCCTTCTTCTTCTTCTTCCCCTGCTGAGACAACATTGTCAAAGTCAAAAGCCAAATATCAACCAGCTTTCTATCTATATAGTCCACAGTCTCGTGAACTAATGACAAAAAATAGGATATGATCTACAAAAGGCCTCTTGTTTGAACCATAAAAAGGGATCCCCTGTACCTCTTTCTCTATGTCTTTCTCACAACCAATCTCGGGTTGGCTTGGATTACTGGACAAACTCTTCATCTTGCCAAAAGAAACCTTCCAGAAATGTCACATCCACTTTTCTATTTAAGGGTATTTTGGTAATTTTAAATTTCTTTGATTATTCTATATATATTATATTATTGGTGTAGTGATTTTTGGCCTGTGACAGTATAGCCTTGGTGCAACCTAGCCTAGTGTCTCACCATGACTTAGTGATCTAGTAGTATGATTTGTTAGGATTAGTAATCCTATTCTAAGGTTAGAAGCTATTAGCATGTTGGTTAAGGGCTAGTTGGCAACTTCATTTTAATTAATGTTTATTTTAGCCATAGAAAAGAGGTCGAAGCCCAACCATTAGGAAACCCTAGCCCATCTATATGTGGCCGTCCAAGCTAGGTCATGGGGGGGGGAGCTTATTTAATTTCTTAGGGTGAGAATTCTTCTCTTTTCATTTCCTCCTCCTCCTGAAAAAAACCTAAGTAAGTATTCCCTTTATTTTTCTCATTTCTTCTCCTTTTAAACCCTAGTCTTTTGCTTTAGGTTCTGATCATTGTTTATGAATTATTGATGGTAAGAAAATTCAGAATTGGAGTGCATTGGAGTTTTGGAGACGCAAGGAGGATCTACACAATTGAAGCTTTCTATAGGAATTCATCTCAATAGGTAATTTCTCCAAAACTCTATAATTTCATGAACTATTCCCGTAGATGCATCCATCTAGGTGTCCCCTAGCTGTAGGATGAGTTTTATCGGAATTTGTATTGATTTGGTGTCCGTATCGGACACGTATCAATGTTCTTGTATTGGTGTTTGATGAAATGCTAGAATTTTTGTTCGTAATTTTAAAATCTAATTAAATGGATTCGTAGATCTATGCATAACTTTTGACTTTGTATTGGACTGAGCACGTTTTGAGTCGTGTTCGTGTCCAGAATCGGACACGAACTACAGCACGAGACACGCGCGCACGTGCCCTGCTGATCGGGTGGCAGTACACAGTGTCTGTGTCACTTGGACATGCGAAACTTAGTGTATGGCTTGGGGGCATGACTGACATGTCAGCCCCCAAGTGCCATGTCATCTCGTTTTGTGTCGGACTCGCAAATCGCGCCGCACGGATCAGGGCCTGTCGTGCGCGCGCAATTCAGTCGCGTCTGATACGCGTCTCGTGCGACACGAGGACACATCGTGGTCGTGTTTTAGGGTGACACGCCACTAGCCCTAGACCCCCTCTAGGACTGTGCACGAGCTCGACTCGTCTCGAGCTCTGTCTCATGTCCACGAGCCACTAACACGCCCGCACGAGGTAGTATCTGGACAATCCTGCTATGCATATAAAATTGCGTTTGGACACCTCGTGTCCAATTTTGTGGACACGAGATGAACCCTCAGATACGTACACATGTGTTTGACACTTCTCCATGCCTGAATTGGGTTTTCATATGATTTTTGGGTTTCGATCTTGTTTACTAATACTCGATAAAACTGAATTTGAAATAGTATTTTCAGAGCTTTGTTTAAACTAAATTTTCAGGGTTTTGCAATGATTTTAACTGCTAATTCAAGGTTAGTTTGTTGATGATTAACATACATACATGTTTTGATTGATGTTTGCAGAGTTGGGTATTATATTTATTCATGTTTAGACTTGTTTGATTCTTCATATGTTAATTCTTCATATGTTTAATTCTACTTGACTGGAAATCGGAATATAGGTTTAATTCTTCATATGTTTGTCATTTCTGAAATATGGATATTTTTATTGAGAACCGAGGTTAGTTTATAATGCAAAAGTGTTTGGGTTCTACGATATGTCACCTTGTCAGTTGACAGTAGGTTGTTTTAGTGTTGATACTTCATGTATCATTGGATTTTCCCAAATATGAGCTAGTTTTCATTTATATGAAATTGTTTACTGTTTCTTTTCATCTAAACGGTGAACTCAGATTTCCCTACTGAGTTCAATCTCAGTTTGTGATTGGCTTGAACAGTCCCATTTTTCCCTCCTATTCCATTTTTCTATTTTCTATTTCTTTCATTTCTTTTCTTTCCTATTTTTCTATATTTTCCTTTGGATATTATTTATGCTTCTATATGTTAGTAGGAATATAGATACGTGATTCAAATATGGATATCCTCTACTTGATTTCATATAAAGGTAGTTCCTTTATGTAGTGGAATGGTATGCTTTATATTGTGTGATACTACATATCTATATTTACACACATATTGTAACGCCCCAGTCCCAAAATATGTAGGACTAGGAACGTAGACATGCCAGCTGTATTCATACGAAGTACACTCCAATATATGGAAACCTCATATGAATACATAAGCTGTAAAATACAGTAGAACCATAACTAATCTCATCCACACAAAATAAATGAATAAAAGATATCATATTATCAACTATGAATTGTCTTGATACAATATGCTGGGCGGAGACAAATCCACTACCAACAAGTAAAGAAAAAATACATAAGGAAAGGAATGATTTTGGCGAACGAAGCGAATACGATCAAAGTGCAATCATCCTCGAAGAAGTAGAGACGATCACTGTTAGAGCTAGAGCACCTGCGAAAGACAAGAGCACACACCTGGCGAGATAACCAGGTCCTCAGAGGGACGTAACAAAACACATAATATCATGCCATATAAACTGAATAAATATCGCTCAAATAAATAAGTCAATTGAATTATAACATGGTCCAATACACACCTATTAAACTAGCTTACCATGCCCCCAACCAAACAAGGACAGGAGATGGTAAACTAATTCATGGTGACGTATCTTCCCATGCTATGAATCCAATATGGTATCCGGACCCCAACAAGGTTCAATACCTTCTCATCGAAGTAGTAAGTCACACCTACAACCAAACAAGGACAAGATGTGACGAACTAATCTGCGACAAGTTATTGTTCCAAGCCACGGTCAGATACAAGTACCCAAACCAAAAGTACTCGTACCTATTGGATAAAGGTAGCCTAACCGTTCTAAGTGAAATGTAGTTAAGAACAATCCTTCCTACGCATGGGCCCTGGTTAAATAGGATCGGCGTAGTCCCCCCTTGGGGCACCAGAGACCCAATCAATAAGAGCATAACATTCCGCAGAACGTCAGTGGCCGTCAGTAATCATGGATAATCTGACCCGCGTCTCCGGTGGAGCTCACTGGTTACAAAAGGGAAAGTGCATCGAAGCCCATATGCTAAGGAATTGTCCTCCCCACCCAATGCCTACTCTGTTGTATCCACAACAGTAAACCTCTATAACCGCTAAGTCAAACTAAGCATGCAACCATTATTAGTGGTTATTCCTATCGCACGGCTTATACGCACCGGTGGCCAGCCAGTCACGCATGTCCGTGTTCTACATACGACACACAATTTCGTGGTACAATGTGTCAAAGCTAATGAATGCAACACACAAGGTGGTATCTTAAATGTAGGTTTATTGTGTAAGAAAAAATAATACATAGCAGAAAATATAACTGAACAGTAAGTTCTAACAGGTTATGCCATGTATCACAGTTTATTTTGCATAAAGAAAATAATGAATATGCATGAAATATGAGCTAAAATAAATAAACAGCAAATGGCAAGGTGTCTTGCCTGGTAGGACGCCTAGCGTCATGCAATGATCAATGTGGCATGAATTGCGACTTCGGTAACAACTATACAAGGTGACCTCTGATGGTGGCACAGACAGTTTTATCGGGTCCAGGACGGTCAAGTTAGCTAGGGTCGGTAGGAGGGAATACAAAATTGGCGAGGAGATAGGGAAAAGAAAATTTGTTTTAGACAGGAGGATAATCGAAGGAAATTTAGGGAAAATAAATATATATACAATTTTAGAAATAGTTATAATATTCAAAAACAAAATAATCAAAATCCATAAAAATTAATATATTATATTATAAATAACAAAACATATTTATATATCTTTTAATAAACCCAATAATATATTTTTTTGCCCAATATATTAGCACACCATGCAACCTAACTAGCTAGCTCAAAATTTTAAACTAAAAGATACTGTACACTAGTATAGTGATAATAATAATTTTAAACTTTTTTTAATAAATAAATTAGCAAAAATATAAACTTAATATGAATCAAGCTCAATAGCCGTAGCCCAAAACCCCTTTAAAATAGTTTTATTATATATATATATTTTGTTTTACTGGCCCAATGGGCCCAATAGCCCGAAACCCAAATCTATATTTTTAGAAAATATTTATTTAATTACCATGGCAATATCTTAGTATTCTGCTACTACTAATTATAAAAATGATAACAATCATAAAAGAAATTATGATGATAAAAATATGGCATCCAATAATAACATACAAATAATGTAATATCCAAAATATATAAAATAATAATAATAATAATAATAATAATAATAATAATGATGATGATGATAATAATAGCAAAGTTACACAGCAGCTCCTGTATTACTGTTTCTCGGGTGGGGGAATACGAAGTTTAAGAATGAAAAGCAAGAAAGGAAGAAGAGAGAAAAGTGGGCTGGGGAAAAAATCGAGAGCGGGAGAGGAAAAGAAGGGGAAAATAGTGAGAAAGGAGGGATGAAGGAGAGTGAGCGCGAGAGGGAGAGAGGAGCGACGAGAGCGGGAGTCTGGGCGCCGGGCGGAGCTGGGGGAGAGGGTTCAGGTGGCGATCCAGCTCGGGACGGCGTCGGAGTGAGGTGGAGCGGGGGTGTCGATGGGCGCGGAGATCGGAAGAGGAGTGGGGGTTTCGATGGGCGCGGAGGTCGGAAGAGGAGCGGCTGTGTGGGGGCGGTCGCCGGGACGGGGTGCGACTGGGGTCCAGGCTGCGACGCTGTGCCCAGTTGCGGGCGCAGCAGCGGAGGGCGGCAAAGGCGAGGGCGGTCCGACGAGGTTAGTCTAGGGTTAGGGTTTTAATTCTTTTTCTTTTCTTTATTTTTTGGATGGTGGTGGCGGGCATGGGCTGCCGCGGCAGTGGCCGCGGTGGCGTCGGTGTGTCTCGGTCGCCGACGGGGTTGGCAGAGAGTAGGGGTGATGGTTTGGTGTTGTCGAATGGATTTGGCTGGGGGTTGACCGAATTTTTGGTGGAGACAGGGTGGTGAATTCGGGCTTCGATGGTGGTTGTAATGGTGGTGATTGGTTCTGGGTTTGGTGGCGACGTACGGGGACATGGCTAGTTGGTGGTGGCAATGGTCAGGACGGTAGGTGGTTGTGGCAGTAGTGGTTTGCCGCTGTCACGACAGGGAGGCGTGGCGTGTAGGGTTAGTTGGCTTCGACCGACAGGAAGGGGGAAGGGAGATGGCGGCGTGGGTTGACAGGAGGAACAGAGGGAAATCGGGCAGCGGTTAGGATTTAGGGTTGGGTCGTGTCGAAAAATGTCCGGCACGACATGGATGGACGTCCGAAATTGTCGGACGCGGATGATAATTCTTGTATATGTAAAAGAAGATAATAGTGGATGGGAATAGGGGACACGGACACGATGCACAAACTTGGAGTTGTGGAATAATTTTGTGGAAGAATTTGTGGAAGATAAAAATTTATGGAGGAGTACCTGCCTATTTATAGGATGTGGGAATTCCCATTAAGATAAGGATTAGGATTTATTTAACCCAATTAGATAATTCATCTATTAATTTAAATCAATCAATAAATTTCAAATCCAAATCGAAATCAATTTAAATCTAATTAATTTTCATCCTTTAGTTCAAAATCAAATAAGATAATTCAAATTCCAAATATAGATATTAATTTAATCTATTTAAATAAATCCAAAAAACAAATCAATATTTAAATTGCCACAATAAATTCAAAATATGTTTTCCAAAAATACTAATAATATTAATTTCAAAAATTACCTTATTATTTAAAAATAAACTAATAAATAATTATGAAATATATATGTATACATAAATAATATTTACAAATATATACTTTTCTAGTATACCATTTTATAAGAATATTTATTTATTATAACTGTCTAAATAAAAGGCTTTTCATAAATAACTCATATATTTAGAAATTTAGATAGCTAAATAATTATTATATATATTATCCTGAAACTATAAAATAGGAAAATTGTTTTTTTTCTAAAAATATGTTCGCTCGCACATATTCGCACTTGTCGAGTAATTACGAAAAAAATAAAATTTTGTGCGCGACGTACAATACGACTACGCGACGTACAATACAAAATTTTAAATCAACACCAAATTTAATAAAAAAATAGTAGAAATTTAGGGATTTTACATCCTACCCAACTTAAAATAATTTCGTCCTCGAAATTAAGAATAAGTAGGGGGGTGAGAAGGTACAAGGGGTACGACAAGTCTTCGGGCGAGGCAAGAAATAACGCTTTAACATAAACAAGCATTTAGTAGGTCATGAATTTGATAATTTCGAAAATAGTCATGGATATGGAGGGTTGCTAGTTAAGGCAATAAAATCATGATAACACGAATTGAGTGATAACACGAATTGAGTAGATCAAGGGATTTAATTTTTTCGGTCTATAGGAGAGGTAGTTCCTTGGAAGGAAATTGGGCAGTGGACGTCTAGGTCGAAGGCATGAAAATAGGAGAACGATTGGAGTTATTCAATGATTTAGAAGGTCACGATGGTAAGTTTAGGATCAAGGGAAAAGACGAATAGTTTTAGGATGAGGATATAGCCACGGGTTGGTAATGGCTAATTACAGTGGTCATAAGTGATCGGGCAACTAAAGGGGATATTCGGCACGAGGGATTTCGTCCTTCTAAAATAGGAGGAAGACGAAAGCGATAAAGGGTTCCAAAGGTGATATTATCGAATACGTGGTTCAAAGGCGACCGAATAATTTCAAAAAGAATTTTCAAGGCAGTCGTGGATGGGACTCTAAAGGACAAGTTTAGCTATGTCCCCATCCACGTAGAACGATAGATAAAAGCGAACCAAAGTGCATTCGGTTGATCAGACCATCCTGCACCGGTTCTGATTAGACAATATGTTAGTGAGCGGCCGCTCAATAGCATATGCCTTGATCAAGCTCGATAAAGAATAAGCTTGCAAATACTAGGCTATATTAGCATCATAAGTCTAGATAGTAGAACATATGCACGATGGTAGATTAAATAAAAACAAATATGAATAGTCTAAGAGTCATAAGGATCTAAGTCTTGTTTATTCCTATACCATCATTCTACGGTTTTATTGACCAAGGCTTGGTTGACCAAATGGGTTAAATCCCTCTAGTCCCTATAGTCTAGATAATCATATTTGTATTCTCCTTAATGGTCAATGGTGTGTCAGGTCATAGGGTATTCTTCCCAACTTAAAGAATTAAGCTAAGGGTGTTTGGGACATCTAACTAGTAGGGTCAATCTCTAGCAAGCACGAAGGAAAGATAAGAATTTTGGTAGAAGAAATCACGCAAGATGCAGTCGATGAGTCGAACAATAGTTCGAATATGGAATCGAGGAAAGAGGTCAAGTATGGGGATGAGATCCTAGACTTCTAATCCTATTCGCAGGCTTGCTTGGTACGGTAAAGTAACCAAACAATTTATCTTGACCTGCATGGGCTACCACAAAAACATGTAACGCTCCAGTCCCAAAATACGTAGGACTAGAAACGTAGACATGCCAGCTGTATTCATACAAAGTACACTCCAATATATGAAAATCTCGTATGAATATATAAGCTGTAAAATACAGTACAACCATAACTAATCTCATCCACACAAAATAAATGAATAAAAGATATCATATTATCAACTATGAATTGTCTTGATACAATATGCTGGGCGGAGACAAATCTACTACCAACAAGTAAAGGAAAAATACATAAGGAAAGAAATGATTTTGGCGAGCGAAGCGAATACGATCAAAGTGCAATCATCTTCGAAGAAATAGAGACGATCACTGCTAGAGCTAGAGCACCTGCGAAAAACAAGAGCACACACCTGGCGAGATAACCAGGTCCTCAGAGGGACGTAACAAAACACATAATATCATGCCATATAAACTGAATAAATATCGCTCAAATAAATAAGTCAATTGAATTATAACATAGTCCAATACACACCTATTGAACTAGCTTTCCATCCCCCCAAACAAACAAGGACAGGAGATGGTAAACTAATTCACGGTGACATATCTTCCTATGCTATGAATCCAATATGGTATCCGGACCCCAACAAGGTTCAATACCTTCTTATCGAAGTAGTAAGTCACACCTACAACCAAACAAGGACAAGATGTGACGAACTAATCCGTGACAAGTTATTGTTCTAAGCCACGGTCAGATACAAGTACCCAAACCAAAAGTATTCGTACCTAACGGATAAAGGTAGCCTAACCGTTCTAAGTAAAATATAGTTAAGAACAATCCTTCCTACGCATGGACCGTGGCTAAATAGGATCGACGTAGTCCCCCCTTGGGGCACCAGAGACCAAATCAATAAGAGCATAACATTCTGCAGAACGTCAGTGGCCGTCAGTAATCAGGGGTAATCTGACCTACGTCTTCGGCGGAGCTCACGGGTTACAAAAGGGAAAGTGCATCGAAGCCCAAACGCTAAGAAATTGTCCTCCCCGCCCAATACCTACTCTGTTGTATTCACAACAGTAAACCTCTATAACCGCCAAGTCAAACTAAGCATGCAACCTCTATTAGCGATTATTTCTATCGTATGGCTTATACGCACCGGTGGCCAGCCAGTCACGCATGTCCGTGTTCTATATACGACACACAACTTCGTGGTACAACGTGTCAAAGCCAATGAATGCAACACACAAGGTGGTCTCTTAAATCTAGGTTTATTGTGTAAGAAAAATAATACATAGCAGGAAATATAACTGAATAGTAAGTTCTAACAGGTTATGCCATGTATCACAGTTTATTTTGCATAAAGAAAATAATGAATATGCATGAAATATGAGCTGAAATAAATAAACGGCAAATGGCAATGTGTCTTGCCTGGTAGGACGCCTGGTGTACTACAATGATCAATGTGGCATGAATTGCGACTTCGGTAACAACTATACAAGGTGACCTCTGATGGTGGCACGGACAGTTTCATCGGGTCCAGGACGGTCAAGTTAGCTAGGTTCGGTAGGAGGGAATACAGAATTGGCGAGGAGATAGGGAAAAGAAAATTTGTTTTAGACAGGAGGATAATCGAAGGAAATTTAGGGAAAATAAATATATATACAATTTTAGAAATAGTTATAATATTCAAAAACAAAATAATCAAAATCCATAAAAATTAATATATTATATTATAAATAACAAAACATATTTATATATCTTTTAATAAACCCAATAATATATTTTTTTGCCCAATGTATTACCACACCATGCAACCTAATTAGCTAGCTCAAAAATTTTAACTAAAAGATACTGTAAACTAGTATAGTGATAATAATAATTTAAAACTTTTTTTTAGTAAATAAATTAGCAAAAATATAAACTTAATATGAATCAAGCTCAATAGCCATAGCCCAAAACCCCTTCAAAATAGTTTTATTATATATATATTTTGTTTTACTGGCCCAATGGGCCCAATAGCCCGAAACCGAATTCTATATTTTTAGAAAACATTTATTTAATTACCATGGCAACATCTTAGTAGTCTGCTACTACTAATAATTAAAATGATAACAATTATAAAAGAAATTATGATGATAAAAATGTGGCATCCAATAATAACATACAAATAATGTAATATCCAAAATATATAAAATAGTAATAATAATAATAATAATAATAATAATAATAATAATAGCAAAGTTACACAGCAGCTCCTGTATTGCTGTTTCTCGGGTAGGGGAATACGAAGTTTAAGAATGAAAAGCAAGAAAGGAAGGAGAGAGAAAAGTGGGCTGGGGAAAAATTCGAGAGCGGGAGAGGAAAAGAAGGGGAAAATAGTGAGAGAGTAGGGACGAAGGAGAGTGAGCGCGAGAGGGAGAGAGGAGCGGCGAGAGCGGGAGTCTGGGCGCTGGGCGGAGCTGGAGGAGAGGGTTCAGGCGGCGATCCAGCTCGGGGCGGCGCCGGAGTGAGGTGGAGCGGGGGTTTCGATGGACGCGGAGGTCGAAAGAGGAGCGAGGGTTTCGATGGGCGCGGAGGTCGATAGAGGAGCGGATGCGTGGGGGCGGTCGCCGGGACGGGGTGCGACTGGGGGCCAGGCTGCGGCGCTGTGCCCAGGTGCGGGCGCAGCAGCGGAGGGCGGCCAAGTCGAGGGCGGTCCGACGAGGTTAGTCTAGGGTTAGGGTTTTAATTCTTTTTCTTTTCTTTTTTTTCGGATGGTGGTGGCGGGCGTGGGCTGCCGCGGCAGTGGCCGCAGTGGCAGTGGTGTGTCTCGATCGCCGACGGGGTTGGCAGAGAGTGGGGGTGATGGTTTGGTGTTGTCGGATGGATTTGGCCGGGGTTGGCCGGATTTTTGGTAGAGATAGGGTGGTGAATTCGGGCTTTGATGGTGGTTGTAATGGTGATGATTGGTTCTAGGTTTGGTGGCGACGTACGGGGACAGGGCTAGTTGGTGGTGGCAATGGTCGGGACGGTAGGTGGTCGTGGCAGTAGTGGTTAGCCGCTGTCACGACAGGGAGGGGTGGCGTGTAGGGTTAGTTGGCTTCGACCGACAAAAAGGGGGAAGGTATATGGCGGTGTGGGTTAACAGGAGGAACGGAGGGAAATCGGGCAACGGTTAGGATTTAGGGTTGGGTCGTGTCGGGAAATGTCCGGCACGACATGGATGGACGTCCGAAATTGTCGGACGCAGATGATAATTCTTGTATATGTAAAAGAAGAGAATAGTGGATGGGAATAGGGGACACGGACACGATGCACAAACTTGGGGTTGTGGAATAATTTTGTGGAAGAATTTGTGGATGATAAAAATTTATGGAGGAGTACCTGCCTATTTATAGAATGTGAAAATTCCTATTAAGGTAAGGATTAGGATTTATTTAACCCAATTAGATAATTCATCTATTAATTTAAATCAATCAATAAATTTCAAATCCAAATCAAAATCAATTTAAATCTAATTAATTTCCATCCTTTAGTTTAAAATCAAATAAGATAATTCAAATTCCAAATATAGATATTAATTTAATCTATTTAAATAAATCCAAAAATTAAATCAAGATTTAAATTGCCACAATAAATTCAAAATATGTTTTCCAAAAATACTAATAATATTAATTTCGAAAATTACCTTATTATTTAAAAATAAACTGATAAATAATTACGAAATATATATATATGCACAAATAATATTTACAAATATATACTTTTCTAGTATACCATTTTATAAGAATATTTATTTATTATAACTGTATAAATAAAAGGCTATTCATAAATAACTCATATATTTAGAAATTTAGATAGCTAAATAATTATTATATATATTATCTTGAAACTATAAAATAGGATGAATGTTTTTTTTCTAAAAATACGTACGCTCACACATATTCGCACTTGTCGAGCAATTACGAAAAAATAAAATTTTGTGCGCGACGTACAATACAAAATTTTAAATTAGTACCAAATTTAATAAAAAAATAGTAGAAATTTAGTGGTTTTACATCCTACCGAACTTAAAATAATTTTGTCCTCGAAATTAAGAATAAGTAGGGGGGTGAGAAGGTACAAGGGGTACGACCAGTCTTCGGGCGAGGCAAGAAATAACGCTTTAACATAAACAAGCATTTAGTAGGTCATGAATTTGATAATTTTGAAAATAGTCATGGATATGGAGGGTTGCTAGTTAAGGCAATGAAATCATGATAACACGAATTGAGTGATAACACGAATTGAGTAGATCAAGGGATTTAATTTTTAGAGTCTATAGGAGAGGTAGTGTAACTTCCTGAATCACATTTGGTGAATTTTGAGATTTTTCTATTTTTTCTTGAATTTAATATTGTTTCTTACGAAAACCTAATTTCAATTAAATAAGTTGATTAAAATGAATTTCGGGTGTTAATGAATTTTTCTCAATTTGAAAAATATTTTTGAATACTAATTTGCGTATTTTAGAGGAATTACAATATTGTTATTGTTATTAATATTAATTAAGTTGTATTTAATTATTAACTATTAATTATTTTAAAAGAATTGTTTGTTTTCTGTTAATTGGTATATTCGAAGGAAATTCAGATACTAAATTAGAGTAGTAGTTATTATTGGGTTTTAATTAATTAATTTGTTATATTTTGGTAACAATTCTTTAAATAGACTAGTATGATTATTAATTAAATTATGATTAAGCAGTTTGAATTCTTGTTTTGAAATCTGTTTCTATTTGGAAATCTGTTAACTATCTTTTGAAAACTATTGGAGGGAAAGTAGAGTTTGGAATCTGTTTTTATGAAAATCTGTTTTTATTTGAAAAACTTTGTTTGAATTTGAAATTGCAAATCTGTTACTAATTTCTCTAGTTTAGCCCAGATCTACTTGTAATTACCACATCTGCCACTGTGGAAAACACCCCAGATCTATTCCTAATTACATCTCTGCCACTACTATACACACACACACCAGATTATTTTAATATAAATATTGCACGAATTTCAATACAATTCTGACACCACACAGTACTCTCTTTCTCTCTACTCTTTCTCTCTCCTCTCTCTTTGGGGAGAACTCGGTCGACCACCACCATCCCCGGCCGAGCCCCGCCATTCTCATCATCGCCACCGTCGCCAGAGCCGTCACCTCGACTGCAGTGCCAGTCTCGTAGATCGCAGCGTTGCCTCGATCTCCGTGTTATCCCTCGAGCGCCGAGCCACTACTCCGTAGACCGCGCTGCCACCTCGGGATTGGAGCTGCCCTTTGAGCTCTATGAGGTCTCCTCGCAGTTCGGGCCGCCCCTTCGGTTCCCGAGTCGACGCCAGCCGTCTTGAAGACTGCACCGCCGCCGTCGCTTTGACATCAGGCCACCGTCGTCGGAGCTCCTTCACTCCGCCGAATCCGAGGGTCATCATCCGAACGACGAAGCCACGCTGCTGTTCCTTCAGATCTAGGCCAGATCTGAAGTTTTCGAGCTCCGCCGAGCTGCCTGACCACCACCGTGGCGACCGTTCTAGAAAAAGTTACCACCAGTTGCAGCGCCGACCACTTTAGTCGTAGAACCTCGCCGAGCCGCCTCAAAGTCGGTGCAGAAGGTCAGATCCGTCGCCAGGACCATCGTAGCACCTCTGAGGATCGACATCCCCGACGATCACCGTGTGTCTCGCCTCGATCTACTCAAACCCCTTCATATTCTATATTTTGTTCTCTTGCTTCTCTATATCTAGGACTTCCCTTAGAGTTTTGTATGGAGGCTGAGCCATAGGAGTGAAGTAACTGGAGGTTTAGGGTTTCCTAGCTATGGGGAAGAAGGGAGTTGATGATGATGAAACCTAGGTTAGGGTTTCGGTGAGACACAACAGGGAGAGGAAAACCTAGGGTTTCGGGATAGGGCTAGCCGGCTGGACGAGAGCAGTGTGAGGAGGAGCTAGGGCTAAGACTAGAGGGGATGAAGAGAATAAGGTTTGGTTTATGGCTGGAGGAGGAAGACGAAGTGGAGTGGGGAGCTCTCTCGAATATTCGGGACAGTTGGGCTGAAGAATTAGGAAGGGGCTGAGTTCTGATCGCTCGGCTGAATGAAATGGCAGGAGAGAGAAAAGTTAGATTTTATGATAAGAGTGTGGGCCGGGTTAGAAGAAAGCTGGACCGGGCTGTAAGAGTGGGCTAGGTTCAATTCTTAGTTTTAAATGGTTTAGGCCGGTTGGAAGAAATGGTTGGATTTTAGGTGAAATGTTAGGTTTTGATTTAACAGAGCAGAGTGTGGGCTGGGCTATAGTTCAGATTGGGCTGTAAATGAATTAGAGAAATAGTTAATGCAACAAAGTCTGGTTATAATTGGACTCTAGTGTATAAACTTAGCTGTAGAAATTAATGTAACTTTAGTATTAAGGATTTAGGTGGGCTTGGTTGAAGTTAGCTGTGGGCTATGCTTGGGCTGGGCTTGTCTAATAGTATTCCTATTAATTATTGTAGTTGTCTTTAACATTTTGTTTTATTGAATTTGTAGTATTATTCTAAATAATATAATATTGCTAATATGTAATCTTTTAGATAATATTTGAATAAGGTATTATTAATATCATTAATTTCCTCCATTTATGTTAATAGATAATTTGAATCCCTTATAATATATGAATTGTTAGAAAATATATATTTATATTTTAGTATGTATTCTCTTGCTAAATAATTTCAGTAATTCAAAAAAAATGTTCTAAAACCTTATAGAGTTATAATTATTATTATTTTTCTAAAAATATTGTTTAAACTAAGTTAGTGATAGCAATTGTCTTCTAAAACATAAAATGTTTTCTTGCATAATATAGTATTTTCACAAATTCAAGCTATGGTATATGTATTTTCTAAAAATACTAATTGCTAGTATTTATAAATATTTTTAGTTATTTTGTTTCTAATTAACTAGTTAGCCTTAATTAATTAAAGTTTTTATTCAAACCCTAATAACTTGTACAAAATATTACCAGGTGATCAATACAACGATGCAGTACTATTCTCATGCAACTAAACCGAGGCAAGTACACTGACTTGACTTGTACCTTCTTTTCTGTCTTACATTTCTGTGCCATGTTCTCATATCGGATACGAAATACACACGATTGTCTTGTACCATTGTTCATTGCTTGAGAGTCATTGTTTATTGCTGGAATTGGGGGAAATATTAGCTTTTGTGTGACCACACCCAACATAGGACTGTGGATAGCCTAATCGTACACTTTACGTACGATGAAGCCGTACCTTGTAGAATTGATTGACTCATTGACTCATTGATTGATTGCTCCTAAGCCGGTCACACATTAGTTTAATATTTCAAATTATCACAATTGTATATTGATTGTCGTGATTCATTGCCTTATACATTGATAGTCGTGTTCATTGTCTAGCATATTGATTGTCTTCCATTGTCTGCAGTTTTATATTTCATCTCTGGTACCGTAATTTTATTTCCTGTTCTAGTATTCTGGTATTCTGGTTTTACCTTGTATTCGGTACTACAGATTACATTGTATATTGTCTGGTCAGGGTTGTACTTTGCTCTTTTCCTGACAGGATATGTTGCAGGTGAGTGGGAGATTACATGGAGCTTGTGATTGCATCAGGATATTGCAGCTTTTCTTTTAGTTTATTTTTCTGGAGATTGTATCTTGGATATTCATTATTGTATATTATTTCATTTGACCGGATTTGTCTCCGGCTAATTTTGTATTTAAAAGACTTGATGGATATTGGTGATCATTTTTGGGAACGTTATAAAAGCTGTATTGTTTACATTACATTGTGACTTGGAGTTTTCCTTAGTATTGTACAGCTTACTTCGTCGTGTCCATCGACGAAGGCTGGGCGTGTTCGACTCGTATCCGATTATTCGGGAGTGGATCGTGACATATTTTTAGTGGTGGCCCATGCAGGTCTATCCTAATGACACTTAGGCAATAAAGTGTTATTGGGGGACCAGCGGAAGCTAAGGAAAACTCATCTCAGCATAGGAACCGCGGGAAAATGGTTTATGATTTATGGTTTATGGTTATTGATGTTTAAAAAATTTTGAAAATTTGATTTTACTTATGATTTTTAGGATAGTTTACGATTTTTCTAGGACATAGCAATCAACAGTTTATTTTTCTTTTACAGGACGGTCGCCACGATGAACGCTGGGACCAGTAAAGCCTACACCCAGTGCACAGGAGCAGCTTCTACCGCCTCCGCCTCAGCCGCTTCCTCCAACGATGACGTTCGATGGCACGCAGGTGATGGCCATGTTCCAGCAATTCATGGAGGCCCAGAATCAACAGGCTGCGCAGTTCAGAGAGGCTCAGAGTCAGCAGGCCGCAAAGTTCAGAGCAACTGTCGTCGACGCACTCAGGACCAGAGAGCCGGCTCCACCAGCTCAGCCAGCACCGCAGGTACCAGCAATACCGAGGCCAAGAACTGCCAAGGACTATCAGTTCCTCTGCCCGATGGATTTTTGGGGCAATGAGGAAATAGTCTATGCAGACGAGTGGCTGGAGAATGCTGAACGGTCATTGAAGATGGCGAGGATCGCGGATGATTTGTAGGTCGAAGTTGTGAGCATACGACTTTTCGACATTGCTAGGGCTTGGTACTGGGAGGAGCCCCAGTTAGCAGAGCCCGGAGTTTCCTGGAAGGATTTTAAACTGCTGTTCCAGGAGAAGTTCTTCCCAGATGTGGAGCGGGACGAGCTTCGGATGGAGTTTGAGGCATTGCAGCAGGGGAGTATGACAATGGCCCAGTATACATCGGAGTTCACCCGACTCAGCAGGTTCACAGAGAACCTAGTCAGCACGCCGAAGGAGAGGGCTTGGAAGTTCAAGAAGGGCCTCACCAGGGAGTTGCGACATGCAGTAGCTATCAGTCAGGCCACAACCTATGCGAGCATCCTTAAAGTTGCTCAGGGAGTGGAGAAAGAGATGGATCCGAAGCTTAAGCGGGACCGAGACATTGGCGCCAGCAGTTCCTAGGGTCCACCGAAGCGGACCGACACTCAGCAGAGGTCACTTCAGCATCAGCATCATGTTTGAGCAGCGTCATCACCGAGGCAGCAGAGACAGATCCAGACCCCGATGTACTTTTTTGTGCATACTACAAGAGACCGGGACACCGTGGCGAGGAATGCCGCAAGAAGTTAGGGCAGTGCTTGGTTTGTGGATCTGCCACTCACCAAGTGACAGATTACCCTACAGCTTTCACTCGTCAGGAGCCAGCACCAGAGTAGCAGCAGGAGGACCCAGTCATTGAGGATCAGTAGTAGTCGCAGGAGCATAGCCAGATGGACCGTTATTTTCTTACTTGCTTGTAGTAGCTAGATTTTTTTTATTGCCTATTTTGAGGCTTGTCTCTGAATTTTCTTGTATTTACAGTCTTTCGCATTTGTTTAGTGACTACTTGTTAGTCCTTGTTATTTTACTACATAAATAAATCATTAGTATTTTTGTTGTCTTTAATAAATTTTGTTTGATTTTATACGCTACAAAACCCCTGAAATTTCGAGGACGAAATTTTTGTAAGGGGGGTAGATTTGTAACTCCCTGAATCACATTTGGTGAATTTTGAGATTTTTCTAATTTTACTTGAATTTAATATTGTTTCTTACGAAAACCTAATTTCAATTAAAAAAGTTGATTAAAATGAATTTTGGGTGTTAATGATTTTTTCTCAATTTGAAAAATATTTTTGAATACTAATTTGCGTATTTTAGAGGAATTACAATATTGTTATTGTTATTAATATTAATTAAGTTGTATTTAATTATTAACTATTAATTATTTTAAAAGAATTGTTTGTTTTCTGTTAATTGGTATATTCGAAGGAAATGCAGATACTAAATCAGAGTAGTAGTTATTATTAGGTTTTAATTAATTAATTTGTTATATTTTGGTAACAATTCTTTAAATAGACTAGTATGATTATTAATTAAGTTATGATTAAGCAGTTTGAATTCTTGTTTTGAAATCTGTTTCTATTTGGAAATCTGTTAACTATCTTTTGAAAACTATTGGAGGGAAAGTAGAGTTTGGAATCTGTTTTTATGAAAATCTGTTTTTATTTGAAAAACTTTGTTTGAATTTGAAATTGCAAATCTGTTACTAATTTCTCTAGTTTAGCCCCAGATCTACTTGTAATTACCACATCTGCCACTGTGGAAAACATCCCAGATCTATTCCTAATTACATCTCTGCCACTACTACACACACACACCAGATTATTTTAATATAAATATTACACAAATTTTAATACAATTCTGACACCACACAGTACTCTCTTTCTCTCTACTCTCTTTCTTTCTCCTCTCCCTTTGGGAAGAACTCGGTCGACCACCACCATCCCCGGCCGAGCCCCGCCATTCTCATCACCGCCACCGTCGCCAGAGCCGTTACCTCGACTGCAGTGCCAGTCTCGTAGATCGTAGCGTTGCCTCGATCTCCGTGTCATCCCTTGAGCGCCGAGCTACTGCTCCGTAGACCGTACTGCCACCTCGGGAGTGGAGCTATCCTTCGAGCACTGTGAGGCCGCCTCACAGTTCGGGCCGCTCCTTCAGTTCCCGAGTCGACGTCAGCCGTCTTGAAGACTGCACCGCCGCCGTCGCTTTGACATCAGGCCACCGTCGTCGGAGCTCCTTCACTCCGCCGAATCCGAGGGTCATCATCCGAGCGACGAAGCCACGCCGCTGTTCCTTCAAATCTGGCCCAGATCTAAAGTTTTCGAGCTCCGCCGAGCTGCCTGACCACCACCACGTCGACCGTTCTGGAGGAAGTTACCACCAGTTGCAGCGCCGAGCACTTTAGTCGTAGGACCTCGCCGAGCCGTCTCAGAGTCGGTGCAGAAGGTCAGATCCATCGCCAGGACCATCGCAGCGCCTCTGAGGATCAACATCCCCGACGATCACCGTGAGTCTCGCCTCGATCTACTCAAACCCCTTCATGTTCTTCATTTTGTTTTCTTGCTTCTCTATATCTAGGACTTCCCTTAGAGTTTTGTATGGAGGCTGAGCCATGGGAGTGAAGTAACTGGAGGTTTAGGGTTTCCTAGCTATGGAGAAGAAGGGAGTTGATGATGATGAAACCTAGGTTAGGGTTTCGGTGAGACACAGCAGGGAGAGGAAAACCTAGGGTTTCGGGATGGGGCTAGCCGGCCGGACGAGGGCAGTGTGAGGAGGAGCTAGGGCTAAGACTAGAGGGGATGAAGAGAATAAGGTTCGGTTTATGGCTGGAGGAGGAAGACGAAGTGGAGTGGGGAGCTCTCTCGAATGTTCGGGACAGTTGGGCTGAAGAATTAGGAAGGGGCTGAGTTCTGATCGCTCGGCTGAATGAAATAGCAGGAAAGAGAAAAGTTAGATTTTATGATAAGAGTGTGGGCCGGGTTAGAAGGAAGCTGGGCTGGGCTGTAAGAGTGGGCTAGGTTCAATTCTTAGTTTTAAATGGTTTAGGCCGGTTGGAAGAAATGGTTGGATTTTAGGTGAATTGTTAGGTTTTGATTTAACAGAGCAGAGTGTGGGCTGGGTTGTAGTTCAGATTGGGCTGTAAATGAATTAGAGAAATAGTTAATACAACAAAGTCTGGTTATAATTGGACTCTAGTGTATAAACTTAGCTGTAGAAATTAATGTAACTTTAGTATTAAGGATTTAGGTGGGCTTGGTTGAAGTTAGCTGTGGGCTATGCTTGGGCTGGGCTTGTCTAATAGTATTTCTATTAATTATTGTAGTTGTCTTTAAAATTTTGTTTTATTGAATTTGTAGTATTATTCTAAATAATATAATATTGCTAATATGTAATGTTTTAGATAATATTTGAATAAGGTATTATTAATATCATTAATTTCCTCCATTTATGTTAATAGATAATTTGAATCCCTTATAATATATGAATTGTTAGAAAATATATATTTATATTTTAGTATGTATTCTCTTGCTAAATAATTTCAGTAATTCAAAAAAAATGTTCTAAAACCTTATAGAGTTATAATAATTATTATTTTTCTAAAAATATTGTTTAAACTAAGTTAGTGATAGCAATTGTCTTCTAAAACATAAAATGTTTTCTTGCAAAATATAGTATTTTCACAAATTCAAGCTATGGTATATGTATTTTCTAAAAATACTAATTGCTAGTATTTATAAATATTTTTAGTTATTTTGTTTCTAATTAACTAGTTAGCCTTAATTAATTAAAGTCTTTATTCAAACCCTAATAACTTGTACAAAATATTACCAGGTGATCAATACAACCATGCAATACTATTTTCGTGCAACCAAACCGAGGCAAGTACACTGACTTGACTTGTACCTTATTTTCTGTCTTACATTCCTGTGCCATGTTCTCATATCGGATACGAAATACACACGATTGTCTTGTACCATTGTTCATTGCTTGAGAGTCATTGTTTATTACGGGGATTAGGGGAAATATTAGCTTTTGTGTGACCACACCCAACATAGGATTGTGGGTAGCCTAATCGTACACTTCACGTACGATGAAGCCGTACCTTGTAGAATTGATTGACTCATTGATTGATTGCTCCTAAGCCGGTCACACATTAGTTTAATATTTCAAATTGTCACAATTGTATATTGATTGTCGTGATTCATTGCCTTGTACATTGATAGCCGTGTTCATTGTCTAGCATATTGATTGTCGTCCATTGCCTGCAGTTTTACATTTCATCTCTGGTACCGTAGTTTTATTTTCTGTTCTAGTATTCTGGTATTCTGGTTTCATCTTGTATTCTGTACTACAGATTACATTGTATATTGTCTGGTCAGGGTTGTACTTTGCTCTTTTCCTGACAGGATACGTTGTAGATGAGTGGGAGATTACATGGAGCTTGTGATTGCATCAGGATATTGCAGCTTTTTTTTTAGTTTATTTTTCTGGAGATTGTATCTTGGATATTCATTATTGTATATTATTTCATCTGACCGGATTTGTCTCCGGCTGATTTTGTATTTAAAAGACTTGTTGGATATTGGTGAACATTTTTGGGAACGTTATAAAAGCTGTGTTGTTTACATTATATTGTGACTTAAAGTTTTCCTTAGTATTGTACAGCTTACTTCGTCGTGTCCATCGACGAAGGCTGGGCGTGTCCGACTCGTATCCGATTATTCGAAAGCGGGTCGTGACAGGTAGTTCCTTGGAAGGAAATTGGGCAGTAGACGTCTAGGTCGAATGCATGAAAATAGGAGAACGATTGGAGTAATTCAATGATTTAGAAGGTCACGATGGTAGGTTTAGGATCAAGGGAAAAGACGAATAGTTTTAGGATGAAGATATAGCCACGGGTTGGTAATGGCTAATTACAGTGGTTATAAGTGATCGGGCAACTAAAGGGGATATTCGGCACGAGGGATTTCGTCCTTCTAAAATAGGAGGAAGACGAAAGCGATAAAGGGTTCCAAAGGTGATATTATCGAATACGTGGTTCAAAGGCGACCGAATAATTTCAAAAAGAATTTTCAAGGCAGTCGTGGATGGGACTCTAAAGAACAAGTTTAGCAATGTCCTCATCCACGTAGAACGATAGATAAAAGCGAACCAAAGTGCATTCGGTTGATCAGACCATCCTGCACCGGTTCTGATTAGACAATATGTTAGTGAGCGGCCGCTCAATAGCATATGCCTTGATCAAGCTCGATAAAGAATTAGCTTGCAAATACTAGGCTATATTAGCATCATAAGTCTAGATAGTAGAACATATGCACGATGGTAGATGAAATAAAAACAAATATGAATAGTCTAAGAGTCATAAGGATCTAAGTCTTGTTTATTCCTATACCATCATTCTACAGTTTTATTGACCAAGGCTTGGTTGACCAAATGGGTTAAATCCCTCTAGTCCCTATAGTCTAGATAATCCTATTTGTATTCTCCTTAATGGTCAAAGGTGTGTCAGGTCGTGGGGTATTCTACCCAACTTAAAGAATTAAGCTAAGGGTGTTTGGGACATCTAACTAATAGGGTCAATCTCTAGCAAGCACGAAGGGAAGATAAGAATTTTGGTAGAAGGAATCACGCAAGATGCAATCGATGAGTCGAACAATAGTTCAAATATGGAATCGAGGAAAGAGGTCAAGTATGGAGATGAGATCCTAGACTTCTAATCCTATTCGCAGGCTTGCTTGGTACGGTAAAGTAACCAAACAATTTATCTTGACCTGCATGGGCCACCACAAAAGCATGTAACGCCCCAGTCCCAAAATACGTAGGACTAGGAACGTAGATATGCCAGCTGTATTCATACGAAGTACACTCCAATATATGGAAACCTCGTATGAATACATAAGCTGTAAAATGCACTAGAACCATAACTAATCTCATCGACACAAAATAAATGAATAAAAGATATCATATTATCAACTATGAATTATCTCGATACAATATGCTGGGCGGAGACAAATCCACTACCAACAAGTAAAGGAAAAATACATAAGGAAAGAAATGATTTTGGCGAGCGAAGCGAATACGATCAAAGTGCAATCATCCTCGAAGAAATAGAGACGATCACTGCTAGAGCTAGAGCACCTGCGAAAGACAAGAGCACACACCTGGCGAGATAACCAGGTCTTCAGAGGAACGTAACAAAACACATAATATCATGCCATATAAACTGAATAAATATCGCTCAAATAAATAAGTCAATTGAATTATAATATGGTCCAATACACACCTATTGAACTAGCTTACCATCCCCCCAACCAAACAAGGACAGGAGATGGTAAACTAATTCACGGTGACATATTTTCCCATGTTATGAATCCAATATGGTATCCGGACCCCAACAAGGTTCAATACCTTCTCATCGAAGTAGTAAGTCACACCTACAACCAAACAAGGACAAGATGTGACGAACTAATCCACGACAAGTTATTATTCCAAGCCACGGTCAGATACAAGTACCCAAACCAAAAGTACTCGTACCTAACGGATAAAGGTAGCCTAACCGTTCTAAGTGAAATGTAGTTAAGAACAATCCTTCCTACGCATGGGCCCTGGCTAAATAGGATCGGCGTAGTACCCCTTGGGGCACCAGAGGCCAAATCAATAAGAGTATAATATTCCGCAGAACGTCAGTGACCGTCAGTAATCATGGGTAATCTGACCCGCGTCTTCGGCGGAGCTCACGGGTTACAAAAGGGAAAGTGCATCGAAGCCCATACGCTAAGGAATTGTCCTCCCCGTCCAATGTCTACTCTGTTGTATCCACAACAGTAAACCTCTATAACCGCTAAGTCAAACTAAGCATGCAATCTCTATTAGCGGTTATTCCTATCGCACGGCTTATACGCACCGGTGGCCAGCCAGTCACGCATGTCCGTGTTCTACATGCGACACACAACTTCGTGGTACAACGTGTCAAGGCCAATAAATGCAACACACAAGGTGGTCTCTTAAATCTAGGTTTATTGTCTAAGAAAAATAATACATAGCAGGAAATATAACTGAACAGTAAGTTCTAACAGGTTATGCCATGTATCACAGTTTATTTTGTATAAAGAAAATAATGAATATGCACGAAATATGAGCTAAAATAAATAAACAGCAAATGGCAAGGTGTCTTGCCTGGTAGGACGCCTTGCGTACTGCAATGATCAATGTGGCATGAATTGCGACTTCGGTAACAACTATACAAGGTGACCTCTGATGGTGGCACGGACAATTTCATCGGGTCCAGGACGGTCAAGTTAGCTAGGGTCGGTAGGAGGGAATACAGAATTGGCGAGGAGATAGGAAAAAGAAAATTTGTTTTAGACAGGAGGATAATCGAAGGAAATTTAGGGAAAATAAATATATATACAATTTTAGAAATAGTTATAATATTCAAAAACAAAATAATCAAAATCCATAAAAATTAATATATTATATTATAAATAACAAAACATATTTATATTTCTTTTAATAAACCCAATAATATATTTTTTTGCCCAATATATTAGCACACCATGCAACCTAATTAGCTAGCTTAAAAATTTTAACTAAAAGATACTGTAAACTAGTATAGTGATAATAATAATTTAAAACTTTTTTTTAATAAATAAATTAGCAAAAATATAAACTTAATATGAATCAAGCTCAATAGCCATAGCCCAAAACCCCTTCAAAATAGTTTTATTATATATATATTTTGTTTTACTGGCCCAATGGGCCCAATCGCCCGAAACCCAATTCTATATTTTTAGAAAATATTTATTTAATTACCATGGCAATATCTTAGTAGTCTGCTACTACTAATAATAAAAATGATAACAATCGTAAAAGAAATTATGATGATAAAAATGTGGCATCCAATAATAACATACAAATAATGTAATATCCAAAATATATAAAATAATAATAATACTACTAATAATAATAATAATAATAATAATAATAATGATAATAATAGCAAAGTTACACAGCAGCTCCTGTATTGCTGTTTCTCGGGTGGGAGAATAGGAAGTTTAATAATGAAAAACAAGAAAGGAAGGAGAGAGAAAAGTGGGCTGGGGAAAAATTCGAGAGCGGGAGAGGAAAAGAAGGGAAAAATAGTGAGAGAGGAGGGACGAAGGAGAGTGAGCGCGAGAGGGAGAGAGGAACGGCGAGAGCGGGAGTCTGGGCGCCGGGCGGAGCTGGAGGAGATGGTTCAGGCGGCGATCCAGCTCGGGGCGGCGCCGGAGTGAGGTGGAGCGGGGGTTTCGATGGGCGCGGAGGTCGGAAGAGGAGCGGGGGTTTCGATGGGCGCGGAGGTCGGAAGAGGAGCGACTGCGTGGGGGCAGTCGTCGGGACGGGGTGCGACTGGGGGCAGGCTGCGGCGCTGTGCCCAGGTGCGGGCGCAGCAGCGGAGGGCGGCCAAGGCGAGGGCGGTCCGACGAGGCTAGTCTAGGGTTAGGGTTTTAATTCTTTTTTTTTTGGATGGTGGTGGCGGGCGTCGGCTGCCGCGGCAGTGGCCGCGGTGGCGGTGGTGTGTATCGGTCGCCGACGGGGTTGGCAGAGAGTGGGGGTGATGGTTTGGTGTTGTCGGATGGATTTGGCCGGGGTTGGCCGAATTTTTGGTGGAGACAGGGTGGTGAATTCGGGCTTCGATGGTGGTTGTAATGGTGGTGATTGGTTCTGGGTTTGGTGGCGACGTACGGGGACAGGGCTAGTTGGTGGTGGCAATGGTCGGGACGGTAGGTTGTCGTGGCAGTAGTGGTTTGCCGCTGTCACGACAGGGAGGCGTGGCGTATAGGGTTAGTTGGCTTCGACCGACGAAAAGGGGAAAGGGAGATGGCGGCGTGGGTTGACAGGAGGAACGGAGGGAAACTGGGCAGCGGTTAGGATTTAGGGTTGGGTCGTGTCGGGAAATGTCTGGCATGACATGGATGGACGTCCGGAATTGTCGGACGCAGATGATAATTCTTGTATATGTAAAAGAAGAGAATAGTGGATGGGAATAGGGGACACGGACACGATGCACAAACTTGGGGTTATGGAATAATTTTGTGGAAGAATTTATGGATGATAAAAATTTATGGAGGAGTACCTGCCTATTTATAGGATGTGGGAATTCCCATTAAGATAAGGATTAGGATTTATTTAACCCAATTAGATAATTCATCTATTAATTTAAATCAATCAATAAATTTCAAATCCAAATCGAAATCAATTTAAATCTAATTAATTTCCATCCTTTAGTTTAAAATCAAATAAGATAATTCAAATTCCAAATATAGATATTAATTTAATCTATTTAAATAAATCCAAAAATCAAATCAAGATTTAAATTGCCACAATAAATTCAAAATATGTTTTCCAAAAATACTAATAATATTAATTTCAAAAATTACCTTATTATTTAAAAATAAACTAATAAATAATTACGAAATATATATGTGTGCACAAATAATATTTACAAATATATACTTTTCTAGTATACCATTTTATAAGAATATTTATTTATTATAACTGTCTAAATAAAAGGCTTTTCATAAATAACTCATATATTTAGAAATTTAGATAGCTAAATAATTATTATATATATTATCTTGAAACTATAAAATAGAAAAAATATTTTTTTTCCAAAAATATGTACGCTCGTACATATTCGCACTTGTCGAGCAATTACGAAAAAAATAAAATTTCGTGCGCGACGTACAATACGACTACGCGACGTACAATACAAAATTTTAAATCAGTACCAAATTTAATAAAAAAATAGTAGAAATTTAGGGGTTTTACACATATGTAATGAATGAATACAATATATAAGTACATGTCGTGATTGCTATTAGATATAGTCTAAGGGTTATGAGTCAGCTTGAGTTTGACCCAATGAGCCTATATTGGCCGAATTGATTATCAAGTCGACCAAGTTGACAAAAGTCAACTTTAAGTCAAACTTGATCCAAATCAACTCAAATGAGCTTAGAATGACTAGGTAAGTTGTGTTTGACCTAAAATTTGGTAGATAGACTAGTTGACTTATGGTTGACCAGGTTTGACCAGAGTTGACCAAGGGTTGACTTTGACCTAGATGGACCTAGAATCATTTTGAATGCATTATAGACTATTTCTTATTTCATGTTAGAAAAGTTGTGACCCGTATTGCTCTAAAATAGGACTCAGATACTCCAGCTCAGACTCATATTCCCATCAGACAGTCAGGATATCAGACGAGTACATTCTTTGTCCGTTTTATACTTGTTAGGAATTATATTCTTGTCATAGTTTAATTTACTTGATGCTGACACGACATTATCACGTATTAGTACTATATGGATCTTTACATGAGATGTTATCCCACTCGGGTGCATCGAATACATCGTGTCATGTACTTTTCACGAACATCATGTATTTTGTGGACTCTTATTATTCATGTATACTCATGTGCTCTCATGTACTTTCATGATCTCATGAGCTTCATGTATAAACTATCATGTACAATAACATAACCTGTCTAGATCGTTGTG
Organism: Iris pallida; assembly: GCA_029216955.1. Classification (NCBI taxonomy): domain Eukaryota; kingdom Viridiplantae; phylum Streptophyta; class Magnoliopsida; order Asparagales; family Iridaceae; genus Iris; species Iris pallida. The sequence continues at coordinate 17,183,994 of JANAVB010033620.1, forward strand.
TATTGATTGGGGCATGGGGGAGTAGAAATAGTCATGTGAACAATTCCAAAGTAGTGTAATCATGTACAAACTCTTTAGTGTAATCATGTGCAAATTAAGCCTTTCACATGTCTATCTTGTACTCTAAATCATATAGTCACTTACAGTTCTCTATTATTATATATAGATAGACTTGTTTATCAGTTTTCTTTCTTTCTTTCATGCTTATTTCTTACAGCGTTTCATGTATCTTAGCCTATCACATGCTTTATATTTCCTGTCAAGATATGAACTGCGTGAGATGTATTGTGCTCGTTCCCGTCCTGATTGGACTGTTGAAAATATTATAGGTGATGAGGAGGAGTTCTGTCCTATGTATTATGGCACAGCCTTAGATGACATCGGTGACTTGGACCCTCAGGAGGATCCTACGGTTGCTGAGGACTTGCCTATTGTCTAGATTAGATTTCTAGACTAGTTTTCCCTTTGTTGTCTTACTTATGTACTTTCAGTTTCTGAATAATGATAGATGTTGTATATTCAGATATTACTCTCATTTGTAGTTGGTTGGAGATTACTCTTTTATCTTATCTTTTCATCTATTCTCTTTATTCCACCTTAGATGCTGTGATTGAGTTGTACCTTTTTATTGTCCTCCTTTTGGAGTGTATATCTGTGTACAGGTATGGTTATTGCTAGATATTGTGACCTAGGACAGCGTTCTACCGCCAATACTGCGACGTAGGCTGGACGTACCCACTTTTTATGCCCTTATACTGGGTGCGGGTCGTGACACGTTTTTAGTGGTGGCCCATGTAGGTCGAGTCGTAACTAGTGCAATTTTATGGTGGTACTCGAATTAGAGTATCGTTACAGCCTGCAGTAGGATATAGAATATAAGTTAAGGTACTCAATCACATTAGGAAAACTCTTATCTAATTCTTGCTTCTAATTGCCTTCTTTTGAAATGAATTGTCCTCCTTTGATTATATCGCTTCCTTCTCAGTAATTGATTCTTATTTTGATCTATCTTCAGGATGGTGGAGACATGATCGCAGCGCTCTGGTCAAAGGGATACCGCTGAGAGGTCTGCTACTTCTCGCCCGACTCAGCAGGGCCCGGGGACCACAGCACCTCTTATTCCAGCTCAGGTGGGACCGTCTACAACTTTTGGGGGTGCTCCTCCACCGGTTCCGAGGACTACCCTAGGGGTTCAGGGGATGCCACCACCACTACCTCAGGGAACAGTTGATATGGGGTAGTTCTTTGCCTTCATACAGCAGATGATGGAGACCCAGCGATGCCAGGCGGAGGATATGAGGCAGGGCATTGACAATGCCCATCAGTTAGCCATGGTGGCAGTAGGAAAGGTGACTACCCAACCACAGGAGGGACAGATACAGCCGTACCAGCTGAGGACTCCAGGCATTCAGGATTTTTAGAAGATGCGGTCGCAGGACTTGAAGGGTACCGAGGGTATCCTATATGCCGACGACTGGATCGAGCATATCGAGAAGATCTTCCGTCTCGCGAAGATACCAGCTAGGCTTTAGATAGAAGCAGCGGGCAGCCAGATACAAGACCTTGCTCGCATATGGTACCAGACAGACCCAGGGTTGGTACGCAGGGGCAGACTTGGAAGGCTTTCAAGAAGATTTTTAAGGAAAAGTTCTTCCCCGATACAGCACTTGGCAACTTGGAGATGCAGTTCGAGAATCTGGTCCAGAGGAACCAGACAGTAGAAGAGTACGCTGGAGAGTTATGCCGTCTGGGCAGATTTTTGGAGGGCTTGAGCGAGGCAGTGAAGGCTAGAAGATTCAGGAAAGGCTTGATTAAGGAAGTCAAGTCCTTGACCAAGAGCAACAGAAATGCTACTTTTGAGGAGATTTTGATGGGAGTTATGGCAGCGGAGGATGACCTCGAACTGAAACCGAAGAGAGGTCGTGATTCATATGGAGCCAGCGGCAGTGGAGGCCAGGCCAAGAGGCCTCATTATCAGCTGCAGTATCAGCAGAAGCTGTTTCAACAGCAGCAGTTCCAGAGTCAGGGTCGTGCGCCTTTTCAGCAGAAGCAGATACAACAGGCGCCTAGACAGCAGCAAGTCAGCAGTTGCACTTTTTGTAAGAAGCCAGGACATGTGTGGAATGAGTACAGAAAGAGGCTAGGCAAGTGACTCCTTTATGGATCAGCGGAGCACCAGTTGAGGGATTATCCCATGTCTTCGGGGTATACATCACAGAAAGCAGGAGCCAAGGCTTCGACAGGGCAGCAGAAGAGACCATTGCCGATCAAGCAGCAAAATTTTATCCAGCACCAGCAGCAGACCAGAGGAGGTCAGTAGGGGCAAGCCTTCGCCATGTTAACCGAGGATGCAGAGGCAGTGGAAGATCTGATAGCAGGTTCTGTTCTTCTTGACTCCTTTCCTGTATTCGCTTTGTTTGATTCGGGGGCTTCCTATAGTTTTGTGTCTGTATCTTTTGCTGTTAGACACCAGCTTTCTTCTGAACCATTGCCTAGGACTTGCAAGATCATGACTGGGGGTGGTATTATCCTCGTCCGTGATGTTTGTAAGGATCGAAGAGTAGTTTTGGGAGGCCAAGAACTGGATGTGAGTCTGCTCGTAATGCCATTACCGAACTACAATATTGTACTCGGTATGGATTGGTTAAGCAGGCACCATGCCAGTATAGATTATCATAGTAGTAGAGTTCTCTTCAAAGTGCCAAGAGAGCCAGAGTTCGAGTTCACCAGACGAGAGACATACCAGAGCAGCGGAGTCTTCTACGGAGCTTCAGTAGAGGAGCCGAGCATGCCACATCCATTGATAGCTGAGTTCATGGATGTATTTTCGGAGGAGTTACCAAGGTTATCTCCGGACAGAGATGTGGAGTTCTTTATAGATTTTGGTGACCGGTGTAGAGCCGATATCTCAGCACGTCTATAGAGTAAACAACAACGAGCCAGTGGAGTTAAAGAAGCAGGTGGATGAGTTGTAGGAAAAGGCTTCATCCGATCGAGTTCTTCACCATGGTGTGCACCAGTACTCTTTGTGTCGAAAAAGGATGGGTCGGTACGGATGTGTATCGACTACAGGGCTCTCAATAGCCTCATGATCAAGAACAAGTACCTGCTGCCGAGGATCGATGATCTATTCGATCAGTTGAGCGGAGCGAAGGTATTCTCCAAGATTGATCTGAGGTCAGGTTACCATCAAGTGAAGGTGAAGAAGGAGGACATTCCGAAGACAACATTCAGGATGCGGTATGGCCAGTTTGAGTTCATGGTGATGCCGTTTGGGTTAACTAACGCCCCGACGGTATTCATGAACTTGATGAATAAGGTGTTCTACCAGTACTTGGACAAGTTCATGATGGTGTTCATCGACGACATCTTGGTGTATTCGAAGACCCTAGAGGAGCACGAGGAGCATTTGAAAGTGGTTCTGGAGACTCCCCGGAAGGAGCAGCTTTACAGCAAGCTTTCGAAGTGTGAGTTATTTCTAGATCAAGTTAATTTTCTAGGTCATATTGTGACCGAAGATGGGATCTCAGTAGACCAAAGAAGATCAGAGCAGTTGAGGCGTGGACAGCAACGAGTTCAATTACAGAGATCAGGAGCTTTCTGGGATTGGCATGCTACTATAGGAGGTTCGTCCATGATTTCTTCCAGATTGCAGAGCCGTTGACTAGGCTGACCCGGAAGGACGTAGAGTTTATCTGGTCAGAGGAATGTCAGATTACTTTCGATAAGTTGAATAAGCGACTAACGACAGCCTCGATTTTCATATTGCTATCAGGATCAGGCGGGTTCACTATCTACAGTGATGCCTCAGGGAAGGGTATGGGTTGTGTCTTGCAGCAGCATGGGAAGGTGATTGCCTATGCATCCAGGTAATTACGTCCGCATGAGAAGAACTACCCTACCCATGACTTGGAGTTGGTGGCAGTTATCTTTGCTCTTAAGTTATGGAAGCACTATCTATACGGAGAGCGTGTGGAGATCTTCACAGACCACAAAAGCTTGAAGTATGTGTTTATACAGAAAGAGCTCAACATGAGGCAGCACAGGTGGTTGGAGTTGATGAAAGACTTCGACATCTCCTTGCAGTATCACCCAGGAAAGGCCAACGTGGTTGCCGATGCCTTGTGTAGGTATCCAATAGCTATGTGTTTGACAATGGATCGTCACTTGTTAGCAGATTTAGAGAGCCTGGGGATCGCGGTAATTGTGCCAGGAGTTCAGATTCAGATGTGGGGCCTTCAGATTCAGTCGGACCTGATGGAGAGGATCAAGTCGACTCAGTTCGAGGATGTTACTCTGCGGTGTATCCGGGAGCAGGTTCGAGCAGGACTGGTGGATGATGAGTTTATTCTTACAGAGGATGGCGTATTGAGGCACGGTTCCAGACTGTGTGTGCCTAGCAGAGAGCTTCGGGAGCAGGTTATGCAGGAGGCCCATCGCTCTCAGTACACTATGCATCCAAGTGCCAACAAGATATATAGGTATCTGAAGGAGCATGTATGGTGGTATGGGATGAAACGGGAGGTAGCTCGCTTCGTAGCCAGGTGTTTAGTCTGTCAGCAGGTTAAGGCAGAGAGGCAGAGGCCAGGAGGACTGTTACAGCCATTGCCCATTCCAGAGTGGAAGTGGAAGCACATCACGATGGACTTTATTTTTGGATTGCCACGTACACCAGGAGGAAAAGACGCGATTTGGGTCATCGTAGACAGGTTGACCAAATCAGCCTACTTTTTGCCATTTAAAATGGGTACGTCACTTTACTTCCCATTTCTGGCGGAGTTTGCAGACTAGTTTGGACACTCAGCTCAAGTTCAGTACTGCATACCCCCCTCAGACGGACGGACAGTCAGAGAGGACTATTCAGACACTCGAGGACATGCTGCGGACTTGTGCTTTGGATTTTGGAGGCTCCTGGGAGGATTATTTGTATTTAGTAGAGTTTGCATACAACAACAGTTTCCAGGCTAGCATTGGATGTCACCATTCGAGGTACTATACGGGCGTAGATGTCGTACACCCTTGTCTTGTGATGACGTTGGAGAGCGAGCTTTATTGGAACCTAAGATGGTTGTTGACACAATCGAAAAAGTGAAGCTCATCAGAGATCGACTTCGCGTGGCGCAGGACAGACAGCGGCATTGCGCCGATAGCCACCGAAGACCTTTGCAGTTTGAGGTACAACTTAGATTTTGGATTAGGATTTTTTTTATTTTGTGATTTTTTTTGATCATGTGATTGTTATAAGTTAAGCTTGAGACCATATTTGTGCTAGGTTGGAGATCTGGTATTCCTGAGGATATCTCCGACGCGTGGTACTATTCACTTTGGTGGAGGTAGAAAGCTTAGTCCGCATTTCATCGGACCTTTTGTCATGAACGGAAGAGTCGGTGACGTATCATACAGACTGGACTTGCCCTCTGCATTAGAGGGAGTCCACAATGTATTTCACGTGTCGCAGTTGAGACGGTATGTGGCAGATCCCAGCCATGTACTGGACCATTCTGAGATCGAGGTGGGCCCTACTCTTAGTTATCCAGAACAGCCTGTGGAGATTCTGGATCGACGGAAAAAGGTGCTGAGGAACCAGACTATACCCTTGGTTCGCGTAGCTTGGAGGCACCACCCTCCAGGTGAGTCTACCTGGGAGAGGGAGGACGAGATACGCGAGAAATACCCTTATCTTTTTCTGTCGTGAGGTATGACTTTTCTCTCCTTCTCATCTATTCAGTTTTGTCTTTAATTTCGAGGATGAAATTCTTTTAAGGAAGGGTAGATTTGTCACATCCATTTTTCTATTTAAGGGTATTTTGGTAATTTTAAATTTCTTTGATTATTCTATATATATTATATTATTGTTGTAGTGATTTTTGGCATGTGACAGTATAGCCTTGGTGCAACCTAGCCTGCACCATGACTTAGTGACCTAGTAGTATGAATTGTTAGGATTAGTAATCCTATTCTAAGGTTAGAAGCTATTAGCATGTTGGTTAAGGTCTAGTTAGCAACTTCCTTTTAATTAATGTTTATTTTAGCCATAGAAAAAAGGCCCAAGCCCAACCATTAGGAAACCCTGGCCCATATATATGTGGCCGACCAAGCAAGGTCATAGGGGGAGCTTATTTAATATCTTAGGGTGAGAATTCTTCTCTTTTTATTTCCTCCTCCTCCTGACAAAAACCTAAGTAAGTATTTCCTTTATTTTTCTCATTTCTTCTCCTTTTAAACCCTAGTCTTTTGCATTAGGTTCTGATCATTGTTTATGAATTATTGATGGTGAGGAAATTCAGAATTGGAGTGCATTGGAGTTTTGGAGACGCAAGAAGGATCTACACAATTGAAGCTTTCTATAGGAATTCATCTCAATAGGTAATTTCTCCAAAACTCTATAATTTCATGAACTATTCCTGTAGATGCATCCATCTAGGTGTCCTCTAGCTGTAGGATGAGTTTCGTAGGAATTTGTATTGATTTGGTGTCCGTATCGGACACGTATCAATGTTTTTGTATTGGTGTTTGATGAAATACCACAAAGGAATTTTTGTTCGTAATTTTGAAATCTAATTGAATGGATTTGTAGATCTATGCATGACTTTTGATTTTGTATTAGACTGAGCATGTTTTGAGTCGTGTTCATGTCCAGAATCGGACACGAACTACAGCACGAGACACGCACGCACGTGCCCTGCTGATCGGGTGACAGTGTACAGTGTCTGTGTCACTTGGACACGCGAAACTTGGTGTATGGCTTGGGGACATGACTGACATGTCAGCCCCCAAGTGCCATGTCATCTCGTTTTGTGTCGGACTCGAAAATTGAGCCACACGGATCAGGGCCTGTCGTGCGTGCGCGGTTCAGTCGCGTCTGATACGCGTCTCGTACGACATGAGGACACGTCATGGTCATGTTTCAGGGTGACACGCCACTAGCCCTAGACCCCCTCTAGGACTGTGCATGAGCTCGACTCGTCGCGAGCTCTGTGTCGTGTCCACGTGCCACTGACGCACCCGTACAAGGCAATGTCTCGACAGTCCTGCTGTGCATATAAAATTGTGTTTGGACACCTCGTGTCCAGTTTTGTGGACACGAGATGAACCCCCTGACACGTACACATGTGTGTGACACTTCTCCATGCCTGAATTAGGTTTTTATTTGATTTTTGGGTTTCAATCTTGTTTACTGATACTCGATAAAACTGAATTTGAAATAGTATTTTCAGAGTTTTGTTTAAACTAAATTTTCAGGGTTTTGCAATGATTTTAACTGCTAATTCAAGGTTAGTTTGTTGATGATTAACATACATATATGTTTAGATTGATGTTTGTAGAGTTGGGTATTATATTTATTCATGTTTAGACTTGTTTGATTCTTCATATGTTAATTCTTCATATGTTTAATTCTCCTTGACTGAAAATCCGAATAAAGGTTTAATTCTTCATATGTTTGTCATTTCTGAAATATGGATATTTTTTCTGAGAACTGAGGTTAGTTTATAATGCAAAAGTGTTTGGGTTCTACGATAGGTCCCCTTGTCAGTTGACAGTAGGTTGTTTTAGTGTTGATACTTCATGTATCATTGGATTTTCCCAAATATAAGCTAGTTTTCATTTATATGAAATTGTTTACTATTTCCTTTCATTTAAACAGTGAACTCAGATTTCCCTACTGAGTTCAATCTCAGTTTTGGACTGGCTTGAACAGTCCCATTTTTCCCTCCTATTCTATTTTTCCATTTTCTATTTCTTTTATTTCCTTTCTTTCCTTTTTCCTTTATTTTCCTTTGGTTATTATTTATGCTTCTATATGTTAGTAGGAATATAGATACTTGATTCAAATATGGATATCCTCTACTTGATTTCATATATAGGTAGTTCCTTTATGTAGTGGAATGGTATGCTTTATATTGTGTGATACTATATATCTATATTTATACCCATATGTAATGAATGAATACAATATATAAGTACATGTTGTGATTGCTATTAGTTATAGTCTAAGGGTTATGAGTCATCTTGGGTTTGACCCAATGAGCCTATATTGGCCTAGTTGATTATCAAGTCGACCAAGTTGACAAAAGTCAACTTTAAGTCAAACTTGATCCAAATCAACTCAAATGAGCTTAGAATGACTAGGTAAGTTGTGTTTGACCTAAAATTTAGTAGATAGACTAGTTGACTTATGGTTGACCAGGTTTGACCAGAGTTGACCAAGGGTTGACTTTGACCTAGAAGGACCTAGAATCATTTAGAATGCATTGTAGACTATTCTTATTTCATGTTAGACATGTTGTGACCTGTGTTGCTCTAAAATAGGACTCAGATACTCTAGCTCAGACTCATATTCTCATCAGACAGCCAGGATATCAAGCGAGTACATTCTCTGGCCGTTTCATACTTGTTAGGAATTATATTCTTGTCATAGTTTAATTTACTTGATGCTGACACGACATTATCACGGATTAGTACTATATGGATCTTTACATGAGATGTATCTCCCTCGGGTGCATCGAATACATCGTGTCATGTGCTTTTCACGAACATCATGTATTTTGTGGACTCTTATTATTCATGTATACTCATGTGCTCTCATGTACTCTCATGATCTCATGAGCTTCATGTATAAACTATCATGTATAATAACATAACCTGTCTAGATCGTTGTGTATTGATTGGGGCATGGAGGAGTAGAAATAGTCACGTGAACAATTCCAAAGTAGTGTAATCATGTACAAACTCTTTAGTGTAATCATGTGCAAATCAAGCCTTTCACATGTCTATCTTGTACTCTAAATCACATAGTCACTTACAGTTCTCTATTATTATATATAGATAGACTTGTTTATCAGTTTTCTTTTTTTTCTTTTATGCTTATTTCTTACATCGTTTCATGTATCTTAGCCTATCATATGCTTTATATTTTCTGTCAAGATATGAACTGCGTGAGATGTATTGTGCTCGTTCCCGTCCTGATTGGACTGTTAAAAATATTACAGGTGATGAGGTTGAGTTCTGTCCTATGTATTATGGCACAGCCTTAGATGACACCGGTGACTTGGACCCTCAGGAGGATCCTACGGTTGCTGAGGACTTGTCTATTGTCTAGATTAGATTTCTAGACTAGTTTCTCCTTTGTTGTCTTACTTATGTACTTTCAGTTTCTGAATAATGATAGATGTTGTATATTCAGATATTACTCTCATTTGTAGTTGGTTGGAGATTACTCTTTAATCTTATCTTTTCATCTATTCTCTTTATTCCACCTTAGATGCTATGATTGAGTTGTACCTTTTTATTGTCCTCCTTTTGGAGTGTATATCTGTGTACAGGTATGGTTATTGCTAGATGTTGTGACCTAGGACAGCGTTCTACCGCCAATACTGTGGCGTAGGCTGGACGTACCCACTTTTCGTGCCCTTATACTGGTGCGGGTCGTGACACATTTTTAGTGGTGGCCCATGTAGGTCGAGTCGTAACTAGTACGATTTTGTGGCGGTACTTAAATTAGAGTATCATTACAGCCTGCAGTAGGATATATGATATAAGTTAAGGTACTCAATCATATTAGAAAAACTCTTATCTAATTATTACTGCTAATCACTGGGTGTAATCACTGGGTGCAGGTCGTGACAAGAAACAAGATACAGACAAAAAGTTGCAATATGGTGTCCTTCGAACTTGCATATGAAAAAGAAGCCTTAATTGGTCCCAGGTCTGGTAAACATTACCTAAGAGACTATTCAGAAGGTCAAGAAAACCCTGTTCCAGCTCCTCAGGCTCCTCAAGCACCATCTTCTCCTACTGCCAATATTCCATCAGCTTTATCCCCTCCAGTAGAACCAACTCTTCCCAAACCGACGACAGCCGACAAAAGAAAATAGTCTGTCCATTTTGATAAAGTGTTGAAGAAGACTCCAACTTTGGGACTCGAAAAGCTGTATAACTTTAATATACTGGCTTAGTTGGCTAATACCCCGACAAGATTGTCAATTTTTGAGCTACTCCGTCTTTCGAAAGAAACTCGAGAAACGTTGAGTGAAGCTTTGATGCAAGCTGATACTTGTCTAACATTCCTCAATAAACCAGAGGAAAAGCCTATAACATGCCTTCATTGTCATAGTGTGATGGAACTGATGCCAAACATCACCTTTACACAAGATTATATGCTGTTGGAAGATAATCGTCATGACTGACCCCTCTACTTTATAGGATATGTCGATACAATGAAGGTTGATCACATTTTGATCGATCCTGGGTCTGCACTTAGTATCATGCCAAAGACTCTACTAGATGCATTAAAGATTCTTGTACACAATCTTTCAACAACCATCACGACAATCCTGGGATTCAATTTTGGAAGAAGTAAACCTTTGGGAAAGATCCGCCTGAAAGTTCAAATAGGCAATCTTCGTACAAAGGTTACTTTCTACGTGATCGATAATCATGGCTCTTATAATGCTTTGCTGGAAAGACCTTTTCTGCATGAGCATAACATTGTATCATCCACTCTACATAAATGCTTCAAATATGTAGACGTCAATAGAGAGGTCCAAAAGGAAGTAGCCGACCTAAACCCTTTCAGGAGCATTAAAGCGTATTGTACTGACTCTCGGATGTACAAGAAAGAGTTCATAAAGGTTGTACTAGTGATGGATAGTGAGGAAGATCAGAAAGATATTCCAAAAGATATTCTCATGATCCCCATCAAAGGACGTACTATTCGTCCCTCTTCTTCTCAGACGTTGACTATACATATTTCCTCTCATAATAAACATTCTCCTACTGTAGAAAGGGAACAAGAGGAGATCACCCCTTTTGAGCCTCTGGATATCGACCTTCGTCGTAACAAACCTTTACCTTCTCCTTCTCCCCCTTTGGTTATCAACCTTACTAAGCCTTCTGTTAAGGCTAAGAATCCCCCTTCTTCTCTCTGGTTATCAACCTTACTAAGCGTTCTATTAAGGCTAAGAATCATGTTGCAAATGATGATGTACAAATCAATAAAGTAGCAACTCCTTTACAGTATATTGATGTTCTTTATTATACTCGATGTTATTTAAAAATGTTAGATAACTTCGAACCACTTACTATAGGAGCAGTTCAAGCTTCCCAAAACGAAGTATTGCTCGAGCCAATACATGACTCCTTCTTCTTAGTTCCTTCCAGTAAGAAAGATGAACTTCCTATACTTTTTAGTAAAGGAACAGAACATAAGATCATGTCCGATAGTGAAGAAGAAAATTACGATAATGGAAGACTTCAACTACGTCGTCATAGTCAACATTCAAAAGATATCATTCAAAAGATGGGCTATAATTTTAAAGCTGGTCTCAATTGTGGTAAGGAAAGACGAACTCCTATTCGTATCTCTGCTCCAAAAGGAAAATAACAACAATATTACTTCACCAATTCTAACTCCAGAAGCCTTCGAATACGATGAAGAAGAACGATCTAACTCTTCTAATTCTGTCTCATGGGATTCAAACACCAGTATTGGGCATGTCGATCGAGTGACTTTATCTTCCAATATGGTAATTGTCGAGTTCTCGGAAGACGACGAAGACTTTACCGAAGCCTCTGAATCTGATCCTTGGGCACAAAGGATGGATACTCAATGGGAGCTTTGCTTCGAGAAACATGAGCCACCCACTCAAGATCAGTTGGTTCAAGTCAATGTTGGAGATGAAACTTCCCTAAAACTGATATTTGTCAGCAAAAGCCTCCCTGAAGCTGATAAACAAGAGTTCTAGAAGTTACGAATACCCATCCTCTCAAAATCTCCAGTGGAGTCTATTCGAATCATCAATTTTGTCTTTTAAAACCAACTATTTTAAAAAGATATCTTATCTTTATGATAAATCCGTATTATCATAGATATCGTCTTTTTAGACATAATATCCTGTCTTTAAGTCTTAGCCGATTTGAAGATCACCAATAGAAAAATGAATTCACGTCCACATTACCTCTGAATTCTATTTTCTACATCAATAGATTCACGTCCATATTACCTCTGAATTTTATCATCTATGTTAGCGACTTATTACGTCCATATTACCTCTGATAAAGTCGTCTTTTAAAATGACAATATTCTGAGTTATATTCTGTCACGTCTACGTTACCTCTGAACAGATATAATTAATATTGTTATTTTTTAGGGGATATGTTATGTCCAGTACCTTTGAACATATTTTCCTATCCTTATCTATTACTTATATCTACTACAGGTATATAATAAGTAATAGAATTACAAAAAGAGCATTAATTTTATTGCCGTGATGCTCAAAATGTTAAAGAAAAATATATTATTTGAAAGACAAGAAGACAAAAGGTCATATGGACTGCTTCATTGGGGAGGCTAAGTGCTGAGATCAATGATCAATCTTTTTAAATTCTCAGCCCTCTCTACTCTGGAGTCAAGTATCCTTTGTCTTGCAAGAGCTCTCCCGGACTCTAGATCAAAAGGTTGCAACGATTCCGCTCGGCGTTCCAGTTCTACACCTTTGATTTGGATAAGTGCATCTCGCTGCCTCTTCAAGTCATCTAATTGACTTGCAGCAATTTGATGCATCTCCAATACTTCCTCTTCGCGGCGTCGAGCTGCTTTAGCTACTTCTTGAAGTCGAGTAATTTCGATTTCTAGTTCATAGAGACGAACTTGATATTCAGCAGCTTCCTTTTCTTTCTCTGCAACTTCAGTCTTATAGCATTCAACAGAAGAAGTTATCTCGACAATGCGAGATTCTAACTCTGTAGAACGTCGTGAGAAAGCTACCACAGAAGCTTCACACTCTGCTTTTTCGTATTGCAACTTCACGAGCCATCACCTCGTATTCAGTATCTACAAGTTTCTGGATATTTTCTCTTGTTAGATCTTTGTAAGACTTGATCGATTCTTCAAGTTCATTCAAAATATGATCTAAATAATTGACTCTATCTAGATCATCGATCTTGCAGATGGCTCTAATGATGAAGGAAGAAGGCCCCCTTACTGATTCATAAGGTTGGTCCTTTTCCATGACCATTTGAATTAAAGGCTTCAGAGAAGTGAAGAAAGCATTAGTATAAGCTTCGACAACAGCTCTATTCACGGGGTATGTCCAGATCAGAACGAAGTCTGGCCATGGTAGTTCAGACACAGCTGCCTGACTACTCCCAGCTTTGGAACCGCCTGATAAGAAACGGCTGGTTCCGGCCCCTGATTCTGCCTGGTTAGTTGGAGGAATCTCCTCTGTATCCCTAACTTTAAAGATTTGTTCAGTAGGGGTCTGAGTCTCTGCAACCACAGTGTTGGAATTTTCATTATTTTTAACATCTTTAAGAGCCGTAGTTTGATCTTCTTTATCTTCAGGCTCATTAGTTTTCGGGCTCGGATGTCCCTCCTCAACAATTGGATTTTCTTCGTCCTCAACAATTATATGGCATTTTTCAGTTGATACTAGTGGGGCATCTACTGGAACTGGTTCTTCTTCAGTAATACTTGTGGAATTATCTCCGATTGATACATCGCCATAGTCACAATCCAGGAGGGCATCTATCATATCTCGATCTTCTTGAGAACGAGTAGGAGTTTGGGTGGCCGAAAGATCGACAGCTCCAGCTTGAGATTCCATAGGAGGTAACTCTTCTCTGGAGGGCTCTGGGCCATTTGGAGTAGGGGAGGACAATGTTACTCATGCCGCAGCCAGGGCAGTTATAGAAATAGTTGTCTGTACAACTCGATATCCTAGAATTGCCTCGATAGTAACTGAGACTGGAATATCAGTTGTTGTAGTCTCTGCAGATGAAAGAGAATAATATCAATGTATATCATTCATATATCAAAACTTTGCTTAAAAGCATAGAAATTACCTTTTTGAGAGGGTAGATCCTCCCTTGAGGGTAATGATATGTCTCCTTTTGGAGAGAGGAAGCGTCAATGGATTGACGTTCTGCTCAAGTCACCAACAATTTTCTTCTAGTCTTCCATAGTAGAGGTGCTACAGGTTCTTATTCGACCTCATCAAGGTCATCTGGTATTCTGTGCACTTTTTCTCGGACGACTCCACTCTGTTTTAGAACTGAAGAAGGAGTTATATTTCTCCTTCCCCGAGAGAGGTCCCACTATGAATCTGCTTTGATTGGGACCTAGTCGTCCAAGTAATAGGTTGTTCATTAATGATCAAAGTAGTCTTCATTTTTTTCTTCCCTGATGCTTTAGGAGAAGAAGGAAGATCATCATGATGCGAAGGAACAGATGAATCTCTAGTCTTCCTTTTCTTAAGCCCCTTGACATGATACTTTTCCTTTTGGACTTTTAATGATACGTCCAATGGCTCATTTACTTCATCTAGGAAGCCTACAAGAGAAGCCTCCAGAGGATCATCGATAGGGTATCGATCTTCTGCATCCCTGAACAGTTTTGCAGTACGAACTCCAGCCCTCGATCGCTTATCACTGGCAAAACTGTAAGCCAGATGAAAGTTTTCAACAAAAGTGTTTGCCAAAGTATAGAAATTCGCGTATGTATATAACATATGCGGACCCTGAGCAAGATTATGGGGCATGGAGAATATAGCATTAGTGCCTCTGGCATTATAATATCACCAAGCCCTAGCACCGTCAATAAAAAAACCCTTGGCTTGAAGGCAAGTAGTAGAATTTTCCACATGCAGCTGATCATAACCAAATTGTCGGGCGAATCGACTTGGCAAATATGGTTCTAAAAAACACTCTTCCTCAAATCGATATACTAGATGAGACGGACGGATTGCCTTCAACCATGCAAAATAGTCGGGAACAGACGGAGAGATGCTACTTCTAAATCCATCAGTTGTGGAGGAATATTCTCATGTCCTAGAGGAGGGAGAACACATTGGAATCTCCATCCAGATCCTCGATTCAAAGCTCTTCTGCATTCTGAAAGTGCATTTATATTCTAACGAGCATTGGAATAACGCCTGATAAAGTTACGCCCAACTTTACCTTTATCAGGGTCCATCAAACTGGGATGGGGTAGCAATAACCACCCGAACAAATAAGTATATGGAATTTTAGTACGGGGTAAATCCAACCGAGTAGCCTTATCGTACAGCATAGTGTCTACAAAAGAACAAAGTCCCGCGTTCAGGCGACAAGTCATCGCTGAAAGAATGTCAATCTTGTGGCAAAACACTAGACGCACAGCAGCAAATAATATGCCTATGTGAAATCTGTCGACTGCACTGGCCCCTGGAACTACAAACCGTCGCAGCCATAAAGCAAAAAAATCTGCCAATTGGGCTTCTTTTGACATGGGTCTGCAACCCTGTTTGAGATAACTCTCAATAGTAGCACCAGCTTTGAAGGGGTGCCAATCCATATCCAAGATATTATTTGTATGCTTGGACTTTTCCATTAATTTTTCTATGTCGCTACGGCTGAGTGGTTGGAAGAAACAAGGATCGCACGCTTGACTCTCGATTATCATGTCTTCAAAAATATGGCCTAGAAACAAATACGGCAACCACTTAGTTGTATAACAAGTCCCTGTGGAAGCTCTTTTGTAGTAAAGGGAGCATACCTTATAAGGGCATAGAAGCTCCTCGAACACAGCCACTATCTAAGAGTTTTCTGTAGAAAGGATATCCAGTTCCTTATTAGTGGGTACATACTCTTCATAAGGGTTGTTACCCATTGGAAGATGTGAGAGATATTTCATCTCATGAAGTGCAAAACCAATTTTCCCGTGAGGGGTCATGAAGGTACCAGTTCTGTCATTGTATCTTTCAATCAAATCTAAGAACATATGAGCATTTGGGCGAAAGCCGTGAATAGTAGTCCAGATGGCCTCATAAAGTTCTAGATCAAGAAGTTTATCCTTGAACTGATATAGAATCCAGATCACTAAGCTGCTCCAACGTTTTATGTCGGGGTTGACTAGGCCTATTAAATGCATGGCCTAATCTGGGTATCTTCCTTCAGCTTTAGAAAATGTGTTTGCAAAGATGGGCACCCTGACGGGAAGAAGCATCGATGAATCTTCTGGAGGTATACAACTCGACTTCAAACCCCTGAGATGAGAACTGTACCTGTCTGAAGTACTGTAAAATAGATCCTTGTTCTACGAACCTAACTTGTAACATATTCTCCCGACTCTGGCTTGCTGAATTGGAGTCATGTCCCAGGCCATCCGTCGAGGGTGACTGGAGAATTCATACCAAGACAAGGACAAATGTCTTGACATCTCAGTCAGATATGTAATTCTGTCCTTACATTGATAAATCCTTTCTTCTTTCTTGGTCTTTGGTTGAGATGTTTTCTTCACTGCATCTCCAAATAGGAAAGTCAGTTTCTTATGAGTCACATTATCTACACTTTTTAAAGGTTCACCATTCATCAAACACAACAAAGTGCTGCTTTCTTGAGCAGTGAGAATGGCCCTTCTGGATTCAGGTGCATCATATTGAGAATATGAGAGATGAGATAAGTCTTCTTTATATTCTGATACATTGAAAGCTGAAGCATATTTCTCAGCATCAAGGTCTTCTCTAAGATCAACTACAAAAGAGAAGAAGAACAACAAAAAGTTAATCTCAAAAAGATAGATCAGAACACGCAAAAAAAAGATCTATGTTGCACGATATCCATGTTACACGACATCTAGTTGCGCAGTATATGAATTGTGCGACTTCTGTGTTGCACAACATCTAAGTTGCACTACAACTATGTTGCACGTCATCTATGTTGCGCGATATCTGGTTGTGCAGTATCTGTGTTACGCGACATCTTTGTTGCACAATTTTTGCGTTGCACGACTTCTGTATTGCGCATGATTTCAAGTTGTACTACTTTTGATATGCGCATTCGCACAAAATCAAAAAGTACGAAATTTGAAAATCGCACAACACAGTTCGTAAATACGAACAGTATGTGAACAGCAACCAAACTCTAAAAAAGAGAAGCCGCAAGTTGAGAAGTATGTCTACACTCTAAAAAGAGGTAGCGCACGTTGTGAGACGCATAAATCAACCAAAACCCTAAAAAGAGTCAGTCTATCCAGTCGACGTTCACCTTCGAGTGCCGGGTTGGCTCTTTCAGTTCTTGATGATGGTGGCGCGTATTGAGGCGCTCTCATTGGTGTTGCACGGGATAAAGACCCAGCAATGGCTTTTCCCTTGGCAGTGGCAGACTTCTTTGGGGCCATTGACGATCGTCGGTGGAGCTTCGAGAGGTTGGAAGAAGAAAGATGAAAGAGTTTAAGAGGATTAATTTTTGATAAAAAGTTAAAAGTTTTCTTTATTCAGCTATTTATAGCTTAAAAACTCTTTTTGAAACCGTTGCGCAACTGACGCTTA
The DNA here is from genome assembly GCA_029216955.1 of Iris pallida. NCBI lineage: Eukaryota > Viridiplantae > Streptophyta > Magnoliopsida > Asparagales > Iridaceae > Iris > Iris pallida. The sequence goes on from JANAVB010033620.1 coordinate 17,201,300, forward strand.
AAATTCAGAGTTTTGTTGAAAAGTTGACTGGCGCAATCCAGACAAAACTAGCATAATTTAAAGTATTTCAAAACTTTGAAGTATTTTCAAGTTTCGAAAATCTAAAGGGGGTCTTGTAGAGGCTAAAAATCAAGCTGTGCTACCCATTAAAGTATGCGACCATCAGGTGGTGCCAAATCATTATGTTGTGCCAGACGATCAAGTTGTGCAGCATCAGGCTGCATCAGGTTGCACAGGAGACAGGTTTTGCGAGCGCCATGTAGCCCATTTCCTCGAAAAGCTGTAACGGCATTATCATTACCTGACAACCGACAACACGGAGATTAAGAAAAATCTATTCGAATCCTGCACAACGTGGCGCTCGTGAAGATTTTGTTAGCATGTAATTAATGCTGACAGCTGGTTCGTATAAGTCATTGTATGGTACGAGAATTAATCAGTACAACACAGAAGACCCAGTCAAAGGTGCCAGTAGTTGAGTTGCGCCCATGTGCAACCTAGCTAGTTGGCGTCACCCGATCAACTTTTTAGCAGAGTGACTTGGCACGCAAGCCACCAACTTCGCAGAGTGTGCCCACTATACTGCCCACGACCATGCGCATCTCAATCAAACGATGCCATGCATCCACAGCAGTCGGTGCAACCACTCGCGCAGGTTGTTACATTGCACCTACATGTAACCTGATAAAACTCGCACAAGGTGATCAAATAGTGTTCAGAATAGAGTGACGTGGCGTACAAGACACTAACTTTATAGAACGTGTCCACTATACTACCCACGACCATGTACATCTCAATCAAACGATGCCACACGTCCACAACAGTTGGTGCAACCGCTCGCGCAAGAGAATAAGAGGCGCTCAACCTGAAGTGCGCACAACCCATAATAACTGCTAAACACTTATTTCAAGAACTCTATAAATAGATTTTCAAATCAGTTCTAAATCATCACGAATGATCATAATCTTCTACTAAAGTGCTGTTGCATCCTCTAGAGGCTCGTGTCTTCGATATCACATCGTCTAAGGGATATAATGACCGTCTTCTGATTAGATTCCTATAGTTGTACTTCTCCATAAATCAATTGTACTCTTGGAGTCTTTTCTAAGTTTGTAACAAAACTTTTTGTTTCTGCAAACATAGACGAGGATTGGTTTTAGTCAGGTGTGTTAGAAAATGCTTCCACACACGTCCAACATGGGGTAGCGCCACCTAACGGTAGGCAATCCTGCAAGCTGGCTAACTAGCAGCACTAATTAAAATTCTGCTTAATAGTAACAAATTAAACAATAAAAATACTTGTCACTAACCGGCGATGAGCTAGGGACAAAAAAGTGACGACCCCTAAATAACAACACAATTCTTTGTTGGTTCGTCGCTCTATCGATCGCTAACACAGGTAACGCATGAGAATCCAAGAAAGGTGGCAAGAGTGTATGTACAACTTTGGAAAGAAAAAAGAAGGATTGGAGGCAGTTTCGGAGAAGGAGATCAATTTTAGGTATTTTTTGTTATCTTCTATCTTCGTGGTTGTAATCTATTTTCTGTCCCAGTTAGTTGTGATAATCCGTGATGGATCGAAAGGAGCTTGTGGAGGGTGTATTCTCTTTATTCCATTAGTAGAGGTTCTTTAGGGTTGGACTCCGATCGTTCCATGGTTTTTCTCGCAAGGGTTTTCTACGTAAAAAATCTGTGTCTCCGATTTGTGTTGGCATTTTTGGTTTGTGTATTTTTTGATCGGTTCTCTCCCAGAACTTTCTGGTTTGGAAGAATGGTTTTCGTGCTTCGTTTCCAATATAGTGGTATTAGAGCTTTGGTTTCGGAGAGGTGTCAGAAGTTGACAGTCAAATCAGGGAGTAGAGATGGAGGTAAAGCCGGTACGCATGGTGAACCTGAACAGTACCAACTATCATTATTAACGGAGTAAGATGAAAGATTTGATGTTCGTCAAGATGCTGCATCTTCCAGTATTTACACGGACGACGTTGGATCGCTGTGTATTTGTCAAGTACTTTGTCGAGGACGATTTTATCATTTTACTGCTCTATGTTGACGATATTCTACTGGTAGGCCGGAATACCACTAGGATAGCAGTGTTAAAGTACCAACTGGGCATGGCCTTCTCTATAAAGGATTTGGGTACAGCAAAGACTATTCTTGGGATAGAGATCAACCGAAAAAGAAAGTCCAAGCTGCTACACTTTTTCCAAAAGAAGTACATTCACCGGGTACTTTAGTGTTTCAGGATGGATGGGTCGAAGAAAGTAAGTAACCCCTTGCAGCTCACTTTAAGTTCACTGTAGAGCAGTATCCATCTACCGAGGACAAGAAGGAAGATATAGAGCAAGTTTTATATGCTTCAGTTGTAGGGAGTCTCATGTATGCTATAGTAGCTACAAGACCAGACATCGCTCACGCAGTTGTCACAGTTTACAGATATCTTGCCAATCCTGGAAGGGTACATTAGAGTGCGGTCAAATGAATCCTAAGGTACCTTTAGGGCACTTTCGATTGGATACTTTCTTTTGGTAGTGACGAGCCAAAGTTGGTTGGATATACCGACGCTGATATGGCTGGAGATGTAGACACGAGGCGATCGACTTCGGGCGATGTGATGATATTTGTTGGTGGAGTGGCAGTCACGGTTGCAAAAGTGAGTAGCCTTGTCGATGACAGAGACAGAGTACATTACGACGATAAAGGTTTGCAAAGAGTTATTGTGGATGAAGAAGTTGCTACAGGAAGTGGGGCTAAAGCAAGAGCAGTATACTTTGCTTTGCGATAGCTAGAGTGTCATTCACCTCGGTCCAAACACATTAAGACTTGGTAGCATTAGATATAGGATGTGGTTGAGAAGAAGGACACGACGCTTGAGAAGGTCCATACTGATGACAATGGAGTGGACATGCTCACGATGGTTCTACCAAGGGGAAGTTCGAGTACTGCAGGCGGATCGTCGGAATGACGAGTTCCTCCACCTAGTTGTGAAGGAGAGATTTGTTGGAGTGGATGGACTTCCTAACCTATGTGAAGAATATCCAGGAGTGCGACGAGCACCATCCGTGTGTCGGAGAATCTCGAGGAGTCCATCGATCGTCTATTTTTGAACATATATGGTAAACAAATATATGATTTATTTTTATATTTAATTTGATCATATATTTATTATTAGATATTTCATATAATGACTTTCTATATAATTGGACTTCCAATTATGGCAAGCCCATTATGGTTGGATTTCCATTAAATATATGATTGATATGTATTAAAATTTTCCATATATATTGGGATTCCATATATAGATTTCTAATATGGTAACCCTTATTCAAGCAAGGGTTTATAAAAGGTTGATGCATGCATATTGAAAAATATGATAAAACAAAAAAAAGTAAGAAAAGGTGACAAGAGTGCTTGTGTAACTTTGGGAAGGAGAAAGAAGGATATTGGAGGTCATTTCGGGAAAGGAGATCAATTTCGAATATTTTTCGTTGTCTTCTATCTTCGTGGTCATAATCTATTTTCTGTCCAGTGAGTTGTGGTGATCTGTTTGGATCAGATGGAGCTTGTAGAGGGTGTATTCTCTTTATTCCATTAGTGGAGGTTCTTTCGGGTTGAACTCTGATCGTTCCGTAATTTTTTCTATCTAGATTTTTCACGTAAAAATCTCTGTGTCTTCAATTTGTGTTGGTATTTTTGGTTTGTATGTTTTTACTCGGTTCTCTCCCAGGACTTTCTGGTTTGGTGGGACGGTTTTCGTGCTTCATTCCTAACACAAAAAAAGAAGGAAAAAAGGTGGCAAGAGTGCTTGTACAACTTTGGGAAAGAGATGTCACGACCCACACCCAGAAGTTCTGGCACGAGTGCATGAAAGCACGTCCAGCCTACGTCGCAGAGTTGGCTGTAGTAAGCTGTCAAAACCTCAAGTGTATCCAATCCAACAACATAATATAAATTATGATATCCAAAATATGACTCAATCACAAGTTCTAACAAGGTAGATATGAAATAGAAACAACAAGTCCACAAAGTACAAACAAAATTCAAATCAAAAAGTTAGATACATGAATCGTCAAATAGAGTACAACTCAAGAAATATTCCGACAATAACATCTAATCAATAGAGAGTAAATGCTAATATAAAACTAATCAACCTTTAGTGGTAAATTTGCTATCTCATCTCCTGCATCCTCAGCTAATCCATGATTTGCCTCAGGTGTGCCATTGTACATAGTACACCAGTTCTCTAAAACCTCACCTAAAAATATTTTTATCCAGTCAGGATTGGAGCAAGTACAATTCATGATCCACTATTCACAACATGAAAGAAACTATGAAGCATAAAGTAGCATATGTGACATAGAAGTAAAGTACGGTAACATGAACTGACAAGTAAGTAAATATGAAAGATAGTCATAGCAGGAAATTAGAGTATATGACAAGAACAGCATAAAATTCATAAGTCATATCAACACTAAGTGTATTTGAAATACCACGTTCTATATGTGATCGGGCTGAGGGATCTACTTGGTCCGGCTAATCATATGTGTCGTGTATGATTAGTTGTAACCACAACTTTTTCAGAAGAGGTTTTTTTTTTTGACTTTTTATATTTCTTGTTATTATGAGAATTCAAATTATATTTTTAGTGATAAATTATCTTACAAAACTAGTAATCATATTTTTGGATTCATTATTTAATATAGTGCATAAGTTATATTATTGAATAGTTAGTAGTTAGCCTTTAGTTAGAATAGTAGTTAGTGTCACAATCCGCTCCCAAATAATCGGACACGAGTCGTACACACCCAGCCTTCTTCGTTAGACATGACGAAGTAAGCTGTACCAATCTAGGAAAAACTCCAACAATAACCTAATAATAAACATCACAGCATCTAACCGTCCCATGATGATCACCGTAACCCACCAATCATAATGACATAAAAGTACTAGAGACAACAAGAATGAAATACACTATGAATTCTAAAAACAATATCTAGGAGTAAAGCTAAACAGTCTAAACCTGAAGCCTCAAGCTAAGTCATGGCTTCATCCTGCTCAGCTAATATCCCGGGCTCTGGCCCATAAGGTAGAACAATACCCTGCAAGTACACCTGCAACATATCCTAGTCAGGAGCGGAGCTAAGTATATCCAAGGAAATAAACAAAAACATCTGTTTGCCATTAAAATGTTTTGATTGTAAATTTCAATACAAACAGAACAGTGTTACAATGTAGGACTTAGACGTAGTCCTAGGAGTACACTTTTGTTTATCTGGGTCCCTTGTGCCGATGGAGCGAGTGGTAATATGTTGACTCCGTTGACGATCTGACGACGGTTCTCGGTTCTCTGAAGGTCTGAGTTGCTCTGGGTGCCGGAGCTTGCGAAGAGGAAGAAGACGTTGAGTGTCTGTATCTGCCTCTCTGTATATCGGCGGTTGTGCGATATGAGGTCTCTGTCTGTGTGTCTCTGTGTGTGGAAGAAGGAAATGATCCTTCTATTTATAGTCTGCAGGCTGGCTGCTCATGCGCGCATATGTAGGATACGCCTGTACGTGGGGACGCCACATGGTGATTGCTGATGGAGGCGCATAGATGATGCGCTTTGATTAAGGAGTTGAATCCTTCATGCTGCTATTGTGGGCTGGCACATAGCAAGGGAGAGGATCTTTCTGTTACGGAGATCTTGGGTGATTAGCACCCTTTCATCGGCTGAATCGAGTCAAAGGACACGTGTCGTAGGCCCATGGCTTGGAGATCTCGGATTTGGTGGGGAATGATCTGGTAGGATATGCCTGGGATTGGGTGCATGAGGAGGCTTTGGCTTGTAACCTTTAGGAGTCACAAACCATTCGGGGCGCATGGCTTTTGAGGCGCATGCGAGGCTTCAGTAGTGGCTTTACTTCTGTCTTTAGGAATTAGAGAAAAGTCTGAGGCGCATGGCTTTTGAGGCGCATGCAGCTTCAGTAGTGACTTTACTTCTGTCTTTAGAGATCAGAGAAAAGTCTGAGGTGCATGGCTTTTGAGGCGCATGCTGACTGCTGCGCCTGGCTGTAGACTTAGGATCTTTTCTTTTCGTAGAAGTTCTCCTTTGTACAGCCTTTTCTAGACATGTAATAGACTTTTATATGCAAATAAAAATCCTCTTTCAATGTCTATACTTTTGCTTCTGTGCCAAGTACTTTGTCTGAGCTTCCTGGCGCATGTAGTATTTGGCGCATAGGATTTATGGTCCTGAAATTCTATGCTTCTACAAGACCCCCTTCAAAGTTTTCAAAACTTTTTGCCAAGTTTTGGAATACTTTGAATAAAAAGCATGGTGGTTGGGGCGCATGACTGTTCGGGCGTATGGATACTTCGCGCATCAGTGATGGGGCGCATGCTCCTCTCAGTTGATGCAAATGATAACGCCTCGATAACCAAGAAGATTAATGATGATCTTTTTTGATTTATTTGCAGTTATCTCCTCGCAGAACCTGAGGCGGCGGCTGAGGTCACACTTCATCAGTTCACGCGTGCGACTGAGCCTATAAATAGACGTGAGGTGAAAAGAGAGAGAGTTCTTCCTCTCTTTGCTTTTGTCTTTTAGAGTTCTTCTTTGAAAAAACCCTAACTTTCTCCTTTCAAGGAATGGCTCCCAAGACTCCTCGCGGTGGTGCTGGCAAAGGAAAGGAGCCTGCGGAGTTCGCCGAGGAGGATGCTCCTGTCACCATTGTGACTCCGGCCGACGTTCGGCCGGCGGTGACGGGTGGGTGTCGTCTTTTCCATGTTTAGACGAGTTTGGATCACACGGCTGATGGTGTGCTCTAACTCTTTGTTGTCGATGCGCATGGACTTCTGCCCTGATGATGCGCCGTGGTTTTACTGCTAACACGTATGGGTTTACACCCTGATGATGCGTCGAAGCTTCACTGCTGACGCGCATGGGTTTACACCCTGATGATGCACCGAAGCTTCACCGCTGACGCGCATGGGTTTACATCCTGATGATGCATCGAAGCTTCACTGCTGATGCGCATGGGTTTAGACCCTAATGATGTGTCAGGCTGCTTGACACACTTTGTCTTCTTAAAGCTTCTTGCATGACTTTTGTTTTTGTTGTGTCAGTATTGATGACTATCCCTTTGCTGAATGAAGTCCTTCTGGACGCTTCTCTTTGTCAAATGGGAGTTGATTTCGACGAGGAGGTTATCAACCCCGCGAAGGATGCTATCCTACTGAATCAACCTTCTGAGAGAATGCTGCAAATCCAGAATCAGTCGTCGATTTTTCTCCAGAGTATGATGGAGAGCGGTAAACTGGAATCTGCTGAATCCGAGGATGTGACCTTCTTAAAACCTGCCTTTTTGTTCGATGACCGCCTGATCTCCACTGAGGCAAATATACTGAAGATCAGAGAAGACTGGTTCTTCTCTGCGAAGGGCATGGTTCTGTATATGCGACAACTTGAACGCCAGTTGCCGCTGACGGCCTTCTACCGTTTATCTTCCAAGAGAAGGATGTCCTGGAAACTTACTCCTTCTCAAGGAGGGGCAGTGAGGGGTACTCTTTCGATTGATGCTACTTTGAATCAAAGGGATACCTTGGCCGCCTCGCGAGCTGGACCCTCGTTCAGTTGCCGAACTTTGCACCCTGGGATCCATTATAGTGAGGTCCCTAATGACACCTTTGCCTTCAGTGCTTCGACCTTTGCCAATTGGATGCTAACATCGAGGGTCATGTATCCGAAAGGTAGCTTTAGGGTTGAAGGTTGGTGTCACCACATGCCGAAGTGGGACGAGTTGGTCGTCTTCAGATGACGTTCCTCCAGAAATGCATGAGCCTGTTGCGGGGGCAACAGACGTGATTGAAACAGAGGGGAGGGTTGATTCCCCTCCCTGTCATGATGAGGGGAGGTCGACTGCAGCGTTGCTGAGCCCTACCCCAGACTCAGCAGTGGAGGCTGAAGTGGCTGCCGACCGGGAGGTGGCGACAAATTTCGTCCCTGTAGAGGGATTTGATGGCGGAAATGAGACTCGTTCGCCAATCCTGACTGCAAAGGGGTCAAGTCAGGAGACAAGTGTTGATCTCACTGTTCTGCCGGAGGGGGAATGTCCCGTACTGCCTGCTGATAGTGCGTTGGGGGCGGATGAGGTAGCCGCTGACGTCGGTGGTTCTTCCGAGCTTGAGAAGGGTAAGGGTTTGCTGGAACACTCTATTGCTCCTTCTACTTGAGGTACCATATCGACGCCTCTCTCGGCTCCCTCTGCTCTTTTGGCACCTCGGGCTAGTAGTCAAGCCCCTGTTGAAGAAGAGCCTGTTGATGCCGAGGTTCCAGCCTCGCAGGTTGAGGCCGGCGGGCCTTCTTCCGGTTCGCTATCTAGAGTAGCTCCTCCGACTCCTGCTATGACGCCGTAGGTGCTGGCGGATACCGATGAATATGTGAAGTTCATTATCGAGGTGGTGTACAAGATGCTGCAGAGAGGCGTATCGGCAGTGATGAATGCCAGTGGGAGCTTTGCGATGACAAAAACTCTGGCACTGCCTCACATCAATCTGATACGTTCCCACCAGGGCCATGATCATATGGCCAAGATTCTGGAGGCCTCGATAGCCGAGCTGGACCAGCTGCTTTCCGAGTTTCAGTGTATCCAGCAAAATGATCTCTCCGTCCTGATAGACGCAGAAAAGGAGAAGTTGATCGCTGAGACTGAGTCCTCTTATCAGGCCACCGTGGGTGTCTGGGAACGCAAAGTAGCTGAGACTAAAGCTGCAATAGAGAGGTTGTCTCAGTCCACGCAGGAAAAGGTGGAGTTGCGAGCTGCGTTGGATGCTAGTATCGCGAAGGTTGATGCCAAGATTCGCCTCCTTGAAGACCAACAGGCCCAACTCTTATTAGATGCTGAGCATGTCCAGGCTGAACAAGTAGCATTTAAGAAGGAGGAAGCATCTTTCACCCACTGGGCTCTTACCCTGGCTCAGTAGCGGCAACAGTTGGATAAGAAACATGAGGATGACACTTCTCCTGAGGCCATAGAAACGATGCGTCAAGAAGCCGAACGCCGGGTCCTGGCGACTGTAGAGACTTGGGCAGCAGATTTGAAGCATCGGATTGAAGAGCTTTCGGCCAACCTCAGGGAGGTTTAGGGATTATAGTCTCTTCTTTTTGTGTATTTGCAACTCTTGCTGGGGGTGTAATCCGTTACTCTTTTTTAGAAAATAAAGAATACAAAGTTTTTATGGTGTGTTCATTTTTGCTGTCATGAACTTGATGATTTGTGTAGACCTATTATCTTTTGCGCACCTTAGTTTTTAGGTACAAATAATAAGTTTGAGAGAACCGACACACTTGCTCAGAGGTAATGTGGACGTGGCAAACATGGGGTTCAAATGATGGAATCTTACTACTCAGAGGTGTTGTGGACATGGTAGGAATGACTCTGGGAGATACGCAAAACTACTTAGAGGTAATGTGGACGTGGAAGTTCTGCGATCAATGTACGGCAATGCAGGGGTTGTCTGTACGGAATGTTTACTCAGAGGTAATGTGGACATGGTAAACATGATGGGTAGCGTAGTCTTATGGAGTGTAAGATTCTGCTTTGTAGGGCGTAGGAGAACAACTCAGAGGAAATATGGACGTGGTTGTCCTTCTACTGGAGGATGCCATGGAACAGCTGGGTTCCAGAAGCGTACGATTTTGTGGAAGGGAATTGTATGTGAGCCCTGATGTTTAGGTCCACAGATCCCCTTGTAGAAGTACATGTCTGAAAGATGTCAAGAGTAGTACTTCTTTAGGAACTTGCCGTTGATGGGCATCATGAACAAGTCCCCATTGGGTTTAGTGAGGCGGTAAGCACCGTTTGAGTATACCGTCTCTATGATGAAAGGTCCTTCCCACTTGGGCTCGAACTTTCCTGGTGTCTTGTGAGTCAACACCATCGGCCTCCTGACTGCCAGAACCAGGTCACCTACTTTGAAGGTCCTCTGCTTGACCTTTTTGTTGAAAGCCTGTGATATACGGGCTTGGTAGAGTTCGATACGTTGTTGAGCTAGGAGATGCTTTTCGTCAAGTGCCTCCAGTTCTCGCAGACGACGACGTTGATTGTCTTCTTCTGTTAGTTGGTTTGTGATTGCTACACGGAGTGAGGGTATCTGGATCTCGAGAGGTAGTACCGCTTCGCTCCCGTAGACCAGGGAGAATGGTGTGTTGCCTGTCGGAGTCCGTACCGTCGTGCGGTATGCCCAAAGGCATTCGCCGAGCTTTTCATCCCAGTCACGTTTATTGGATGATACGACCTTTTTGAGTAGCTTGACGATAGTCTTGTTGAACGCCTCGGCCAATCCGTTTGCTGTCGGATTGTAGGCGGTTGAGGCCACGTTTTGAATGCGATTCTTGTCACAGAATCTGCTGAAAACATGGCTGATGAACTGAGGACCGTTATCGTGGATAATCCTCTGGGGTACCCCAAAACGGTAGATGACATGATGCTTGATGAAGTTGATCACCCTAGAGCTCTTCACTTCCGCCAGTGGAACTGCTTCTGCCCATTTGGAGAAGTAGTCGGTGATGGCTAGGATGAAGCGATGTCTCCTTGATGAAGGAGGGGTAATTGGTCCTACAATGTCCACGCCCCAAGCTTCGAAGGGCCAAGAGAGGACTGTAGGATGTAGTGGTTCTGACGGTGTATGGATGAAGTCTGCGTGAAGCTGGAACGTATGGCACTTCTTAGCATAGTCGACAGCGTCGGCTGCCATGGTTGGCCAGTAGTAGCCCATGTGTCGCAGTCGATCCTGCAACTTAGGGCCAGGTTGATGGGCTCCGCAGGTTCCGTCGTGAGCTTCTCGAAGGGCTTCGGCTGCTTCTTCGTTGGACAGACATTGCAGGAGAAGTCCATCGTAGGAGCGTCGGTATATTATTTTAGTAGCTGTATCGTAATAGAATCGAAGGAAGCGCCTCCTGACTGAGACGGCTTCTTTCAGGTCCTCTGGGAGAATTTCGTAGACAGCGAAGTCGATGAACGGGAATCTCCAGTCTCGGACATTAACACCAGCACTTATTGACATGGCATGGGCCATTTGTGAGCATAGGTTATTTTTAGGACAGACCAAATCTCGACCAACTACCGTGACGTAGTGTTGAGTCCCGAGGGGTGCTGCCAATGAGGCTGCGAGGCCAGCCAGAGCATCAGCCTCCAGATTTTGTAAACGAGGTACATGTTCGATGAATAACTTGGTAAAGGTTGAAATGATGTTCAACGCAGCTTCATGGTAAGGGATCAGATCTTCATGACGATCTTCATATTGCCCTCTGATCTGGTTAACGACGAGTTTTGAGTCACCGTAGGCTTCCAGATGATTCACCCCCAGATGTTGTGCCAACTGGAGTCCCATGATGAGTGCATTGTACTCGACAACATTGTTGGAGCACGGCTTCGAAAGGGAGTAAGCACGCTGGATGACCAGCTGATCGGGGGAGACTAATACTACCCCTACTCTTGCGATAATTTGGCCTTTGGGGCCTCTTCTTGAAGCGCCATCGAAAAACATCCGCCAGACGGAGCTTTCTTCGGTGACGTTTGATTCTTGGACCTCATCCGGGATGTCTTCATAGAGTCTTGAGGACTCTGGGATGGGGTGCACAGCTAATAAGTCGGCCAGGGCCTGACCCTTAACGGCTTTTTGTGGGACGAACACCATGTTGTATGGCGTTAGCAAGATCGCCCATGTGGCAAGCCGGGAGTTTAATGATCCTGGCTTCGTCATGAGAACTCTGAGTGGATTGACTCGGGAAATGACATGAATTGTCTGGCCCGAGACATAATGGCAAGTCTTCTGGATGGCGAACACCAAAGCCAGGTACTCCTTTTCAACGGGGTTGTACCGGAGTTCGGCCCCGATCAGTATTCTTCTGAGGTAGTAGATAGCTTGCTCATAGCCTGTATCGCTGTTCTGAGCCAGCAGAGCGTCGAGGGAATGATCCATGGTACGGACGTAGAGGACAAATGGTTTGCCGGCGACGGGTGCTACCAGGACTGGCGGGCTCATCAAGTAAGCCTTGATGTCATCGAAAGCTTTTTAGCATTCCTCTGTCCAGACGTAAGAGACTCCCTTCTTCATAAGCTGAGTGAATGGTTGACATTTTTCGGAAAGGTTTGCTATAAACCTCCGGATGTATGCCAGACGCCCCTGCAGGCCTCGAAGTTCTCGGAGGTTCTTCGGAGGATCCATGTCAAGGATGGCTTTGGTCTTCTCGGGGTCGATATGAATGCCTTTCGCCGTGATAATAAAGCCCAAGAACTTTTCGCTAGAAACCCCTAGGAAGGATTTAGCGGGGTTCATCTTGAGTTGATGCGCTCGCATGAGATCGAAGACTGTCTTGAAGTCTTGTAGGTGATCACCTTTGAGACGGCTCTTGACTGCGATGTCATCAATATAGCATTCGACTGTCTTACGAAGATGCTGACGGAAGATGGTGCTCATAGCTTATTGGTATGTCGTACCAGCGTTCTTCAAGCCGAAGGGCATCACTGTGTAGCAGAAAATGCCCTTTGGAGTCCTGAATGACGTGTGTTTTGCGTCATCGGGGAGCATCTTGATCTGGTTGTAGCCCGAATACCCGTCCATGAAAGACATGCGTTCGAAGCCACATGTGTTGTCGATCATCACGTCAGTGATTGGAAGCAGGAATTCGTCCTTCGGGCAAGCAGTGTTGAGATCCCTAAAGTCTATACAAACTCGTATCTTTCCATTCTTCTTGGTGATAGGGACGACGTTGGCTACCCAATCCGGGTGTTGTTCTTCACGGATGAAACCACTGGTCAAGAGTTTGTCTACCTCTTGATCGATGGCGTTCATGATGTCAGGACGAAAGTGTCGCTGTTGTTGTTTGATAGGCTTGGCATCAGGTAAGATATTGAGCCTATGCATCACGATTTGAGGATCAAGTCTCGGCATATCTTCGTAGCTCCAGGCGAAGACATCGATATATTCTTTAGCCAGCTGAACTAAATATTCCCGGTCTTCTCCTTCTAGGCTTTTGTTGATGAAGATGGGTTTGGAAGAAGATCCGTCCCCAAGGTCGATCTGTTCGACCTCGTCTTCGGTAGGGGGTTCGCGTAATTCAAAACGAGACTCCTACTGTTCTCCTAGGCGTTGAGCCCAGGGTTCTTCTTCGAAGAATTCTGGCGTTTGGTCTTCGCCTTTATCTTCTTGAGATTGTGCAGTTGTCATGTTGGCTGATAGCACTCTCTTGAAGACTGAGCCGATACTGGTATCGGAATCCCAAGTTGATGCTTCGGACGAGTGAGAATGTTCTACTTCTTCTGCCTCCGAACTCTCTGGTGTTGACGGCGGCGTGACATAGCCTACCCCCCATCGAGTTCGATGATAGTAGTCCTGTGGCTTTCCTTTAGGTGTTAGAAGCTGGAGAGGAAGACGTCGACCCTTGCCGTAGTTCAGGCCTTGGTTGCTTTTTAGGTCGTAACCCATCTTTTGGATGAGGTACTTTGCCTTGTCCGTGTACCGATAGACTTGCATTCTGCCGATATCTGGTTCTTGCTCGAGTGGCGGGAGGCCTTGATGACGCTCGACTTTGCCGAAGATGATGGATTCTTCGTCTAGATTCTGCGGTGGGACTATAAAACAGACCCCTTGGGACGGGACTACTCAATTTACATGATGGACGATCATTATTTCTGTTTGCAACGACCGTAGAGCGTTATCTAATGTATACATGGCATTCCAATGTGGAAGACTAGAATAATTAAAAGACACTCTATTATTGATGAAACACGAGATTTTGTCCCGCAGAATTACATTGTCCAGAGAGGGTGCATCTACATCAGCAGAGATATATTCTCCTAGCTCTTCATTTGTGAGTACTGGGATTGGATCGGGAGAGTCGACCACAGCTTTGATCTTGGGGTCCGAGAGGGCTATGTGGGCCTTCTCTGGAAGCTTGGATAAGACAGATGATTACGGCGGCTTGCCCTTAAGACGCACCTTCAGAGGTGCCTCAATTGCGCCTCCGGTGATTGGTGCCTTCCCCTGTAGTTTTGGCACAAGGGGAGCCGATGTTTGAGGTGGCTTTCCCTTGAGCCGTATCTTCAAAAGAGCTTCAGTAGGTGTTCTACCTGGAGCAGTTGGTGCTTTTCCAGGTAGCTTGATGTTCATGGGAGGCAACGTCTGAGGCGGCTTCCCTTTGAGTCAAATTTTTAAAGGAGCGTCGGGAATCATCTCTGGCTCTATGTCGGGCTCTGCTGCCGTTTCTGCTTCATCGTCAGCATCATTGGCTTCCTCCTCGTCAAGTGACTTGTACAAGGTGGAATCAGTGAAGTAGGCTTCAACCCCCTTGAAAGGGTCAATGTCCGCGAACTCCGTCCGGATGATGTCATTGGTGGACACGTATTTCATACATTGGTGGTGTATGGATGGTACCACCATGTACTCATGCAGCCACGGACAATCCAGTAGGAGGTTGTAGTTGACATCGGCCTCCACGACATAGCAAGTCACCTCGGTTCTGAGGTTATCGATATGACACTTTAGCCGTATTTTGTCCAGCAGCTCGCTTTTGCTGGAAATAAATCCACTGATTGTTGTGTTGGAAGGCGCCAGTCGGTATATTGGGATCCCTAGTGTTGAGAGCAGCGTCTTCGGAATGATGCTGAGGGAAGACCCCGGATCGATCTGAATTTGCTTCACCTTGACGGAACCGATATACCCTGTATAATACAGAGGCCTGTTGTGTCGGTTGTGCTTGAGCAGCATGTCTTGTTGGGTAAAGGTTATGTTGGAGATAACTTCATCCGTACAATGACAGTGCGCACATGTAGCCGGAGTATCCTTAGGCTGCTTGACCTGACTGATGAAGGACTCATCATCCTTCAGGGCTTCACAGAGAGCTTCACGAGTGTCCTTGGAAAGACGAAGAAGCTCAAACAGAGATAGGTGGGCAGGAGTACTGGCCAGTTGTGCCAGTATGTTAAAGTTGTGGGTCTTGGCTAGCCCCGAAGCATTCTCCTTTCGCAGAGGCTTATCGAAGCGGGCCTCTACATGCTTCTGCTTATTGGCTGCTGGAGGCTTAGATGGGCCCTCTTCCTGGGCAGCAGGGACGGTGCAAGGAGATACTACCTCGACGGCAGCTTCGTCGGGTTGGGCGTTCTGATGTGAACGCGTCTGTACGGGAAGTGCCTCTTTCGCAGAGGAAGAGACCATACGGCAAGACTTGATCTTCTTGTCTTTGGTTTTGGAGGCAGAGCGTACCTCCGGTTGAGTAACCTCAGAGACGAGATCAGGGTGAACCCATAAGACCTCTCCCCGAGATGTGGTGAGTGGGATGAGTCCACTCACGTTGTCACGAGTAGGTGGAAGATTGACCACCTCTATTGTCGCCTTTGGGATGGGGACGACGCCATCTTGCGTTATGGTTGGCGGCAAGGTGCCAAATTGGAGTGACATCAGGTTGGCCAAGACTGTTTTCTCCTCGTAGTCGACGGAGATAACATCCGCATTAATCATGCGCTGGATATAGTTTTTGAGGATGTAGCAGTCCTTAGTTGGATGTCCGACAAACCGATGGTAGTGACAGTACCTCGGATTGTCCACTTTCCCAACCTCGTCGGGACGCTTTGGGTCGGGCAACTTGATCTTGTCACCCTGCTTCAGTATCTCGAAGAGTTGCAGGGTGTCTTCATCGTTGAAAGAATAAACCTCCTTTGGCCTTGGTGCAAGTGGAGGCTTCTGAGTAGGCGCTGATGCACCTTTTGAGGCATTGACAGTCAATGCCCGTTTTCCCTTCGTCTCTCATCCTGGGTTTTTGGCTGCAGGCCGTTTCCCCTTGTCCTCAAAGACAGGGAAACTAACTCCCAGAAGGCAAGCATTGGACGCCTTCTTTTCTGCTGCTTCGGCTTCGATGATCAAGGAACTCCAGTCGGAAGGAGGAGTAGAGTTGAGCCAGAGTTTGACTGCAGGCAGCATGTTCATGCTGCAGGAGGAGAGGAGTGCATGTTCTGGCATGCCCGGGGGCAGTCTGAAGCAGGCCTGTCGGAAGCGTTCGATGAATACTCGAACTGTTTCCTTCTCTTTCAGGCGTATCTCTATGAGGGACGCCATTGTCATGTCCTTCCCGCCATCATAGAAACGGTCGAGAAAGAGACACGTCAAGTCATCGAAGGAAGATATAGAGTTATCGGAGAGGCTGCAGTACCAGTCGTACGCCACTCCTTTCAGTGCCCCGACAAATATGCTGGTGAGTAGTGCGTCCTCCTTCGGGAGATATCCCGTTTGGGACTGGAAGTACGTCAGATAGCGACACGGAGAGTCCTTCCCATCGTACGACGTCAATATTTATGGTTTATACTTAGGAGGATAAACCACTTTGTTCTATTCGAGGGGATAGGGTTGGGGGATCCCCATCTTCTGGCGCTCCTCTTGTCTGTTCTTGGACTCAAAGCGCTCGCGCAAGTCCCTGATCATCTCCACCACGTCTTCCATGGAGCTGGCAGTCAGGGAAGGTGGTACAGCCTGGAGTTGAGCATTTGATGGCTCCGACGTCCGAGGTGCTTCGCGGCGATCTGTATCCAAGGATACCTATTGAAGGGGTATACTTGATTCTCCATTGGCCCCTGGGTCAGGACCGGTAGAAGGTGTCCTGGCCAAAGCTGACCGTATCTCAAACACTGCTTGAGTCAGTGTTTGCATGGAGGCAGAGAGGGTTTTGAGTCCTCCCTCCAGGGTATCCATGCGCTGGACAAGGTTTGCTGGCGGCGCATCCGGCTCGGTATCACCCCCAGTCATGTATACTGTCATGACACGACTGGAGTCGGATGGATCAGTTGAGGCTTCGCTTTCGGCCTCGCTCTCTTGTAGGGGAGTTGCCTCTCTTGGAGCTTCGTCCTGGCTACCTCCAGCTATGTTTTGGAGGACACCCTCGTCTTCGGGAGAAGTATCCGCGAGGGCCTGATTACCCCCAGTTCTGTCTTGGAGGACTTCTTCGTCTTCGAGACGCAGATCCACAGGGGCTAGACTACCCCCAGCTACATCCGGGAGGCTGACTTCCACCCCAGCTGTGCTCTGGAGGACATCTTCGTCTTCAGAAGGAGGATCGACAAGGGCTTGACTACCCCCAGCTTCCTCGAATATCTTCTTTCTCCCCCGAGTGCCTTCGAACACTCCGGAGGACGGGACAGTTGTCTTGGTTTTCCTCGGCTGGCTCTTGGACGAGGAGGAGGAATTGCCAGTCGTCTTTCGGACTGACGAGGAGTTAGAGATTACGTTGCATGAAGCAACCTTTAGTTATGGCTTATCTTTTATTGACACCTTCTTTCCGAGGCGACGTCGGAGTGGTGTTGATGATTGCAGCTGCTGGAACACCGACTATCTTGGTGGAACTACTGCCTTGCAACAGCAGTTGATGGTGACTACAGCACAAGTGTGGCCTGTGAGGCACGTATTGTGCTTGTCAGTCGACTCTCCTGATCGGCGTTTGTGAGTGATCATGTTACGCAGATCGTTGGAGGAGAGTGCCACCTTCGTACCCCCATCAGGCGCATGGCAAGGCCAAGCGTCGGGGTGGTCAAGTGAATGCTGTGCCCCCTGATCCAACACCAAACAGGCGCTCATATCAGTAGTGGGGGAACAACATTTACAGTGACTAGAACGAACGTCAGATGCACAACCAGTGGAGGTACGGGAGTTCAAGACCACAGGGTTTGCCTTGCTCGACTTGGTTACGAACGGAACAAATACGCCCAAGTGAGATAAGGACTTTGAAGGTCAACCCATTTCCGGCACAGAAGCACCCGAGTCGACCTTATACAGCTTACCATCAGCAGCGCACATGATTGTGAGCACATGCTTCTGATTTGCAGTCGGCATAGCACGTTTGAGGCACATGGCCCGTGCTGCCTTGGACTTCTTCGTACCAGCCCGCTGGGGTGCATAGTACTCAGAGTCCAAATTCTCCTCGCCACTACAGCGAGTGAGTCTGTCAAAGACAGAGACCTTCTGTGGCGCATCCGAGGTGATGCGCGGGGCATTAGCTGCGCCCCTGCTCCGTCAACGAATCTTCCTCGTCTGAGAGAGAGATGGCTGGGGGATGTGGTCAGCCGCACGTTTCTCCGAGAGATGCGCTGCACCGGTAGGCGCATCTTGGTTGCTGAGGACGTCAACAAGAAGGGAAGGCTGTAGTGGCGCATCCCCTTCAGTGGTGGTGCCAGAGGCGTCGACCTTGCGCACCCAGACTTGGCGAGTCTTCTTCGGCTTTGGCAGCCGCTTCGAAGGACTCGCACTGCCTTCAGAGATGAACTTCTCATACGCCTGTTGATTAAGGCGTACGACCAGCATCTCGTGGGAGGAGCCCACCTACACGTCGTCGGATTGCGACACAGCTTTCTCGGTAGAGGAGAAAGAGGTCCCCAGCAGAGTCGCCAGCTTGTTTGCCATTAAAATCTTTTGATTGTAAATTTCAATACAAACAGAACAGTGTTACAATGTAGGACTTAGACGTAGTCCTAGGAGTATACTTTCGTTTATCTGGGTCCCTTGTGCCGATGGAGCGAGTGGTAATACGTTGACTTCGTTGACGATCTGACGACGGTTCTCGGTTCTCTGAAGGTCTGAGTTGCTCTGGGTACCGGAGCTTGCGGAGAGGAAGAAGACGTTGAGTGTCTGTATCTGCCTCTCTGTATATCGGCGGTTGTGCGATATGTGGTCTCTGTCTATGTGTCTCTGTGTGTGGAAGAAGGAAATGATCCTTCTATTTATAGTCTGCAGGCTGGCTGCTCATGCGCGCATATGTAGGATACGCCTGTACGTGGGGACGCCACATGGTGATTGCTGATGGAGGCGCATGGATGATGCGCTTTGATTAAGGAGTTGAATCCTTCATGCGGCTGTTGTGGGCTGGCACGTAGCAAGGGAGAGGATCTTTCTGTTACGGAGATCTTGGGTGATTAGCACCCTTTCACCGGCTGAATCGAGTCAAAGGACACGTGTCGTAGGCCCATGGCTCGGAGATCTCGGATTTGGTAGAGAATGATCTGGTAGGATGCGCCTGGGATTGGGCGCATGAGGAGGCTTTGGCTCGTAACCTTTAGGAGTCATGAACCATTCGGGGCGCATGGCTTTTGCGGCGCATGCGAGGCTTCAGTAGTGGCTTTACTTCTGTCTTTAGGAATCAGAGAAAAGTCTGAGGTGCATGGCTTTTGAGGTGCATACAGAGCTTCAGTAGTGACTTTACTTCTGTCTTTAGGGATCAGAGAAAAGTCTGAGGCGCATGGCTTTTGAGGCGCATGCTGACAGCTGCGCCTGGCTGTAGACTTAGGGTCTTTTCTTTTTGTAGAAGTTCTCCTTTGTACAGCCTTTTCTAGACATGTAATAGACTTTTATATGCAAATAAAAATCCTCTTTCAATGTCTATACTTTTGCTTCTGTGCCAAGTACTTTGTCTGAGCTCCCTGGCGCATGTAGTGTTTGGCACATAGGATTTCTGGTCCTGAAATTTCATGCTTCTACAACATCATGATATGGAATGAGTACAGGAAAATATAAAGTACAAAAAATGAGAACACGCATGCTGGAAAATAAATACAGAAAATATAGGGAACATAAAATGAAGCCTGAACATAAAATATACACGGAACCTGACATGTGCAATATATCGAAATACATCCAGAGTGTGTGATCGGCTTGGGTAGAACATGGAACATGAAATAGTACGGCTTAGGACCCGCGTGTACGGTGCGAGTCCTATGCTATTCACATGAATTGTAACTCGGGTTTGATCACACATCTGTAGTATTTTCCCTTCCAGACACAAGTAAACTCAAGGAACAAGATACAAGACAATCTCGTGAAATATCGTGTCAGAAAGAAGGTACAAGCATGAATATAGAAAAGCACAAGACATGAAGTAATGGACAAATCCGAGGAGTATACTTGCCTTGCTTAGGGTGATCGAGAATGGGTAGTAAAACTGTATGTCCACCTGTTTATTTGGTACAAGTTGGTTAGGTTCTAGAAAATAACAACGGACTATTCTCTTCTCTTAACCAAAACTGATTATGAATTATTTTTGCTAGTCCTATAAATTCCCAAATAAAATATTTACTTACTACTCTATAGTATATACAACATTGCTTACCTATTATCCTGTTAATTCTAGATGATACTATTTTAACTAATCTAGTGATTAATAATCTCATTTAATAACCAAGTTACTAGTATTCAAAATTTCTTAACAATAATTGCTATCAGTCCAACAGAGCCAACCCAAAGACTGTACTAATTGACCTAGAGCCACACAAGATGAGTAATATCAATAACTCAGTCTTCTTCCATTTAGAGGCCGGCCACATGCCTGCTTGGCCCACTCATTTCAACCCCATCAATAAACCAGTATAGTCCATTAGATTTCTTTTATATGGACTTAACCGGCCAACCTTCAACGTAGAAAATAAAACTCAGCACCAACATAATCCACCCCACAGCTATCTCATAGAAATTTAGACAAAGGTACTACATACCCTTCTTTTATTACACTTGAAAATACTATAGCCCAACAGCTACACCAACAACCCAAATACCTATGGTCAACCTGAACAAAACCAAACATACCAAGGAAAACTCACTGATATATACTCAATTGTCCAACCATCCCAAACCCAGGACTCCCTTGCTCGAACACAACTCAAGCAGATAAACATATTTAACTTTGTATCTACTTAGTAAAATACACACTCAAACCCAGTCCAACCAAGCTCAACAAAGTATAATCCAAACTAAATAACAGAACGATTATACATTAAATCTTAGCAAAATGTATATCAACTAACTCAACCTTAGAAACCAATTCTTCGATTAAAGCTTGATCTATTTCGACGTCTCCCACTCCCAGCAATACTGTGCTAATAGTTCACCAACACACACAACTATAGAGAACCCAATGCCAGAAATTCATTTGAATTCCTCAACTCAACTGAGACCCATGCTAGTACTTAAAACAGAAATAGGACACACAGTTAAAATCCCACAAAAATCCATAAGAAAGATTATACAGGAATTTATATATGAAAATGTGAAACCAAAATTAATAATTCCTACAACAAATCAAATTCCCCGAGGCTTGTCAACTGCTACTCTGGCCTCGTCGATCCCTTGCACTCGACGTTCTCCGAATGGACACGAATCCACGGACGCAACTCTGGACATGATCAATACTTGATACGGATGACGCAAGGATACGCAACCACATTCTGGACACCAAACTAATTTTCGGATACGCCTACATGAACTCTGCTATGGTCCGACACGAGCCACACCACTGACACACCGCACTTGGACACACCACTGGACATGCCAAAACCAACTTAAATTCGAAATAAACCTTCAATACAAATAACAAAGGAAGAAGAGGGTTACCTGGAAGGAATCGATTCGAAATCAAACACGAAGACATGAGCGTACGTGTCTGATTCGATCCCAACTGAGCCCAGATATGATCAAAATTAGATCGAGAGATTTGAGTCCCTGATTACTGAGTTCTTGAGCTCGGGGATGAGGAACTCGAGAACTGAACGTTTCACCCGATCGATCAATTTGTCAGAGACGAACTTCGTCGTCTAAGAGCTGGTCGAACCGATCAGTACTCCATTGGTCCAAACTATATCATTCAAGAAATTTGTCAAACAAAAGGGACGATCTGGAGAGGATTGCGTCGATTGAAATCATTTCCAAAGAATTTATTGCAATCATAGAGCTACTCACCAGTTGCCGACGTTCATGAGTTCCTGAAGAAGGTTATTAGAGAGATCGGATAAATCACCAGGAGGAGGCGGTGACTCTACAGCGAAGGAAGTCGAGGAAGAAGTGTTCCCGTCACCATCTTTGCTGTGATGTCGAGAAGAAACATGGAGACTCCGCCGAGAGCTCGACGCAGATCTGCTCGAATGAGATCGCCGGAGTAGATCGGCCGTCACCGTCGCTGACAGCGTTGAGAAGAAGAATAGGGAGCCGTCGGTGTAGTGGTGGTGCTCGTTGAAAAGCTCAGTCGTCGCTCAGCGTAGGAGTCGTCAGCCTCGCCATGGCCTGTGCCGCTGGAGAAATCTCGCACCGCCGTTCGAAAAGAATAGGGCGTCGCCTAGGAATATAAATCTGCCACCCGAGAAGGTTGGCAGTGCCTAGTCGCTGGCCGTGCTCGCCATCGCCGGTGTAAGCTCCGCCATCGCCTCCCATGAAACTAGGGTTAGGGTTTGGGGACGAATTTGTGGAGGGAGAGCTCTGCTCCCAAGTATGAGGAGAAGAAAAATCAGAGAAGAGAGAGAGAGAATGTAAGTGGTGAGTTTTAAATAGAGGCTTGGGTTGGTTAATAGAATTGGAGAAAAAGAAAAAAAAACCATTGGGCTGCATCTCCACTGGGCTTTGAGCAAGGCCAGTTAAAGCAGTATGCTGAAAAAGAAAGTTAGGAATTGGAAAAATAAACATTACAGCTATTCTTCTCCTAAATATCATAAGGATGTTTTATTAAACAAGAATTTAATATTTATGCAAAATAATAATAAATAATTATGTCTAGAATTATAAGAATAAAAAATATATATACCTTATTTCAGGGAAAGCGGGGTAACAAATCTTTCCCTCCCCCTAGAAAATTTTGTCCTCGAAATTCAAAGAGGTACAGTAGACATGGTTAATCAATCAAAATAAAATTTGAGACAGAGCAAATAAGTTAGACATGTGATAGAATTGAGTCTAGTCATAACTAGAAGAATAATTTATTTAACACGATCAACTAAGCAAGATCCAAATCAAAATTAAGGCACGTTGGAAATAAAACAATAATGATCATGATCAACACCACGCAGCCTTCATCAAAACGGAATTCAAATCATCGGCATGATTGATAGGTACAAAGAATAGTCATTATAGCATATAGGTATGATCAGGATTATTTAGATATGATCAGAGACAGGATTTGGGAGGACTTAGCATGACAAAATAAGCGGGTAAAATGACATGATCAATAATGATCAAATTGATCAGGCACGAAGTGAACAAAGTTTAATTAAGGCCATGTACGATAATTTTATACAGGGAGTTGAAATAATACGATCCAACAATTATCAAGAATCAAACAGGCACGAGGTGGGATGAAATTTAATTACGATTTAGAAGAGTAACACTATGAAGGCACTATCTTCTAAGCACGATCAAAATCGAAAGTTTAGCATGATTTAAAAATAGAGTAAAATAGAAAAATCATGATTTGATAGGCATGATCAAAGTTTAGACAAAGTATGATCAAAATATAATTATGATTTAAAATAATAATAAAAATCCAGTGGAACGAAATTAAAATCTAGTAATCAATTGGCCCAACGATAAAATGCAAGAAGAAAAAATTGTTGATTGAGAAAACGTATGGGACTACCCGAAAGGTATTTGTATCAAATCAAGGTGATCATGCAAGGATTTGTAATTCTCGAAAATCAATAATCATATAAAAATGGAAATATTATTTCCATGATACCCGAGAACATATAGGTATTTGAAATCACTTTGCTTAGAATCCCTACCTCGCCAGTATATATCTGACAGCAGTAGACTTTCGGCTCCGTGACTCAAATAACAATATGTCACCGAATATTCTGTCAAACTTATCCATTTTCCAATAATCATTGACGAAACAACCCAAGATATCAAGGTATGAAAAATATGACAAAGTCTCAATAATAATTGAAAACCTATGAATGACTGAAATCACTTCAACTTAGAGTTCCTACCTCGCCAGTGCGCTGCTGGCTGCAGTAAACTTTCGGTCTTCGAAATCCAGATAACGGCTGCAGTGCGCACTACCACACCCTAGTAGGTCATCGAATAGTCTTTCAACTTTATCCATAGAAAAATTTCAAGGAATCAAAATAAGTTTCAATAGTCTAAGTCACGAAAATGGTGAGGTTACATGTCTGTTAGAATACAGGGGTTTATTAGGTACTAAGAAGCAACACGGAATCCAATCAAGGAGTAGTGAGTACAAAAGGGCAACCAGGGAGATTTAAAATCTCGAACATGAATCGAAGTTCAAATAATAACTGGAATCTCAATTGATATCTGGAATGGTAACACAATTTCGTATATGGAACGTTATCCCGAAGGGATAACAGAGTCTCGAAGGATGAACAAAAGCAAGGTATTAGATGAAAGACAATGTTGCAAAATAAGAAAATAAAATCTTGCATTGGAAACGATGTTCAACAAAAACTCAAGTAACAACAAAATCTTGAACAGTTCTCGAATGGCAAACGAAATCTCCAATAGAATGCAAAGTCTCAATAGAACTAAAATATCATAAAATCGCAGATAGAAGGTAATTCTCGAATAGAAAAACCTCAAACAAGAAGCAAGGCTTATGACTAGTGAGTAGGAGTATCAAGTAGAGAATAAGAAACAATGCATCGAATATGAAACAAGCGAAATCTCAAATAGAAAACAGGGTCAAAAAAGGTCGTAAATAAAACAAATTCTTAAATAGGAGCGAGTCACAAATAATTCTCATAGGGAACGAGTCAAAATCTCAAAATAGAAAACGAAGTCGTCAAACGAGTCCCGAATAGAAACGAGATTCAAACAAGATTTTGGAATAAGAACTGAATATTGAACAAAGTCTTGAGTAGGATTGGAATCTCGAATAGGGAACCAAAATCTCGAACGAAAGCAAAGTTCCAAAATAGGAAACAATATCTCGAAATAAGTTTTGAATATCAACCATGGTTTCAAAATAGAAAATAAGAAGTTTCAAGAAATGATCTAGGTGTTAAAGAGAATTTAAGGAAAGATTGGATTGTAAATCAAGATACATAGTTTTCTCCAACCATGCAAGAGAAGTCTTCTGTCTTTAGTATTCCTCCGGGACTGGAATCACTCCAACTTCTTCAACTGTCCTGACGTAGGCTGGTCCCTGCGGTAGTGTCCTATATGATTGCTGAATCTGGAGAGGCGGGTCCTTCTGCTGCGGTACTGGTGCTCCTCGTGCTCGTCCTTAGACAGTATGATCAACGGCCTCTGGAAAATCCTTGATTTGACGGATAGGCGATCCGCAGAACAAGAATAGCCTCGGTCTCTTGCAAAACTCGTCGAAGCGATGTCCTGGGTGGCGACAGAAAGCACAAATGGCCATCATCTGAATCTGATGACACGGCTGAAGAAACGTTGTCTGAGTGTGGCGACGCATTACGGATCCAAAGTTGCTGGTATCTCCATCCTAAGTCTTCATGTCTCTCTTGACCTTCAACTTTCTATCTTGTTGTATGTGCTACGTGTTGGGTCTCCTGATTGGTGAATTCAATCAGAGGAGTTGGATCCTCGAAAACTTGGATGATCTTTAGTGGTAGCTTCAGGTCCTCGATCTTCTTTTCGGTGCAAGATATGCGCTCGGTGTCGGGAAAGCCCATACATCCGAGAGTCTGGAAGTCAGAAGTCCTCCCTAGCTCAAAAAGTGTATCTATAAGTCTGGATTAAAAAAGGATGGTCTGCTCCCTCTGGGTGTCCAGGAACTCTTACAAACATCTTCATCAACCGCGTACTACCCATGGAGATAGTAGGGGCAATAGAAGGTAGTGGAAGCTCGAAACCCTCAAGTATAGGTGGATCAACTGTTCCGGTGTTGCGTGCTTGAACTATCTGAAAAACAGAAAACTGTTAAAATATCCTAATCCTAAAACAACAAGTGTTTATTAATATCTATATACCTGATATACCCGATTTCCTATATTGTGATCAAGTTTCCCTAGTTTAATCAAGTCCTCCAATAGTACATTAATACCTAGGTACCATTAGGATAGACCTACATGGGCCACCACTAAAAACATGTCATAACCCGCTCTCGAATAATCGGACACGAGTCGGACACACCCAGTCTTCGTCATTAGACACGACGAAATAAGCTATACCAATCTAGGGAAAACTCCAACAATAACCTGATAATAAATATCACAGCATCTAACCGTCCCATGATGATCACCGTAATCCACCAATCATAATGACATAAAAGTACTAGAGACAACAAAAATGAAATACACTATGAATTCTAAGAACAATATCTAGGAGTAAAGCTAAACAGTCTAAACCTGAAGCCTCAAGCTAAGTCATAGCTTCATCCTGCTCAGCTAATATCCCGGGCTCTAGCCCATAAGGTAGAACAATACCCTGCAAGTACACCTGAAACATATCCTAGTGAGGAGCGGAGCTAAGTATATCCAAGGAAATGAACAAGAACATCATGATATGGAATGAGTACAGGAAAAAATAAAGTACAGAAAATGAGAACACGCATGCTGGAAAGTAAATACAGGAATTACAGGGAACATGAAATGAAGCCTGAACATGAAATATATACGGAACCTGATGTGTGAAATATATCAAAATACATCCGGAGTGTGTGGTCGGCTTGGGTAGAACATGGAACATGAAATGGTACGGCTTAGGACCCGCGTGCACGGTGCGAGGCCTAAGCTATTTACATGAATTGTAACTCGGGTTTGATCACACATCTGTAGTATTTCCTCTTCCAGACACAAGTAAACTCAAGGAACAAGATACAAGACAATCTCGTGAAATATCGTGTCAGAAAGAAGGTACAAGCATGAATATAGAAAAGCACAAGACATGAAGTAATGGACAAATCCGAGGAGTATACTTGCCTTGATCAGGGTGATCGAAAATAGGTAGTAAAGCTGTATGTCCACCTGTTTATTTGGTACAAGTTGGTTAGGTTCTAGAAAATAATAACGGACTATTCTCTTCTCTTAACCAAAACTAATTATGAATTATTTTTGCTAGTCCTATAAATTCCCAAATAAAATATTTACTTACTACTCTGTGGTATATACAGGATTGCTTACCTATTATCCTGTTAATTCTAGATGATACAATTTTCACTAATCTAGTGATTAATAATCTCATTTAATAACCAAGTTACTAGTATTCAAAATTTCTTAACAATAATTGCTATCAGTCCAACAGAGCCAACCCAAAGACTGTACTAATTGACCTAGAGCCACACAAGATGATTAATATCAATAACTCAGTCTTCTGCCATTTAGAGGCCGACCACATGCCTGCTTGGCCCACACATTAATAAACCAGTATAGTCCAATACATTACTTATATATGGACTATACTGGCCAACCTTCAACTTAGAAAATAAAACTCAGCACCAACTTAATCCACCCCACAGCTATCTCATAGAAATTTAAACAAAGGTACTACAAACCCTTCTTTTATTACACTTAAAAATACTGTTGCCCAACAGCTACACCAACAACCCAAATACCTATGGTCAACCTGAACAAAACCAAACATACCAAGAAAAACTACTATAAAATACAGGCAAATAGAGACTAAATTATTAGCGACGGACAACTCAGTCGCCTATTAGCGACTGAAATGCGACTGATAGGCGATGGCGTAGTTTATTAAAATATATTATAACATTAGCGACTAACTAGCGACATGGTAGCGACGGATCATGTCTAACGACGGACTAGCGACGGCAGAATCCGTTGCTACGTTTCAGTAAAAATCGAAAGAGAGGGTTTTATTTTCATTCTGAAAAAATTTTCCCCCTCTCTTCCCCCCTCTCTTCCCCGATCACCTGACCCCTCCGGCGTTCCCCCCCTCCGGCGACCCCCCCTTCAGGTACTCTTTTTTCCTCCTATCCCTCTCATTTTTCCCCTAATTTTTAGATTTTTTGCATTTTTTTGCTTATTAGGGTTTCGATTATGGGCGAGGGGTTTCGACTAGGTACTCGAAGATGTAGCACGTATTCTCTACATGTATTGTTGCTACGTCTTCAAATGGTAGGGTGCTAACTTGTGTTATTGGATTGAATTGATACTAAATAATTGATACTAAATATAAGAGTTAGTTCAATAGTTAAGTATCAGAGTTGGTTGAGTGAGGGAAGAGTTGGCTGCTCTTGGCAGCATCTAGGTGAGGGAGTGACCCCCTCTGTGCAGGCTAATGGCCAGGAATAAGTAAGGGGATTGGGCCCATATTGCCTCGACAAGTGCAGATAATGCCTTGCCCTGACACCTGACCAACAACAAGGAGGGAATCCCAACTACAGATAGATGAGTGGTGGTATGCCGAAGAGGTTAGAGTATCAGACAAGGATGTATCAGAGAGTAGGTGTTGGTTATATTTTCTGAAGGGACCCCTTCTTTTTCTTTCATGTGGAATTGTATTGTAAGTATCCCATGGGAGCATGAGCGAATGTGAGAAAGTTTGATGAGTGGTGGTATGCCTAAGAGGTTAGAGTATCAGACAAGGATGTATCAGAGAGTAGGTGTTGGCATGTGTGTGTATGTTCCAGGTATTTAGGAGTGGTTTAGAGAGGGTGAAGGCCACAGGGCATATGGTAGTAAAGTGTAATGTGTGTTGTGTAGGCTTTGGCTTTAGCTACTGCTGTTTATAGAGTGAGTGGGAGTTTGACAAAAGGATTTTAGGCATTGTGTGTATCAGTAGAGGGTTTGGTATCAGAGTATGGCCTTGAGTCTGGCTATTAGGTAGTGGCCTTGGCTAAATGTTAGATGTGACAGCAATTTGTAGGGCATACACAACATGTATGCTGCAGCAAGACAGGTCAGGAAGAGAGAGAGGGGTCGGGCTTTTAGCAGATTGGCCACAGGCTTCTGTGATGGATTAGTGATTAGGATATTAGAATTTGATAAGTTAGTGTCTTAGTTAGTATCTTGGGTTAGTAGAGGTTAGTATAAAATAAAGTGGATTAGGATATGTGTGAGTATCAGTAAGATGTACCAGATTTGGGTTCAGCCTATGAGAGAATGTTAAGGATATATAGAATGAAGAGTGAATATCAGATCAATGAAATGTATCAGACTTTTGGTTTGATGTGTGAGTGCTTATTATGTCAGTTAGAGGTAAATTTGTGTAGTGTGCAGAACATTTTGCATAAAGAGAGCAGTGGTCATAGGGAGGTCCAAATGGCCCAGGTTTGGCATAGGCCATATGGCCACTTGGCTTGAGTTAGGTTGAGGAGTTGGTATCAGATGTCAGAATGTAGATACCAGGTATTAGGAAGTTAGTGTATTAGGAATTTGGTTAGTTATTGAATGTGCTAGATGATGTGGGATGGTAATTTAGTAAGTGTCCCATAAGAGAAACCAAGTATCAGTAGAGTGTTAGTCTATCATATATATATGACACTTTAGAGTTAGAGTTAGGAGTATCAGCCATGTATCCTTGGGAATTTCCTGTCATGTTTTAGTAGTGTCTTGAGTGTCATATTGAGAGGGGCACTTGGCCATCGAGCCAATCCCAGAGGGGTCGAGTTTGGGCCCATGGCTTGAAGTGTCAGAGAGTAATAGAGATTGTTAGCTTGGTTAGTTTTGATAGTGTTAGTGTATGTGTTAAGTAGAGGAGAGGTGCACAGGCAGGTGAACAGGTCCTGTTGGACCTGGATTTTGGGCATGGCCAGTAGCATTGTAGTAGTTTCTAGGGAAAGTAATTGCTTTACAAATAGCAGCAGCTGCAAATTCAAGCCACACAGCAGTAGCAGGGGAAATAGCCCCAAGATGTACAGAGCAATATGGCCTTTATTTGGCCATGATCCTTGCAGAGGATTTGGAACCTGTGGCATTGAGTTTGGCTATTGGCTTGGGCATGTGTATAGATTTGGGTCTTGTTGCTAGTATAGGGCTTGGTTCCAGGGATTGGGGCTATATGTACCTGAGTTTTGGGGTTAACCTTAGTGATGTTAGAGTATCCTAAATTAGCTTGGGTTTTGGTTTGAGCTTTAGCTCATAGCAGCAGCATGCAACAACAACTTAGGGCAATAGCCTAGTTGCCCTGCTGCACTAGGTAGCATGGGTTTGTTCCCCTTTAGACTAGGCAAGGGGTTTAGTAAGAAAGGGTTACGGGGAGGTGACATATTAGTTAGGATTTGAACTAGTTGAGTTAGTTACATTTTAGAATGTGTATCCTAGATTAATCTCATAAGTTAGCTTGAGGAAGAAAATGTGGTTAGAAGGGTCTGATAGGTTTTAAGGTTAGGGGTGACTGCCTATAGCTAAAAGTTGTATCCATATTAAGTTGTATCCATCTCTAGGACACTCATGTACGAGTTACATACACTCCATATATAGATTAATACTTATGTGGACAGGACATCAGTACGCGTAATTAATTGGCTACTCTAGGCGGTGTATAGGCGGTAGGTAAGTGTTGAAAATCAAATTTAAGATATCGGTATAGAGTGAGTATCCTAGAAGGATATATATATAAGATATCTTAGTAGTAGATAGGTAAGTGTTGAAAATTAAATTTACTTATGCCAAGTCTTTTGGGCCTATCGGAGTTATAGATCTTTTCGGAAATCTAGTATAATGCTGATTACCTCAAAAGGCTTGCATAAGTAAGAGTGTATAGAGTGTATATCGTAGGCGGATGAGTGTATAGAGTGAGCCTCCCTACTCTCCTTCTTCTTATTCGGGTCATGAGGCATCCTATTCCGCATCATATGATATACATCTCAACCAAAGCGTGGAGAAGTGTGAAAATATTAATATTAACCAAGGATCAGTATCACCATGAATCTCATAGCTTGTTCTAACAGAGCATAATATAAAACCAAACGTGAAGCAGAGCTTCACATTAACAATATTAGAATGTGAAGCTCTGCTTCACACGTTTGGTTTTATATTATGCTCTGGTAGAACAAGCCATGAGATTCATGATGATACCGATTTCGATACCGATCCTTGGTTAATATTAACATTTTCACACTTCTCTACTCTTTGGTTGAGATGGATATCATATGAGAGAGTCGAATGAGAAGCAGAAAAGTAGAGGGGGGTCAGAGAGGGGGCCTTCTGAGGATGCAGAGGACGTCTAAGAGTCGAGTTTGTGTGTATAATCATATGATAGTATCCAGGTTAAGAAAGTGTAAAAAAATTAGATAGTATCATGTGTCAGGGTGTGTGTGTGTGTCTAGGAGTTGAGTTAGAACTGAGTATCAGGCTCAGGGGGCAGTATACGTATGAGAGCTTATCCAGGGACAGAGTCTCAGACAGGAAGAGAATGTGTATGTATTAGTAGTTAGGTTTTATGTATCGAAAACATATGCATATCTCGATTACATATAGCAAGTGTAAAGTATACAGAATTTAAAATATGTGTATTACATATGCATTTTTAGACTTGCCTATGGCGGGACGCGGACGTAGACGTGGACGTAGACGTTTGCAGCATGGGTCTGGGTCACGTCCGGCTCCTTTGGAGCGTCTAGGCCGTCCACCTGTCGACGAGGATGAGTTCCTAGATGTTCATGATGGGTTATCCCGGGCGCGGCCCATTCATCGGTTGGGGGAGCTACTCCTTCGGCCAATACTCCGAAGACTACTCCTACGACCACTCCGGCCGCTTCTACCCCTACGGCCGCTCCCATTGCGGCCAATCCCTATCCGGACTCGGTGGTCGAGCGCGGAGTCTACAGACGACGCGTAGGAGATCCTCAGACATTATCGGAGCGCCCAGCCGACGTCCATCTTCCGGAGCTGTAGGCCGCTGGTGTAGCCTCTCTTCCCGGAAATTTTTTGAAATATTTTTTTATTTTATTTATTTGATTTAAATGGTGATTTTTAAATTTGTTTTTATAAATAATTATTTAGTTAATTATTACGGTAGATGACTTTAGCCATGGTTGAGTTTTGAAGTATCAGACGACTAGGAATCACGGCACGGATTGTGCAGTGGCTTGCCTTGACTAGTGTATTAGCCATGCCAAGCAAGACCCAGCCATAAGTGTGTCCTAACTAGGAAAACCAAGTCAAGTTGCGACTTAACCCCCATCGATTTACTAATTATTTATTAATTAGATATATTGATTTTAGATGACCCGATTGTACCAGCTTAGCCTGAACTGGGCCGAACCGAATCCAAGCCTTTGTGGGTATGTATTGAGACCAAAGACGACCATGTAGGCATATTTTATGTGTGTACAAATATTTCCTAAATTATTGCAAGTGTTGATGTAGATTTTTAATTATTTGAATATTTGTACAAAATTGGTATTTTTATTATTAAATATTGTTTTACAATATTTATACAATTTTCTGGACCCGGATAAAGGTACGATTTATTTATATTTTATGGGGAGTATTATATATATATATATATATATATATATATATATATATATATATATATATATATATATATATATATATATATATATATATATATATATATATTGTGTGCATATAGATAAATATTGGTATATATATATGACTATATATATGGTAATATATGGAATAGTAGATATAAGTTATAGGCATATATATATATAAAATAATATATATATATATATATATATATATATATATATATATTAAAATATATATATATATTAAAATATATAAATATATATATATATATATATATATATATATATATATATATATATATATATATATTTATATATATATATATATAAAAAATATATATATAAATATATATATATATATATATATATATATATATATATATATATATATATATATATATATATATATATATATATATATATATATATATATATGCGTATATGTGTGTGTGTGTGTATATATATAGGCGTATTTGTGTATGTATATATATAAATATACATATAAATGTGTGTGTGTATATCGATATATATATATTTATTTATGTATAAAATATATATATATATATATATATATATATATATATATATATATATATATATATATATATATATATATATATTATTTATGTATAAAAATATATATATTTATTTATTTATGTATAAAATAAATAATAGCAGCAGCCGGCCCAACTATTCCTGAATTCCAGCTTGGCCCAGCCAACCCAGCAATCAACCAAGCCCATAGCAGCCGAGCCCACAACCCATTCCTCCCAAATAAGCCTACAACCCATTCCTCCCAAATCAGCCCACAGCCTAACTAAATCACTCTACCCAGCCGAACAAAACCTTTCCCCAGCCCCTACCCGAGCCCAACTCCTCAGCCCACACAAAGCCCAAGCGTTAACTCCCCAAAATCGAGCCCAACTACACCCCACAGCAAACAGCCCACCCGCATAGCAAACTCAAATAGAGCGTAGCCCGACCCTATGTTTCATTCAATTACAGGTACATACACCTTTATATATGATCAAGAGCAGCAAACCCTAACCGAAAACTTACGCCGTGCCACCCATGGATGCTGGGCGACCCACCCACGCACGTGCATGCTGCTGCAGGCCACCGCCGGCCGGCCAGAGCCGCCGGAGACACAACGCGCGCGATAAAAAGCAGAGCAGTACTCCGATAGGAACACAGCGAGGTACGCTACTTCAAACGCCATTTTCTTTCTATTCGCTCGATGGTTTTCAAAACCATAAATTATTTTGGAGAACCTATATAACCATCAAAGAGCCCTGCTATCTGGTTCATACTGAATTGGATGGGATTCGAGAAGAAATCGAATCACAAAACCACAAAAAAACCAGTCCAAAGAACAGAACAAATTCGACCCAGACACATGGATTGGAAGACAAATATCTGCTAAACCATGCATGATTTTGAAAATCTATTTGAAGGCATATATTGACAACATGTAGGACACAAAAACCCTACTTTTAGTTTTAATTTTAGTCTTTTAAACAGTGACATAAATCGGCTTGAAAATCATGAAAAACATGTTTCAAAAACTAGAAAATTATCCGATACGACGTGCGTCCCGCCAATCCGGGCGACGTGGTCGTGAACCGTAAGCATCGAAAGGTGCGTACCGGATTCGTGGACGTGTGGGCTTGACAGAATTCAAATTGGTCGCGTGTGCGTGACGAATTTGATCCGTATCCGTCGAAATTCACCGTATCGACATCTGTACAAATTTACCAATTACTTTATGCAAGTTTGTCATATCGAGACGAAACTTGTGCCAACAGGACCATATCATTTTTTTGGTCCTATATACCAAGTTTGGTCCGATGCTGAGACAGTTGATCGGATCGTCGTTCTGCGGGCCCCACGGTCCGACTCAACGGGTGATTTTGTGCACGGCCCGTCGGAATCCAACTTTGGACATACGGTTGGGTTTGTATCGGAAAACCGAACCTGTTGACATATAGTATGACGACTTTAGAGACCATTGACTCTGGCACAATTTTTGGTGCAAAGCGGATCCAACGACGGACATCGTTTTTGCCCGAAATTATCGTTTTGCCTCTGTGTCTAGAATTGGACTTAAGGACAGGCAATCGTAGCTAATTTTACTATTTTGAGAATGTTGACAATATTTGTTTCAGCTTTCGGAGACAGTTGTGAGATTTTGACTTTATGGCTTATCAGTTAACAACATTTTTGTTGGATCTGTGTGCAACCTCCAGGCAAGATATCTTGCCTCCTTCTACAGTTTATTTACATACATATTTCTAATTTATATAGTTTTACTAGTTGATTTTTGACATGTAATTTGTACATCGTGTGTGCTAGTACATATATAGTCCTTGTTTATAGTTAGCTTTGTAGTTCATATTGGATGTATGTATATATAGTTCTTGTTTATAGTTAATTTTGTAATTCATATTGGATTGGTTCTCTCGTGTATCGTGATTGGGTCATGTCGTGTCATCACCTGTACTTGGACTGAGTTGCATCGTGTCATAGGATGAATAAGTCATAACGGAATTGCTGTACCTTAAATTCTAGAAGCTAACCTGCGAGTCCACATTAGGGGCGAGGGTTAGTAGTTATTTGTATCTTGATTTCGTAAAGCTAGCCTGCGAGTCCACACTAGGGGCGAGGGTTAGTAGTTATCTGTTGCACACCTGCAATCCCACACTAGGGGCGAGGATGATGCTAGCCTGCGATCCACACTAGGGGCGACGGTTAGTAGTTATTTGTTCCATACCTGCGAGCCCACACTAGGGGCGAGGGTGATGCTAGCCTGCGAGTCCACACTAGGGGCGAGGGTTAGTAGTTATCTGTTCCACACCTGGGAGCCCACACTAGGGGCGAGGGTGATGCTAACCTGCGAGTCCACACTAGGGACGAGGGTTAGTAGTTGTTCAAACCTGCGAGTCCATACTAGGGGCGAGGGTTTGAGTATTCGATTGATTCTCCATTGACATCGTGTTCACTTGTTCTCCTCCAGCAGTTCGTTTAGGTGTAGTGGTTCTTCCAGTCGTGTATAGTCATGTTTTCGTGTTGATTGGACTTTTCCCATTTATTTCCAGTATTTTCTTTATTGTATAATAAACTGCTAGATAGGCATGTTTTTATGTATCTTGCAATATCCCCTGAGGACCTGATGATCTCTTCAGGTTTAGCGATTGTATAGAGTTAGCTACTGGTTCTGGATGACAGATGTGATGATACGCTTGCGGGATTCAGGTATCGGTATTGTGTTTATTATCCGCTCGTGCTTTCATACCTTATCATGAGATATCCTATTTCTTGATTCAGTTTTAGACTTTTGTTATTTCCTTTAGAGTCTTATCAGACATATATGCTCGTCTGCATGCAGACCATGATCCATAGTGTTCATTCATGTTTATTATTCTTATTGTGGATTGAGATATAGATTTGTTTGCCATGAATTGGCAGCTTACCCTAGTCGTGACAGCGTTTACGTATTCGAGTCGGGCTGGAATCCGCTTGATGTGTAGCTGGCTTGCTCACGAGCTCGCGTCCGAAAAGCGGGTGCGGGTTATGACAAGTTTTTTTGGTGGCCCATGCAGGTCAGAGCATATCGTACCGGTTACGTAACTGTACTGGTACGAGCCTGCGAAAATGATTAACCCTTAGAAATTACAGTCCACTCTGCTTTGAAAATTCTCTTAGAAATTCTCTACCGTCCTTGAAACTTCGTATTTTCTCTCGATTATTCTTCCTTGTTTTTCGTACCGTTGAATCTCGTCCCTTCATTTTTCGGAGTGGCGAATGATCGTGCTGACTAGAACTTATCAGAAATTCTTAAGTTATAGTATAATATTGCTTGATTATTTAATTTTTGGTTACTTGATAGCTATTGAGGATCATAGAGCCATATGTCCTAGATAGCTGTAGGTA
The DNA here is from genome assembly GCA_029216955.1 of Iris pallida. Classification (NCBI taxonomy): domain Eukaryota; kingdom Viridiplantae; phylum Streptophyta; class Magnoliopsida; order Asparagales; family Iridaceae; genus Iris; species Iris pallida. Next base: position 17,237,388 of record JANAVB010033620.1, read on the forward strand.
GTGAGTTTAACAACTAGTTGAAAGGTTATAAAGTTTTAGTGACCTTTGTTTTGAGGAGTAGTGAGACCAAAGGTGGGTAGAAGTCTTCAAGGTTTTGTAGTTATAAAATAACCAGGGAAGGTCATAAAATATTTTTGGAGAAATTAAATTTGAGGAGATTAAGGTAATAGTAGACTTTAATTTTAAGGAACAACCATGAATTAGAATTTTGAGGACGAAATTATTTTTAAGGTGGGTAGATTTGTAGCCTCCCTTCCCGGAAATTTTTTGAAATATTTTTTTATTTTATTTATTTGATTTAAATGGTGATTTTTAAATTTGTTTTTATAAATAATTATTTAGTTAATTATTACGGTAGATGACTTTTGCCATGGTTGAGTTTTGAAGTATCAGACGACTAGGAATCATGGCACGGATAGTGCATTGGCATGCGTTGACTAGTGTATTAGCCATGCCATGGAAGACCCAGCCATAAGTGTGTCCTAACTAGGAAAACCAAGTCAAGTTGCGACTTAACCCCCACCGATGAACTAATTATTTATTAATTAGATATATTGATTTTAGATGACCCGATTGTACCAACTTAGCCCGAACTGGGCCGAACCGAATCCAAGCATTTGTGGGTATGTAGTGAGACCAAAGACGACCATGTAGGCATATTTTATGTGTGTACAAATATTTCCTAAATTATTGTAAGTATTGATGTACATTTTTAATTATTTGAATATTTGTACAAAATTGGTATTTTTATTATTAAATATTATTTTACAATATTTATACAATTTTCTAGACCCGGATAATATATATATATATATATATATATATATATATATTGTGTGCATATAGATAAATATACCAATATTTATCTATATGCACACAATATATATATATATATATATATATATATATATATATATATATATATATATATATATATATATATATATATATATATATATGAAAATATATATATATATATATATATATATATATATATATATATATGACTATATATATGGTAATATATGGAATAGTAGACACACACACACACACACACACACACACACATATATATATATATATATATATATATATATATATATATATATATATATATATATATATATATATATATATATATATATATATATATATATATATATATATATATATATATATATATATGTGTCTAAATATATATATATAATATATATATATATATATATATATATATATATATATATATATATATATATATATATATATATGACTATATAGGCATAAATATATTAATGTATATACACATATACATGTTATACATATAGACATGGGTATATATATATATATAGGCGTATATGTGTATGTTTTTTTTTTCATATAATATATATGGGTATATATATATAGGCCTATATATATATATGGGTATATATATATATATATAGGCGTATATATATATATAGGCGTATATGTGTATGTATATATATAAATATACATATAAATATGTGTGTATATAAAATATATATATATATATATATATATATATATATATATATATATATATATATATATATATATATATATATAGATTTATTTATGGATAAAACCAATAATAGCAGCAGCCGGCCCAACTATTACTGAATTCCAGCTTGGCCCAGCCAACCCAGCAATCAACCAAGCCCATAGCAGCCGAGCCCACAACCCATTCCTCCCAAATCAGCCCACAACCTAACTAAATCACTCTCTCCAGCCGAACAAAACCTTTCCCAGCCCCTACCCGAGCACCTCCTCAGCCCACACAAAGCCCAAGCTTCAACTCCCCAAAACCGAGCCCAGCTACAGCCCACAACAAACAGCCTACCCGCACAGCAAACTCAAACAGAGCGTAGCCCGACCCCCTATTTCGTTCAATTACAGGTACTATATATGATCGAGAGCAGCAAACCCTAACCGAAAACTTACGCCGCGCCACCCATAGATGCTGGGCGACCAACCCCGCACGCGCGCGCCGCTGCAGGCCACCGCCGGCCGGCCAGAGCGGCCGGAGACACAGTGCGCGCGATAAAAAGCAGAGCAGTGCTCCGATAGGAACACAGCGAGGCTACTTCGAACGCCATTTTCTTCCTATTCGCTCGATGGTTTTCAAAACCATAAATTATTTTGGAGAACCTATATAACCATCTAAGAGCCCTGCTATCTGGTTCATACTGAAATGGATGGGATTCGAGAAGAAATCGAATCACAAAACCATAAAAAAACCAGTCCAAAGAACATAACAAATTCGACCCAGACACATGGATTGGAAGGCAAATATTTGCTAAACCATGAACGATTTTGAAAATCTATTTGAAGGCAATTATTGACAACATGTAGGACACAAAAACCCTACTTTTAGTTTTAATTTTAGTCCTTTAAACAGTGACATAAATCGGCTTGAAAATCATGAAAAATATGTTTCGAAAACTAGAAAATTGTCCGATACGACGTGCGTCCCGCCAATCCGGGCGACGTGGTCGTGAACCGTAAGCATCGAAAGGTGCGTACCGGCTTTGTGGATGTGTAGGCTTGATGGAATTCAAATTGGTCGTGTGTGCACGACGAATTTGATCCGTATCCGTCAAAATTTACCGTATCGATCTCTGTGCAAATTTTCCAATTACTTTGTACAAGTTTGTCAGTTCGAGATGAAACTTGCGCCAACAGGACCGTATCATTTTTCTAGTCCTGTATGTCAAGTTTGGTCTGATTATGAGACAGTTGATCGAATCGCCATTTTGCGGGCCCCACGGTCCGACTCAACGAGTGATTTTGTGCACGGCCCGCCGGAATCTAACTTTGGACATACGGTTGGGTTCGTATCGAAAAACTAGACTTGTTGACATATAGTTTGACAACTTTAGAGACCATTGACTCTGGCATGATTTTTGGTGCAAAGCGGGTCCAACGGCGGACATCATTTTTGCCCGAAATTACCATTTTTCTCCTGTGTCCAGAATTGGACTTAAGGACAGGCAATCCTAGTTAATTTGACTATTCTGAGAATGTTGGCAATATTTGTTTCAGCTTTCGGAGACAGTTGCGAGATTTGGACTTTATGGCTTATCAGTTGACTATATTTTTGTTGGATCTGCGTGCAACCTCCAGGCAAGATATCTTGCCTCCCTCTATAGTTTATTTACATGTATATTTCTATTCCTATATAGTTTTACTAGTTGATTTTTGACATGTGATTTGTACATCGTGCATGCTAGTACATATATAGTCCTTATTTATAGTTAGCTTTGTAGTTCATATTGGATGTATGTATATATAGTTCTTGTTCATAGTTAATTTTGTAATTCATATTGGATTGGTTCTCTCGTATATCGTAATTAGGTCGTGTCATATCATCATGTGTACTTGGACTGAGTCGCATCGTGTCATAGGATGAATAAGTCATAACGGAACTGTTGTACCTTGAATTCTTGAAGCTAATCTGCGAGTCCACATTAGGGGCAAGGGTTAGTAGTTATTTGTATCTTGATTTCGTGAAGCTAGCATGCAAGTCCACACTAGGGGCGAGGGTTAGTAGTTATCTGTTCCACACCTGCGAGCCCACACTAGGGGCGAGGGTGATGCTAGCCTGCGAGTCCACACTAGGGGCGAGGGTTAGTAGTTATCTGTTCCACACCTACGAGCCCATACTAGGAGCGAGGGTGATGCTAGCCTATGAGTCCACACTAGGGGCGAGGGTTAGTAGTTATATGTTCCACACCTGCGAGCCCACACTAGGGGCGAGGGTGATGGTAACCTGCGAGTCCACACTAGGGGCGAGGGTTAGTAGTTGTTCAAACCTGCGAGTCCACACTAGGGCGAGGGTTTGAGTATTCGATTGATTATCCATTGACATCGTGACATCGTGTTCACTTGTTCTCCTCCAGCAGTTCGTTTAGGCGTAGTGGTTCTTCCAGTCGTGTATAGTCGTGTTTTCGTGTTGATTGGACTTTTCCCATTTATTTTCAGTATTTTCTTTATTGCATAATAAACTGCTAGATAGGCATGGTTTTATGTATCTTGTTATGTCCTCTGAGGACCTGATGATATCTTTAGGTTTAGCGATTGCATAGAGTTAGCTAGTGGTTTTGGATAACAGATGTGATGATACGCTTGCAGGATTCAGGTATCAATATTGTGTTTATTATCCGCTCGTGCTTTCATACCTTATCATTAGATATCCTATTTCTTGATTCAGTTTTAGACTCTTGTTATTTCCTTCAGAGTCTTATCGGACATATATGCTAGTGGACTGCAGACCACGACCCATAGTGTTCATTCATGTTTATTATTCTTATTGTGGATTGAGATATAGATTTGTTTGCCATGAATTGGCAGCTTACCCTAGTCGTGACAGCGTTTACGTATTCGAGTCAGGCTGGAGTTCGCTTGATGCATAGCTGGCTTGCTCACGAGCTCACATCCGAAAAGCGGGTGCGGGTCGTGACAAATGGGCAGACGTAAGAATATGTATTTTAGTTTATTGTAAATTCATATATTCTTCATAGTAGCTGATGCCGTACATTGTTTTCTTATCTCAGGTTTTTTCTGATCTGCGTCGGGCGAGATTTAGGCGACTTGATTCATCGTAATTTCCATAGGCCGTACCTGAACTTCGGCGACATCCCGACGGAGATGCGGTTCATTTGGCTTAACGTGCTGAGGGTATGTATAATGGTCTTTCTTTATAATATGTATCAAAATTTTGTTTATTCATGTGCGTTTATCTTATTTGCAGACGTCGTACTGGTAGCCGGAGCATAGGGACCAGGCCATCCGGAGGTACTATAAGACCGTATCTAGCAAAAGGATACGTGACATGATCCTCGACCGGAAGGCGCTGGAGGGCTTGAGAGGTAGTGGATCAGAACATGGGTGCAAGGAGTAGCTCAGAGCGGATTTCTGGGCGGAGATAAAGAAGAAAATGGAGACCCCGGCCTATCTGGCCAAGTCTGAGAAGGCGAAGGCTGCCCGTGCTAAGGCTGGTCAGCACACGGATGGTTCGATCCCGTGTGTGGAGCACATGCGCTGATTGGTAAGTATTCTATTAAATTGTCAAACTTTTAAGTCTTAAACTCTACAAAATGAGTATTAATTTATGTTTAATTGTACAAGAACGAGGAGGTCGCTGGGAAAGGCGGAGATCCGGACACCGTCGACTTCCCCACAGTCTTTGCGCATACCCACAAGCGCAAGAGCGATGGAAAGCTCGTAGATGAGCGAGCCGCCAAAGCTTATGTAAGTTTTCTTATTCTCTATATGTATTACATTTTTATAATTGTAGATGATTGGACTACGAGTATCGATATCGGTACCCCATACTCATATAGTAATGGGCCGATACCGATTTCGATTGCGATATCGATACTAATAAGAATGGTCCATTACTCAGAGTATCGGTATCGGGCCATTCCTATGTGAGTATCGGTATCGTTCTATTACTATATGAGTATGAGTATCGGTATCGGCCTATTACTATGAGTATTGATATCGGTATCGGTACATTACTATGAGTCTTTATATTAACTATAAATTTCTTTACGTTTATATAATATAGGAGGAGTTTGAGAGTCGGGTCGGTGAGGGGGGTAAGGGAGGTGAGTGGGCTGGACCTAGCCAGCCGACGGATAGGAAAAAACTATGGGTAGATACGGTCGGAGTAGGGAAAGGCTGCAGCATATACGGTATTGGATCATTTGCATCCCAGTCGTTCGTCGTTTCCAGAGCTCCACCTCCACCTCCACCTCTACCTGTACCAGTACTTCCCACCGGCAGTGCTGCCGTCTATGACCAGGTTACTATTACCCGTATATTATAGGATTTACAAAATTACATATACGGTAGTGCAGGAGCTTCTGCTCCGATATCTATAGTACCGGTCGTTCTGGCTCCGTCTGCGGCTCCAGCGGTTCAGACTTCGACCGATTCATCTCCGCTACAGACTCCAGCACATCCGGCTATAGCACCTCCGGCTACAACACCGACGGATCCAGCACCGACCCCGAGAGTTCCTCTGTCTCGGGAGGATTTCGAAGACGTATTACAAAATGTGCTGGGTAGCTACACCCACCCGCCGCCTCCTCCGTCGCCGTCGACGTAGATATTATTTGGAAACTGTTTGTATTTGGGAATAATTTGAAACATTTTTGGTATGTGTGTATTTGGATACTGTTTGTATTTGGAAACTGTTTATAAACTTTTTGGTATGTGTGTATTTGGAAACTGTTTGTATTTGGAAACTATTTGGAAACTTTTTGGTATGCATGTAACTGTTTATATATCTGTATTGAAAACTGTTTATATGACTGTATATTGTGTGTGTAACTATCAACATGGATGTGGAGTACAGGAAACACAAATATAGACACACAAAATTGTATTTAGCAACGGGACAACGACGGAACAGCGATGAAATATCTAGAAAATTACAGTATAGCGATGGAAGAGCGACGAAATATCTAGAACATTCCGTCGCTAAGGTTCTTGAAAATATAGATTTAAAGTATAGCGATGGAATAGCGACATAACCGGTTCGTCGCTACAAGCCTGTCCGATACCAATAGCGTATCGGAAACACTTTAGCAACATACTTTTTCGTCGCTATACCGTCACAACATTAATCCTGGAATACGCCGCAGATCCGTCGATAGTTAGTCGGTAAAGGTAGCGACGGAATTTCCATCGCTAATACGTCACAATTTGTAATAAATAGCGTGTCGCTAAATCTGTCACTAATCAGTCGCTATTTCTGGCAAACTAGCGACTGATTGAAATTAACGACACGTGATTTCCCGACAAACCATTTCCGTCGCGGATATGTCGCTATTTGGCTTTAGCGACGAAAAAACGACTTTTAGAGACAGATACCGCTGTCGCTAAAAGCCTATTTTTTTGTAGTGAACTCACAGATATATACTCAATTGTTCAACCATCCCAAACCCAGGACTCCCTTGCTCGAACACAACTCAAGCAGATAAACATAGTTAACTTTGTATCGACTTAGTAAAATACACACTCAAACCCAGTCCAACCAAGCTCAACAAAGTATAATCCAAACTAAATAACAGAACGATTATACATTGAATCTTAGCAAAATGTATATCAACTAACTCAACCTTAGAAACCAATTCTTCGATTAAAGCTTGATCTATTTCGACGTCTCCCACTCCCAGCAATACTGTGCTAATAGTTCACCAACACACACAACTATAGAGAACCCAATGCTAGACATTCATTTGAATTCCTCAGCTCAACCGAGACCCATGCCATTACTCAAAACAGAAAAAGGACACACAGTTAAAATCCCACAAAAATCCATAGGAAAGATTATACAGGAATTTACATATGAAAAATGTGAAACCAAAATTAATAATTCCTACAACAAATCAAATTCCTCGAGGCTTGTCAACTGCTACTCTGGCCTCGTCGATCCCTTACACTCGACGTTCCCCGAATGGATACGAATTCGCGGACACAACTCCGAACATGATCAATACTTGATACGGATGATGTCATGGATACGCAACCACATTCTGGACAACAAACTAATTCCCAGACACGCCTACATGAACTCTGCTACGGTCCGACACGAGCCATACCACTGATACACCGCACTTGGACACACCACTGGACATGCCAAAACAAACTCAAATTCAAAATAAACCTTCAATACAAATAACAGAGGAAGAAGAGGTTTACCTGGAAGGAATCGATTCAAAATCAAACACGAAGACATGAGCGTACGTGTCCGATTCGATCCCAACCGAGCCCAGATATGATCAAAACCAGATCGAGAGATTTGAGTCCCTGATTTCTGAGTTCTTGAGCTCGGGGATGAGGAACTCGAGAACTGAATGTTTCACCCGATCGATCAATTTGTCAAAGGCAAACTTCGTCGTCCAAGAGCTGGTCGAACCGATCAGTACTCCATTGGACCAAACTACATCATTCTAGAAATTTGTCAAACAAAAGGGATGATCAGGAGAGGATTGCGTCGATTGAAATCATTCCCAAAGAATTTATTGCAATCATAGAGATACTCACCAGTTGCCGACGTTTATGAGTTCCTAAAGAAGGTGATTAGAGAGATCGGATAAATCACGAGAAGGATGCGGTGACTCTACAGCGAAGGAAGTCGAAGAAGAACAGTTCCCGTCACCGACTTTGCTGTAACATCGAGAAGAAACATGGAGACTCCGTCGAGAGCTCGATGTAGATCTGCTCGAATGAGATCGCCGGAGTAGATAGCTGTCACCGTCGCTGACAGCATTGAGAAGAAGAACAGGGAGCCGTCGGTGTAGGGGTTGCGCTCGTTGAGAAGCTCAGTCGTCGCTCGGTGTAGGAGTCGCCGTCCTCGCCATGGCCTGTGCTGCTAAAGAAATCTTGCACCGCCGCTCGAGAAGAACAGGGCATCGCCGAGGAATAGAAATCCTCCACCCGAGAAGGTCGGCGGTGCCTAGTCGCTGGCCGTGCTCGCTATCACCGGTGTAAGCTCCGCCATCGCCTCCTAAGAAACTAGGGTTAGAGTTTGGGGACGGATTTGTAGAGGGAGAGCTCTGCTCCCAAATATGAGAAGAAAAAAAATCAGAGGAGAGAGAGAGTGTGTGAGTAATAAGTTTTAAATAGAGGCTTGGGTTGGTTAATAGACTTGGAGAAAAATACAAAAAAAGAAGCATTGGGCTGCATCTCCACTGGGCTTTGAGCAAGGCCAGTTAGAGCAGTATGCTGAAAAAGAAAGTTAAGAATTGGAAAAATAAACATTACAACTATTCTTCTCCTAAATATCATAAGGATGTTTTATTAAACAAGAATTTAATATTCATGCAAAATAATAAAAAATAGTTATGTCTAGAATTATAAGAATGAAATATATTTATATATATCTTATTTCAGGGAAAGCAGGGTTACAGTTAGTTACCCTAGAGGACCTAAACTAATAAGATATGACCACCTAACTAAATGATTACGACTAGCCTAATTGAACTTTAGTTAGCCTCTAGCTAGAGTAGCAATATTAATTAGAAAGTTTGATTAAACACCTAATTAGAAAGAAAGGCTTATTTCCTAAACTTTTCATAATACATAGAGGAACCTTATGGACATTTCATACTAGCTCCAAACCCTAAATCTATCTATTTTGGACAACCAACACATTCCCCTCACCTATGAGAAGAATAACTTCTTCCTCTTCCTCTTTCCTTTTGAAACACCAACCCTAATTTGGAAAGTTCTTCTCCAAATCATTTTTACCATCAAACCTCACTCAAATCAGCCTAAGTTGGTCTCATTCTCTTCCTCTTGGGGAGTAGAAGGCTCTAGAAGAAAGCTTGGAAAGATTAGAGAACTTGGAGCTTGAAGGCTTCTAGATCTTGGGACTTTTTATTAGGAATCCATCTCCTAATAGGTATAGTCATTCTAAACCTTCTAATTTGTGTTAAATTGTGTAGATGTATCAAATAGGAACTCCTATGCCTTAGGGTTACCAATGGTGAGGAGTTTTAACTCTTCTCCTTGCATTTGAGGACTTTTCCCTTTGCATTTTGACCCATTTTGGGAGAAATCCGAGAATAATATTTATAGGGCTTGTTAATATGTTTGTTAGGACCTACTCGTGTTTTAGAATATGTGGGTATGCTTAGGGTCAAGTTTGGATCCATTTGGGGTGCATATCATGAGCGTATCTCAACATATCCCAATACGCAGCTAAGTGGTTGACATAATGACCAAGTGGACAACCAATGCTAGGATTTTAGTTTTGCCACTTATTTCTAGTATAAATTCATATAGCTTATCATTTTGTATAATTATTTAGTGATATAAGGGGGTATTAAAGGTTTTTACATAGTAGGGGATATAGGGGGCTGATTTTGTTAATTAATGTGTGTGGGGTTCATTGATATATGCAATATATAGAGAGGACTGATATGTTATTTGTGTGTGTGTTCTACATATATGTATCAGTTCAGTTGGAGGCCTTATGTTATCTGGTAACTGTGAGTTGAGAAGGGGAAGGACTGAACTAATAAGTTGGTTGTGTGTGTAATGAAGTTACATGTATCAATCTATAGGCTTAGGCAACACAGCAGGTAGCAGTGGCATTGCCACTTGCATAGTGTATGCATCTATAGGAGGGAAAAGACATGTAATGGATTGTATAGCAGTTAGCATTTCCTGCTAACTTAATTGCTACAACAAAATAATAGGAGAAATGCTTGAGCTTTTTAGCAGAAGTATCTTAAAAGAGAGGGGGGACTCGGGCTAGACGAGGGGGAGACAAGATGAGCAACAAGGTTTTACATGCAACCGCACTCTCTTTCTCAATTATAACCAAGTCAGGGCTACCGTTTTGCTGTTACTTTTTTCAAGTTTCTTTGGAAGGTATTTGCTTGCTTTAAATTGGTCCCAATGGAAAATACCGATTTGGGTGTCCTGGCCAGGTTTTAGTTCAGGTCCCGTTGAAACTGATACAAAGTGGCATATGCTTATCAGTTATGACTAAAATTTAAAGCCATGCTTATGTTTGTAAGCTCTGGATCCAATTAGCACAAGATTTATGCTATCATGCTCAATATGTATGCCTTTGGAGGTGCAAGGCCTGATAAGTTTGAAGTTATAGTAGGATGATCAAAGCTATATAGATCATGCTATAGTAAGATACTAACAGTATTGGGAATGGAAGATATTAATTAATATGAGATGGACGTGAGTGGGAAGCTTCCACGCGTTCTTTTGCATGCCTGATCAGGTAGTGGAGAGTTTCTACTCGATTTATTCCTCTAAATTATGTACTATGATGGAATGTGTATATCATTCCACCTTATTATATTATTTTTATTTTATTAAGTTTGTCGTATGTTTATCTCAAGGTTCAAAGCCCAGTTTATGAGGAACTCTATGGGAGTAGCATAGTAGCTATGAGATGGGGGTCTCTATAAATAGGTGTAGATGTCTTAACATGTATCAGTCCTATACCATTTCTTTGTTTCAGTCAACTAATAGGTAGGCATTGGCCTAGGCATAATTGTATGGAGGAAATGGCTATAGTTTGGGTAAATAAAGTCCTACCGTATAAATGACAGTTGGGATGTTAGGAAATGAGAAGAAGCGCTATCAATAAGGGCAGTAGGAATGTTAGGGAGATAGGAATAGTGAGTAGATTAGTGATATTAGAGTGAGAGATGAGTGTTTGGGAGGCTGTGTTTACTGTCAGGTTAACAGTATATGTAAGTGAGAGGGAGTATCTAAGAGTAAAGGATAAGGAACAATCCGTGGAGTCTTTATGTGTATTAAGAGGATTATAGGGCTATCAGGTGTTTGTGAGAATGTATGTAGGGTGCCCTAATGAATGAGTGTCATTGTGGCAGTATGTAAGTTAGAGGGAGAATGGAGAAGATGTCCATGTGAACAGAGTAGCAGGAGTCCTGCCTACAGCAGGCAGGTGAGTTCAGGGCATTAGAGAAGGGCCCTTTTGGCCAAGCAGTAGCTGAGCTACCTTAGGCAGCATTGGGTAACCCCCTTGGCAGTAGGGCATGCCCATGCCCTTACATAGGCAAGCATATGCCCTGCCTTTGCTAGGTAGCAGTAGGTTAGACCTGCCAGGTAGGAGACTGTGTGTGCTTGTGCACACACACTGATTAGGCAGAGGGGTTTAGCCCCTATAGGGCAGGTTGTAGGGCAGGAACTTGTGTTAGGTTTTGTAGGGGATCTTAAGGCCATTTTGTGTGTGTGCCATTGCAAACACAGAAGGTCAGGCTTAGGATTTAGTGATAGAGTTGTGTATCCATAGGTTGTTCATGGTCTGCCACATGGTGGCCACAGGGAATTTATTTGCCTGTACAAGTACACCTCTAGGGTAGGGTTCATTATGGAACTTGATTTCCTGTTTAGACAGGAGTTTCCTGTTTGCACAGTGTAATAGGGAAAAGCTGGTATCAGTTTGGACATGGAGGCATTGGAAAGATGTGCTCATAAACTTTCTATGTGTGAGTGTCTAAGTATAGAAGATTTAAGTGATAAATGTGTGAGGGTACATAGTGTATGTCTAAGGTAATTAGAAAGAAGAGGCACTTACCTAGTAAATACCTATAGCCCTACTTATGTATAAGTATTGATAAGGGAACTTGTATCTTGGGATACATAAGTAGATATAGTATCGTATAATAACATATTAGACGTCAATATTATAATGAGAATAGGTAAGAGTTAGATTAGGGTAATAAAAGGGTATGGGTAAGGTAAGATGGGAATAGACATTACCTTTGTCACGACCCGCACCCTAGAGTAAGGGCACGAGAAGTGGGTACGTCCAGCCTACGCCGCAGTGTCGGCGGTAGAACGCTGTCCTAGGTCAATCATCTAACAATATAAGGTACCTGTACAGTATATACACTCCGAATGGAGGTGACATAGCCGAATACAGTTTCAATCACATCTAAGGTGGAATACGCTAAAAAGATAGATAGATAAAACTGAAATCCACAAAGAGATACAAGTAGATAGAAGTCTAAGTGTCTAAGATATCACAAATCCAAAAAAAATGTCCCAAATCTCAAATACAGTAATCCAGAGAGTGCAAATAAGTACAACTAAAATATAAAATAAGAAAAACTATAGCTATCTACTCTAACCTATACTGTGTCTCCCATAGGCTAGAAGGTAACCTCCAAGCTATCTGTAAAATTTATCAACAGGTCCAATCAGGACAGGAGCGAGTACAGTACATCTCACGCAGTTCATAATATGACAGGATATATAAATATGCAATAGAGTAAGATACATGAAACGCCAAGAATATATATGAGTAAAAGAGAAGACTGTAATGAAATATCTACTATAAGTAAAGAGCTACAGTGAACTAGTGATTTAGAGTACAAGCTAGACATGTGAACGGCTTGATAATAAACATGAGAGGTCGTACATGGCTACACTACTTTAGAAATTGTCCACATGATTATTTATACTCCCCCGTACCCCAATCAATACACAAGGATCCGTTCAAGTTGTGTTATTGTACATGATTTCACATGGGGGCCCATAAATGGGTGCACATGAAAGTAAACATGGGGGCTCCGTGAACATGAGAGTACATGAATCACGAGAGTGCACATGAATGGTGAAAGCATAGGAATACATGATAAAAGTGAAATACACATGACATGATGTAACCGATGCTCCCGAGAGGGATAACATCTCATGAAGGGATCCATATAGTACCAATCCGTGTTAACAACGTGACAGCATCAAGTAAAGTAATCTACAGTGTAAATGTAAATCCTATCAAGTATGAAACGGTCAGAGAATATACTCGTCTGATAACCTGAACAGCTGATAGGTATAGAGGTCCAAACTGACGCCACAGAGTCCTTTTTAGAGCAACACAGGTCAAGATGTATACGAGAGATGATAAATGAAATGTACAATGCATCTGCATGCTGTCTAGGTTAAACTAGACTAAAGTCAACACTTGGTCAACTTTAGTCAACCACACTAGTCAAATTAGGTCAACTAGGTCAAGTCCTAGCCCAAACAAGTCTAACAAGTCTCACTAGGCCTAACCAAGCCTAGGCTAGTACTCACACAATCACAAGACAATGTGAACGACAACAATACATAATATAAAATAGATAATATATATAAATACATACCTTCATACATATATGCATATTTACATTACATACATATTTATATATAGGCATATGGTACATCATGCATATTTACATAGTTACATAGATATATATATATTTATGCACATTTACATACATACTTTTATACATTATATATGTTAACATTTATTACAATGCATTATATTTTACTTATACCTTTGATTGATTCATTCATTCATATATGACATTCATTCATGCATTTATACATTCATTCATATCCCATATACATGCATATTTCAGTTCAGGCATTATATCCATTCACATATCATTAAATTGCATACATATACTTATTTTTATTACATACATGTCATTCATGCATATTACATACTTACATGCATCTATACATTATATACATTGTATACAACATGTAAAAATAGAAGAGGAAAAATGGGAAAAAAAACTGAAATGGAAAGGGAAGGGAAGGAAAATGTAAGGAAAAGGGAAAATAGTGGACATATACATGCTTGCATCATATATTCTATATTACCATACTTGCTATCATTATATATTGTATTATATTATTTATATATTATGCATTCATATCTATCATTACATGTATACCTTACATTCATATCTAGCATTCATTATATACTTTCATGCATATATTATATATCATTATTTCATTCATGCATTTATGCATTACTTACATACATTATATTAATTGCATTCCTACATGCTTGCATTCAACCATATATATACATTAATATAAAGAGGATATATATCATATATATATCATTTCATTCATCTAACATATCATGTATTACATACTCTATATTCATTTAATATCCATACTATATAGGCTCATAGGTTACACAAAATGCATATATCGTATAGTCACTCTTCTACTTAACACCAATAATATACCAATTGGGCCTCTACTAAATTATAGGATTAAAGTATATTGTATCCCTTCGTGTTAGCTTTCCGAAACTTCAAATGGATTGCATTTTCGTGTCCGAAAGCTCCCGAAATCGCGAAAATATCGAAACACGTTCGTCTTTCGTACAGCTGACACTCAAATAATTCTACAGAAAGTTACAGAAAGAATTTGACTTATTAAAATATATATTTAGAAAGCTAACTTCGATAGAGTTCTTTTAAAAAAAAGGGAGATAAATCAGAGTTCTAAGCTAAAAGTTATAACATTTCTAAGTTGCTTTGGTTAATAAAAACGTGGATGAATATTACGACGAATTTGAGTTGTTTTGGACAAAAGAACACATATAGGCCAAGATACTTAGATACAAACATAGGGATACAAATAAAACTCATTCTAACCATCCTAACTAAGATCAATCCACTCTCTAACCATTCTAAAAGTGAATTAAATATCTATTTAAACTATTATCATACATACATACACATGGGATGTCCTAATTGTGATCTATCAAGTAGGACACAAGACACATATCTAAAATCCTCAAGAGAGCTCCAAATGGCCTCAAATTTGAATCTAAATGGGACACATGCATGAGGATGGATCCTACGGATTCAAAACTAATTTATATGCAAAGGAAATCGGTTTAGAGGATGGGTTTTACCTATTGGGAGTGGAATCCCAATAAAATTCTTTAGGACACGACTCCGATACAAAGATCCCTCAAAGTGGACACTCCTTCTTGCACTCCTCTTCCAATCCTTGGTAGCACCCTTCCCTTGGAGAATGGAAATGATTGAGTGAAGGTTTGGTGAAGGAATAATTTAATTTGGAGATCAAATCAATGGGAATGCTCTCTAAAATTAGGGAAGAACAAAAGAAAAATAAAAGAGGCAAGATTGTAATGAATGAAATGAATCATTCTCCCCTAATGGTGGCTGCCATAAAGAGTCCATTAGGGCTAATGGGAAATGTCCTAATTGCCCCTCTCTAGTCTCATATGGTTAAGTCTAGACTAGGTTCAAGTTTGGGGTCAAAATAATCTAGTTTTGAGTCTCTAACTTAACCATTCTAACATGATAAAAATTAGTTTAACTAACTTAAATGTTAGGTTTTATGGGCCATGCTTAACTTAATATTGGGTCCCATCTAGAGTTTAAGCTACCCGGGTCACAATACAAGTCGAAACGAGACGAAACTCAAATCCGACTAAACAAATCCAATAAAAAGAATATTAAAAATATAAAATTTTCCCAAAATACTAAAATATAAAAAATGACAAAAATCATAATACATCAATTTAAATATTATTAAAATAATCTAAAATTTACCAATTAATCAAAATCTTAAATAAGTCACAAAATGACCAAAATACCCTTAGCCTAAAAAGTTGTAAATAGTCATTCTAATCACATAGTTAGGTCCCCATGGTCATGGTTAGTCTCTAGGCTCAACAGTTCTAGGGTTTACTAGCTAACATATCAAAATCATAATATATCAATTTAAATAGTATTAAATTAATTAAAAATTCCTATAAATCATAAATCCTATTATTAAATAATAAACTTTTACAAAAGTTCAAAATTACCCTCATTTTAGAAAAGTGGGTGTTACAAGTCTACCCTCCTTAGAAAATTTCGTCCTCGAAATTAAGATGGTCGTACTTCTTCTAGAGTCTCGTCCCCAACAATCAAAGTCTCAGAACTTACCTAAATTATACAATTTAAAAGAATGGCATACAGGGTCATGGCATACGGTAGTAGTGTAAGTCTCATCTAGGTATACTAGTTACACTAGACCAAAACAATCATAGGGTATCAAAACTTACAAGCAATCAGGGGTGTTAAACTGGAAAAGATACAGAAATAACAAATCATCAAGGCTTTAAGGCATAATCAAAATCAAAATTTAAAGCACAAATGTCGAGCATTAAAATCCAATCACAATATATATATATATATAGAGAGAGAGTGTTAGAAGGGAAAAAGCTAGCATTATGTAAAGGTTATGTGGTTAGTGTGTGTATGGGTGTATGTGGACATGTTCATAGGGTTAGATAGTAGACATGTGTGTGTGTGTGTGAAATATACATGAAAGTGTATAGGAGGATTTGGGTTTCAAAACAATAGATATCAAGTTACACTACTCATGGCATATTGGTTAAACAATCTACAATGCATAACCTATTTACTCATAACATGCATGGCTAACCATATATATACATATATCTATATCTATAGAGAGGTAGAGATTTAGTTATGTATCTATATACATTATAACATATATGCATAAACTATATATATATATATATATATATATATATATATATATATATTATATATATATATATATATATATATATATATATATATATATATATAAAATATATATATAAAAAAAAAAATATATATATATATATATAAAAAAAAAAAAAAAAAATATATAGATATATGAACATAACATAGAGATGAAGGGTTAGGTTTACATGGCAGTTGTGAACATTAGTGTACATTAGTGTAGAGTGTCAAGAGTACAGGGGTTATAACTTAAAATGAAGGGTTCAATCATTCAGTTCAGTTTAAAATTACTTATTAAATCTGAAATTGAACTAAACATTTAAAATCAATGTGAAAAATGTTAACATGTATTCAGTTTCAGGATTTTGGAGAAATTCGAACATCAAAACCAACCTAATGTTCACCACAACCACAACCTAACATGTAAGAGTATAAAACCTAACATTATATCCCTACATACAATAATGTATATGGCTCAAAATATTACATTTAAAAACTGTAAATTGAACTAATCACTTAGAATCCAGTGTTAAAGGGTTAATATGCACACAGTCACAGATTTGCCAAATTCAAACACAAAACTTAACCAATTTCTTTAAGAATTGAAACCCTGTATATAACATACATGTGCAGTGATATAAACAACAACTAATAATATGAAATTTATATTTAAATTACGAAATTAAACTGAAAAAAAACACAAAACTAGTCTCTGATACTGTATTGTGTCAGAGATATTGGGGTTTTGAGAATTTAACATCAAAAACATATTAATGTGCATTTAGATAGGTTGGTAATCAAAGTGTAGCATGTATACGTGTCAGGCAAGGTGTCTGTGTGTGTGTATATATATATATATATATATATATATATATATATATATATATATATATATAATGATGGCAAGAAGGAAATAATAATAAATTTTGTTCTGCTCATCTATTTAAAAGAAGGAACCATTCTGAAACCAGAGCTATAATATCAAATCCAGATAAGGTCTAGCAAAATCATCAATTTATTGTATTATGAAGAAATTCATAGCAAGAAGTTACATAAAGGTTCATAATAACAGCTAAAGCTACTCCTACTCCTAAGTTAAATAATGAGAAGCAAAACAAACAAACAACATTTTTTTTTAAACTAATACAAGTAATAATGGCAAGAAAAAAATAATGATAAAATCATTTCTTGCTCAATCTGTTAAAAAAGGGGACCATTTGAGATCAGAGCTATACAAACAAGTCTAAGATAAGGCCTAAGACAATTCATCAATTCATTACATTAGGAAGGAATTATATCCAATAAAGTTATACAAGGGATTATATTAACAATTAAAACTATTTTTTACTCCTAAGTTAAGTGATAAAGAAATAATTTTTTTTAATGCTGAAATACAAGGTAGAGATGATCGTTTTTAAAAAAAAAGCTTTAGAGATATAATCTGATAATCATATGCATCTTCCTGAAATTATGTTGTCAGAATTCTGCCACGCCAATAAGCATAGCTGCAATAAACGATAGAGTCCATAATAAGGCATACACCCTATAATCATGTTATCTAGAATTCTTACCACGCCATCCGGTATGGCTGCAAGAAAATCTAGATTTTATAACTAAGATAAGTATAGCTATATCAGGCTCTACGTCCTTGTCATGCTAGCAAATATGACTACAATAAATTCTAAATTTCATAATAAAGTAGACTTTTACCTTTCTCACTGTCCTTATCAAGTATGTTATCAGGTTATACCTTAATTCCAAAAATATATATATATATATATACATATAAATACAAACTCAAATTCAACAACTAACATCAAGATTCAAAATTCAACAATAATCCATCAAAAATCATATAAATACAGAATCAAATTCAACCACTAACATCAAGATTCAAAATTCAACAATAATCCATCAAAAATCATATAAATATAGACTCAAATTCAACCACTAACATCAAGATTCAAAATTCAACAATAATCCATCAAAATCAAGTGCAATAACAGGAAGTAAAGGTGTCACCCCCAGTTTTCAAATTAGGGGTATTTTTGTCATTTTCAAGTTTTATAATATTTTAGGAATTTTATTTGATTTTATATGATTTTTAGGAATTTATTTGGGTTGGTTTGGATTTAATCCAATTCGGACTCAATTTGGAGACCCGGGTAGCCTGGACCCTAATGGGACCCCCATACTAGCTGGGCTTAGCCCATGTACCATCATAAATAGGCTAGAAATAATTAACCTAATTTCCATGACTTAATTAGTCATTATAGAGGCTTAATTTGTATTTAGAATCAAACCGAACCAACCCGATTACAAAACAAACCAAACTAGGGTTAATGGGTTGGGGGCTTATTGGATCCCAACCCAATAAACCCCCCCCCCCCCCCCCCAAGTGGCTGGCCAAGAAGTCTCCCCCCCCCCCCTTTACTTCACCACAAAGCAACATCTCTCTCTCTCTCTCTCAAATTCAATTTTCTTTCTCAACTCTTCTTCTTCTCCAACAACAATTAGGTATGTCTTAAATCCTTCATTTATTCCTCCTTTTCATTTTGGTTCTTTACATTAAGTGTAGAGAATTCAATTCTCTACACTTTGCCCCCTATTTTGTAGGCTCTCTCTAGAATTTTGGTTAGTGATTAATTAAGGGTGATTATATATATATATATATATATATATATATATATATATATATATATATATATATTTTTTATATATATATATATATATATATATATATATATATATGTAAAAAAAAAAAATATATATATATATATATATATATATATATATATATATATATATATATATATATATATATATATATATATATATATATATGTATATATATATAAAAAAAATATATATGTATATATATATATATATATATATATATATAAATATATATATGGATATATATGTGTATGTATAGATATATATATATATAGGAATATATATGTATGTATGTATTTGTGTGTGTGTGTGTGTAGAGAGTGGTAGGAAGAGGATGAGAGTGGTGATGTGGTTGTGTGTGTGTGGTTGTGGATATATATATATAGGTATATGTGTATTTGTATATATATATATGTATGTATATATAATATGCATACGTGTGTGTGTGTATATATAGGTAGAGATGTATGTGTGTGTATATATATATATATATAGATGGGAGGAGAGGAATAGATATAGAGATATATATTAAGATAGTTAGATAGATAGTTATAGATATATATATATAGATATATATATATATATATGTATATATATATATATATATATATGTATATATATATATATATATATATGTATATATATATAGAGGGAAAGAAGAAGAGAAGAAGTAGTAGTAGCAGTGGCAGTAGCAGTAGCATTAGGAGCAGCAGCAGCAGCAAGCAATGCAGCAGCAGCTGCAGGAGCTGAAGCAGGCAGCAGCAGTAGGAGCTGCTCACAGCAGCTCCTTTCCCCCCCCCCCCCCCCCCCCCCCCAATTCACCCCCTATTGCCCAAGTAAACCCCCCCCCCCTAATTGATATATATATATGTATATATATATATCTATAGATATGTATATATATTGATATATATGGATAGAAGAATAGATAAGGAAACTAGAAAGAAAGAGGAAAGGAAAAGAGTTTAGAAATTGGAATAGGAAGTTGAGAAGGAAGTTGGAGAAGAGGAAAACTAGGAGAAGTTAGGAAATTGAAGAAGAATAAGAAGGAGGAGTAAGAAGAAGAATTAGAGAAGAAGAAGAAGATTAGAGAAGTTGAGAAGAAGAAGAACTAAAATCGAGAATCAAAGAAGAGATTGAGAATGAGACTAAAAGAGGGGTTTTTGGTAGAAATCGAGGTTAGAGGGTAAAATTGAGCCCGGAGCATCGGATCGCGATGAAACTTGACATAGGCCTAGGTTACGTGATTTAGATTTTGCGGGTAAGCTCCCGGGTACAAATCGGGGTCATAGGGCGCCGGTATCGCGCCGTGTCAGTGCGTATCTCGAAATATTCGAGATATCTGCAACGGGCCGTAAGGTGGACTAGACGTCCACTTTATCTAGGTATTATGGTAGATAACGAACCTATAGGATAGTACCCTACTACCCTAGGGAGATCGGGTGAAAATAACTAGCGTAGGTAGGCTATCTAGATAATCGCCGAGGGTAGATTTTACCCCTAAAAAGGGTAAAATAGGGATTTGGCCCATGGCCAAGATTTGAGTTTCCAAGTCCAAGATGGACTTGGATATGGGTTGTATAGGTTGGTAATGAGCAGATTTAGCCGTCTAAACCTAGTCTTGGATCCGGTTGACCACGGTTGACTTTTTGGACTAAAAGTCAACTATGGGTCAACACTTTACCCAAATTAGTTCCAAATTTCATTTAACTTGGACAGTTGACTAAAAGTCAACTATTAGTCACCAGTGACCTAGGGATGACCTAGAGTTGACCTAGAGTTGACCAGAGTTGACCCGTTGACCAAAAGTCAACGGTAAGTCAATTTTTGACCTAGATTGATCCGGTTTAACTTCTAATGTTCTCCCATGACCAAGATTGACCCGACTAGACATGTCTTGACCTAGAATGACTAAATAGGATTTAATTTAAATTAACTTTACTTCCTAAACTTAGTATTGATACGTCTTGTTCTCTATAGGTCCTCGAGACACTGCAGTTGATCCGGTCGACATATTTTATCATCTTACAGGCGAGTACATTCTCTGATACTTATTTCCAATTTATGATAACTGTTATGATTCATGTACTTAGTGTTGATATGCTTATTCCCGATACATGGTTCTCACGGATTGGTATTCTTGGATCCCGACGAGAGATGTTTTCTCCTTCTTAGGTTGGGATATATTGTGCAAGCACCCTTGTAGCTCTTGCTCGATATATGGTCACTGATTCTAGAGAAGGCTAGCTACCTTCTTATTAGAATCCCGTGCAGTGACGTGTCCTGTTTGGATCCATTCTACCAGTTGGGGTAGGGGGAGTAGTAGCGTAGGCCTGTGATCAGATCCATCCCGCATTCCCGAACAGTGTGAGTCATATACCGTACATATGACTTGCCAGGCCGATTCTTGACAGGTACCCAAGCCGATCACAAGCTGAAACTACTACTCACACACATTGGATATATAGCTTACCTTGATTGTGTACATGCCATGATCCCGTTCTATTTTCTTGTTCTAGCTCTAGCTTTACAGCTTACCATGCCATGATACATACATGTACACTCCATGATTCATTGTATATGCTCTATTTACAGTCTTATAGCTTTTATTCTATATTGAGATCTGTTATGAGATATATGTACTCGTTCCATCCTGACTGGACTGTTGATAAAATATTATAGATTTCGACGAGAGAGATTGCAGTACCTACTACGGTCCGGACGACGTAGTGGGCCTAGACTTGGTCCCGCAGGGCGTAGCTCCGTCTGACGAGACCATACCACTTGTATAGTTTAGAGTAGGTCTTTGTACTGGACTTTGTCTCTAGTTACTTTTGAGACTGTACTACTTTGAGACTATATTATATTTGGACTGTATTTAGAGACTGGACTTGTATATTATTTGTATCTGGACGTGACAGGTTATATTTTTGTCTTGTTGTCTTTATCTTTCAGTCTTTACTTTTCGTCTTAGAGTTGTGATTGAGCACTTATATATATTCATTGCTTGTCCTCCGTTCGGAGTTGACTATATTCTTGACAGGTTCTGTTATATATATAAACTGTTGTCAGACTAGAAAATACACAGCGTTCTACGCCGTTTTTCCGGTGAGGGCTGGGCGTTGTCGCGTCACGTGCCCTTTTAGCGGGTGCGGGTCGTGACACGTTTTAGTGGTGGCCCATGCAGGTCCTGAAGTCGCAATTAGTGCGATGTCGTAGCGGCACTCGTCTTAGAGTGTTGACTACGAGCCTGTGTTACCCATAGGAAGTAGTAGGCTAAGAGTGCTCAATCACAGTAGGATCTTTCCTTGCTTATCTTGCTTACCGTCTTTGATATTGATTTACTGCTTTCTAGCTGTCCTCCTTTGATATTGCCTTCATGTGCCATATTGATATCTTCTTCCCAATTTGTCTCCAGGATATTGATGACTCATTCTCCTGGCGAGGAGTACGAGGAGACGGAGAGGTCTGCCACCTCTGGCGGACAGGCTCCTGTCACTTCCCCGGCTGATGGGACTTCTGTTGGGGCTCTCGGAGGTACTCCTCCAACTACCTCTATGACCGTCCCTGGGGCCATTGCGGGTGCTCTTCCCGTAGTGCCAGGGGCTACAGCGGAAGCTGTCGGGGGTATTCTTTCTCCTCGGCAGGGGACTCCTCCGGTGATGATGGGAGCTATTTCTCCATTGCCTCCTCTGCCCACAGACATGGGGCAGATGCTAGCGTTCTTCCACCAGGTGCTTGAGTCCCAGCGGGCTCAGCACGAGGCTCAGTTGAGGCAGATAGAGGCCATGCGCCAGGGCATGGAGGATGCACACAGATTGGCTATGGCGACAGTGGAGCGTCAGGCTCCACAGAGGGAGGTTCAGCAGCAGCAGCCGAAGATCGGGGATATCCAGGATTTTAAGAAGCTTGGTCCGAGGGATTTCAAGGGGACAGAGGGCATTATTTACGCTGATGACTGGCTCGAGGATATCGAGCGCCAGATGGGGGCCTGCCGCCTGGCAGCCGACCTGAGGGTCGAGGCGGTTGGGTTGCAGTTGTTAGATATTGCCCGGACATAGTTCCGGAATGAGCCGGCTCTTGCAGAAGAGGGCCATACTTGGGCAGAGTTTTGGGCCCTATTCAGAGAGAAGTTCTTTTCCCCTACGGATAAGATTGGCCTGGTGCGGCAGTTCCAGAACCTGCAGCAGGGCAGTATGACCGTAGAGGAGTATGCGGCGGAGTTCGGCCGGCTGAGCCGATACGCCGAGTACATGGTGAGTGACCCGGTGATCCGAGCGAAGCGCTTTCGGGAGGGATTGGCATGGGATATCAAGATCCTGATCCCTTCTTTCTACGCGACATATGCGAAGGTCTACGCAGAGGCTCGGAAGGTGGAGAGGGAGTTGGGCTTGAAGCCGAAGAGGGATCGAGATTTGTTTTCTGGGGCCAGTAGCAGCGCAGGGCCTGCTAAGCGCCCTCAGCTTCAGCATCAGTCGTTCCAGCATCACCAGCAGCAGGGGCAGGCCAGAGCGTCTGTCCAGAGGAGTCAGCAGCGTCCGGGGCAGGATGATCCACCGTGCAACTTCTGCAGGAAGCCCGGTCATCTCTTCGAGTTCTGTAGGAGGAGACTGGGGCTGTGTCTCTTTTGTGGTGCCGCTGGGCATCAGATGCAGGAGTGTCCCAAGAACCCCCGTGTTACTGGAGCTGCTCAGAGGGCACCAGTTCAGAGGGCACCAGCTAGTGTGCCGGTAGTTCAGCAGCGAGGTCCGCTTCCGACTCAGCAGCAGCAATTTGTTCAGCACCGCCAGCAGAGGGGTGGTCAGGGTAGAGCCTTTACTCTTGCAGCCGAGGAGGTGGAGCCTATTGCGGATGTTGTCGCAGGTTCTATTCTGCTCGATTCTTTTCCAGCTTTGGCCTTATTTGATTCTGGTGCTACGCACAGTTTTGTGTCTGTTTCTTTTGCTCTTAGGCACAATATTATTGCTGAATCTCTGGGTAGGACTTGCAAGATTATGACTGGGAATGGCATCATCCTAGTTAATAATGTTTGCAAGGGGCGGAGAGTTTCTTTGAGAGGCCGGGAGCTGAGTGCGTGTCTGCTCGTAATGCCACTTCCGAGTTACGATGTGGTACTCGGTATGGATTGGTTGAGCATGCACCACGCTAGCATCGACTGCAGAGGGAACAGGATTCTGTTTAGGCCGCCGGGAGAGCCGGAGTATGAGTTCACCAGGGGTGCAGTGGAGCAGGGAGATGGTTTCTGCGGAGCGTTGTTGGCGGGGCCAGTGTTGCCACATCCACTCATTGCCAAGTTCTTGGATGTTTTTCCCGAGGAGCTGCCCGGGATGCCGCCAGATTGTGATGTTGAGTTTTTTATAGATCTAGTGCCGGGTGCTGAGCCTATCTCCCAGCACGTCTATAGAATCAACAACAGTGAGTTAGCGGAGCTGAAGAAGCAGGTCGACGAGCTGGAGGACAAGGGCTTTATTCGATCTAGTTCTTCACCTTGGGGCACGCCAGTTCTTTTCGTCCCCAAGAAGGATAGTACGGTACGTCTGTGTATTGATTACAGGGCGCTCAACAACCTTACCATCAAGAACAAGTATCCTTTGCCGAGGATTGATGACTTGTTCGACCAGTTGAGCGGCGCGAGGGTGTTCTCGAAGATCGACTTGCGTACCGGGTACCATCAGCTGAAGGTGAAGCGGGATGACATTCCGAAGACTACCTTTCGGACCCGCTATGGCCAGTATGAGTATACCGTCATGCCGTTTGGGTTGACCAACGCCCCAGCGGTATTCATGAACTTAATGAACAAGGTATTTCACCAGTACCTTGACAAGTTCGTGGTGGTCTTCATTGATGACATTCTCATCTATTCGAAGACACCAGAGGAGCACGAGGAGCACCTGAGGATTGTGTTGGACACTCTCAGGAGGGAGCAGCTGTACGGAAAGCTGTCCAAGTGCGAGTTCTTCTTGGATCGCGTGGAGTTCCTAGGCCATGTTGTCTCTGGCGAGGGGATTTCAGTAGATCCGAAGAAGATTTCGGCAGTGGAGTCCTGGTCGACGCCGAGCTCAGTAGCAGAGGTTCGGAGTTTTCTGGGTCTGGCAGGTTACTACCGGAGGTTCGTGCAGGACTTTTCCAGGATTGCCCAGCCGATGACCCGCCTTACCAGGAAGGACGAGGAGTTTGTTTGGTCCGATGAGTGCCAGGCCGCCTTCGAGGAGTTGAAGGCGAGGTTGACTACGGCTCCTATCTTGACGCTGCCATCTGGATCTGGTGGTTATACGATCTACAGTGATGCTTCAGGACGTGGTTTGGGTTGTGTGCTTCAGCAGCACGGGAAGGTAATTGCCTATGTATCTAGGCAGTTACGTCCTCATGAGAGGAATTACCCTACCCACGATCTGGAGCTGGCAGCAGTCATCTTTGCTTTGAAGCTGTGGAAACACTATCTGTACGGAGAGTGAGTTGAGATCTATACAGATCACAAGAGCTTGAAGTACGTGTTTACCCAGAAGGAGCTGAATATGAGGCAGAGGCGATGGTTAGAGCTGATGAAGGATTTTGATATATTCTTGCAGTACCATCCGGGGAAGGCCAACGTGGTCACGGATGCTTTGAGCAGGTATCCCGTGGCTATGTGTTTGACGATGGATCGTCACCTTCTGGCAGATCTGGAGAGCTTGGGCATAAAGGTGATAGTTCCTGGGTTCGAGGCGCAGATGTGGGGTCTGCAGGTGCAGTCAGAGCTGATGGACAGAGTCAGGGCAGCTCAGTTTGAGGATGAGGCTCTGAGGGTCATCAGGGAGCAGGTCCAGATAGGACTGTTGGAGGAGTTCTCTTTAGCAGGGGATGGGTCGTTGAGGCATGGTACCAGATTGTGCGTGCCGAGCGGAGGACTTCGGAAGGAGGTTCTTCAGGAGGCGCACCGTTCTCAGTACTCTATGCATCCCGGAGCCAACAAGATGTATAGAGACTTGAGACAACATGTTTGGTGGTATGGCATGAAACGTGAGGTGGCTCAGTTCGTGTCGAGATGTTTGGTGTGCCAGCAGGTGAAGGTCGGGAGACAGAGACCCGGTGGATTGCTCCAGCCACTACCCATTCCTGAGTGGAAGTGGGAGCATATCACTATAGACTTTGTATCTGGACTTCCGCGCTCTCCAGGAGGGAAGGATGCGATTTGGGTCATTGTTGATCGATTGACCAAATCGGCCCACTTTTTGCCTTTCAAAGTGGGTTTGTCGACGGAGAGGTTGGCCGAGATGTACGTGCGACAGATAGTCCGATTACACGGGGTGCCAGTGAGTATAGTCTCGGATCGGGACAATCGATTCACTTCCCACTTCTGGCGGAGTTTGCAGCTTAGCTTGGGCACATCGCTCAAGTTCAGTACAGCATATCACCCCCAGACAGACGGGCAGTCGGAGAGGACGATTCAGACCCTCGAGGATATGCTGCGTACCTGTGTCTTAGACTTCGGGGGATCTTGGGAGGACCACCTTCACTTGGTAGAGTTTGCTTACAATAACAGCTACCAAGCCAGTATAGAGATGTCACCTTTCGAGGCTCTATACGGACGGAGGTGTCGTACTCCCTTGTCTTGGGATGATGTCGGTGAGAGGGTTTTGCTTGGCCCTGAGATGGTGGTGGATGCTGCAGAGAAGGTCAGGGTTATCAGAGATAGACTTCGGGTGGCGCAGGATAGGCAGCGGCATTGGGCCGATAGCCACCGGAGGCCATTGGAGTTTGAGGTATAAATTAGATTTTTCTAGTATTTGAGTCTGATTGTGATTGTTTTAGATCAAGCTCTAAGTCTTGTGTTTTGTTCTTAGGTTGATGATCTTGTCTTTCTGCGGATTTCTCCGACGCGTGGCACGATTCGTTTTGGTGGCGGCGGGAAGCTTAGTCCACGATATATCGGACCATTTCGTATCCTGGGCAGGGTCGGTGCAGTGGCTTACCGACTGGAGTTACCGCCTGCACTAGAGGGAGTGCACAGTGTGTTCCATATGTCGCAGCTGAGACGGTACGTGGCAGATCCCAGTCACATCTTAGACCACTCAGAGATCGTAGTGGGACCGACACTCAGCTACCCAGAGAAGCTGGTCGAGATCTTGGACCGAAGAGAGAAGGTGCTCCGGAACCAGGTAATTCCCTTGGTTCGCGTTGCATGGAGACACCACTCTCCAGGTGGGTCCACCTGGGAGAGGGAGGACGACATGTGGGAGCGATTCCCATATCTCTTCGAGCCTTGAGGTAAAATTCTTTCTTTTTCTTTCCTTGTTCTGTTTATGATTGCAGTGTTAGCCATCATTCAATTTCGAAGACGAAATTTTTTTAAGGAGGGTAGATTTGTCACCCCCAGTTTTCAAATTAGGGGTATTTTTGTCATTTTCAAGTTTTATAATATTTTAGGAATTTTATTTGATTTTATATGATTTTTAGGAATTTATTTGGGTTGGTTTGGATTTAATCCAATTTGGACTCAATTTGGAGACCCGGGTAGCCTGGACCCTAGTGGGACCCCCATACTAGCTGGGCTTAGACCATGTACCATCATAAATAGGCTAGAAATAATTAACCTAATTTCCATGACTTAATTAGTCATTATAGAGGCTTAATTTGTATTTAGAATCAAACCGAACCAACCCGATTACAAAACAAACCAAACTAGGGTTAATGGGTTGGGGGCTTATTGGATCCCAACCCAATAAACCCCCCCCCCCCCAAGTGGCCGGCCAAGAAGTCTTCCCCCCCCCCCCCCCCCCTTACTTCACCACAAAGCAAAATCTCTCTCTCTCTCTCTCTCTCTCTCTCAAATACAATTTTCTTTCTCAACTCTTCTTCTTCTCCAACAACAATTAGGTATGTCTTAAATCCTTCATTTATTCCTCCTTTTCATTTTGGTTCTTTACATTAAGTGTAGAGAATTCAATTCTCTACACTTTGCCCCCTATTTTGTAGGCTCTCTCTAGAATTTTGGTTAGTGATTAATTAAGGGTGATTATATGTTAATGATAGATATATATATATATATATATATATATATATATATATATATATATATATATATATATATATATATATATATATATATATATTTTATATATATATATATATATATGTATATATATATATAAAATATATATATATATATATATATATATATATATATATATATATATATATATATATATATATATATATATATATATATATATATGTGTGTATGTATAGATATATATATATATATATATATATATATATATATATATATATATATATATATATATATATATATATATATATGTGTGTATGTATAGATATATATATATATATAGGAATATATATGTATGTATGTATTTGTGTGTGTGTGTGTGTGTAGAGAGTGGTGGGAACAGGATGAGAGTGGTGGTGTGGTTGTGTGTGTGTGGTTGTGGATATATATATATATAGGTATATGTGTATTTGTATATATATATATATATGTATGTATATATATATAAATATGTATATATGTATATATGTGTGTGTGTATATATAGGTAAAAAAAAAATGTATGTATATATAATATGTATATATGTGTGTGTGTATATATAGGTAGAGATGTATGTGTGTGTGTATATATATATAGATGGGAGGAGAGGATTAGATATAGAGATATATATTAAGATAGTTAGATAGATAGTTATATATATATATATATATATATATATATATATATATATATATAGATATATATATATATATATATATATATATATATATATATATATATATATATATTTATATATAGAGGGAAAGAAGAAGAGAAGAAGTAGTAGTAGCAGTGGCAGTAGCAGCAGCATTAGGAGCAGCAGCAGCAGGGGAGCATTAGCAGCAGCAGCAGCAAGCAATGCAGCAGCAGCTGCAGGAGCTGCAGCAGGCAGCAGCAGCAGGAGCTGCTCACAGCAGCTCATTTCCCCCCCCCCCCCAATTCACCCCCTATTGCCCAAGTAACCCCCCCCCTAATTGATATATATATATATGTATATATATATATATCTATAGATATGTATATATATTGATATATATGGATAGAAGAATAGATAAGGAAACTAGAAAGAAAGAGGAAAGGAAAAGAGTTTAGAAATTGGAATAGGAAGTTGAGAAGGAAGTTAGAGAAGAGGAAAACTAGGTGAAGTTAGGAAATTGAAGAAGAATAAGAAGGAGGAGTAAGAAGAAGAATTAGAGAAGAAGAAGAAGATTAGAGAAGTCGAGAAGAAGAAGAACTAAAATCGAGAATCAAAGAAGAGATTGAGAATGAGACTAAAAGAGGGGTTTTTGGTAGAAATCGAGTTAGAGGGCGAAATTGAGCCCGGAGCATCGGATCGCGATGAAACTTGACATAGGCCTAGGTTACGTGATTTAGATTTTGCGGGTAAGCTCCCGGGTGGAAATCGGGGTCATAGGGCGCCGGTATCGCGCCGTGTCAGTGCGTATCTCGAAATATTCGAGATATCTGCAACGGGCCGTAAGGTGGACTAGACGTCCACTTTATCTAGGTATTATGGTAGATAACGAACCTATAGGATAGTACCCTACTACCCTAGGGAGATCGGGTGAAAATAACTAGCGTAGGTAGGCTATCTAGATAATCGTCGAGGGTAGATTTTACCCCTAAAAAGGGTAAAATAGGGATTTGGCCCATGGCCAAGATTTGAGTTTCCAAGTCCAAGATGGACTTGGATATGGGTTGTATAGGTTGGTAATGAGCAGATTTAGCCGTCTAAACCTAGTCTTGGACCCGGTTGACCACGGTTGACTTTTTGGACTAAAAGTCAACTATGGGTCAATACTTTACCCAAATTAGTTCCAAATTCCATTTAACTTGGACAGTTGACTAAAAGTCAACTATTAGTCACCAGTGACCTAGGGTTGACCTAGAGTTGACCTAGAGTTGACCAGAGTTGACCCGTTGACCAAAAGTCAATGGTAAGTCAGTTTTTGACCTAGATTGATCCGGTTTAACTTCTAATGTTCTCCCATGACCAAGATTGACCCGACTAGACATGTCTTGACCTAGAATGACTAAATAAGATTTAATTTGAATTAACTTTACTTCCTAAACTTAGTATTGATACGTCTTGTTCTCTATAGGTCCTCGAGACACTGCAGTTGATCCGGTCGACATATTTTATCATCTTACAGGCGAGTACATTCTCTGATACTTATTCCTAATTTATGATAACTGTTATGATTCATGTACTTAGTGTTGATATGCTTATTCCCGACACATGGTTCTCACGGATTGGTATTCTTGGATCCCGACGAGAGATGTTTTCTCCTTCTTAGGTTGGGATATATTGTGCAAGCACCCTTGTAGCTCTTGCTCGATATATGGTCACTGATTCTAGAGAAGGCTAGCTACCTTCTCATTAGAATCCCGTGCAGTGACGTGTCCTGTTTGGATCCATTCTACCAGTTGGGGTAGGGGGAGTAGTAGCGTAGGCCTGTGATCAGATCCATCCCGCATTCCCGAACAGTGTGAGTCATATACCGCACATATGACTTGTCAGGCCGATTCTTGACAGGTACCCAAGCCGATCACAAGCTGAAACTACTACTCACACACATTGGATATATAGCTTACCTTGATTGTGTACATGCTATGATCCCGTTCTATTTTCTTGTTCTAGCTCTAGCTTTACAGCTTACCATGCCATGATACATACATGTACACTCCATGATTCATTGTATATGCTCTATTTACAGTCTTATAGCTTTTATTCTATATTGAGATCTGTTATGAGATATATGTACTCATTCCATCCTGACTGGACTGTTGATAAAATATTACAGATTTCGACGAGGGAGATTGCAGTACCTACTACGGTCCGGACGACGTAGTGGGCCTAGACTTGGTCCCGCAGGGCGTAGCTCCGCCTGACGAGACCATACCACTTGTATAGTTTAGAGTAGGTCTTTGTACTGGACTTTGTCTCCAGTTACTTTTGAGACTGTACTACTTTTGAGACTGTATTATATTTGGACTGTATTTAGAGACTGGACTTGTATATTATTTGTATCTGGACATGACAGGTTATATTTTTGTCTTGTTGTCTTTATCTTTCAGTCTTTACTTTTCGTCTTAGAGTTGTGATTGAGCACTTATATATATTCATTGCTTGTCCTCCGTTCGGAGTTGACTATATTCTCGACAGGTTCTGTTATATATATAAACTGTTGTCAGACTAGAAAATACACAACGTTCCACGCCGTTTTTTCGGTGAGGGTTGGGCGTTGTCGCGTCACGTACCCTTTTAGCGGGTGCGGGTCGTGACTAAAGGTAAATCAAATCAGAGGAAAAATAGATTTCAAATCGAAGTTAAAATAAGATTCTCAAGGGTCGTCCCAAGAATCTCTCAAGGAGGCCTAACTGTGATTGAGTACCTTCAAAAATATATCCTAATCCTACTACAGGCTGTAGTGATACTCTAGTTCGAATACCACTACATAAACTCGACCTGCATGGGCCACCACTAAAAACATGTCACGACCCGTACCCTAGAGTAAGGGCACGAGAAGTGGGTACGTCCTGCCTACGCCGCAGTATCGACGGTAGAACGCTGTCCTAGGTCAATCATCTAACAATATAAGGTACCTGTACAGTATATACACTCCGAATGGAGGTGACACAGCAGAATACAGTTTCAATCACATCTAAGGTAGAATACGATAAAAAGATAGATAGATAAAACTGAAATCCATAAAGAGATGCAAGTAGATAGAAGTCTAAGTGTCTAAGATATCACAAATCCAAAAAAATGTCCCAAATCTCAAATACAGTAATCCAGAGAGTGCAAATAAGTACAACTAAAATATAAAATAAGAAAAACTCTAGCTATCTACTCCAACCTCTACTGTGTCTCCTCTAGGCTAGAAGGTAACCTCCAAGCTATCTGTAAAATTTATCAACAGGTCCAGTCAGGACAAGAGCGAGTACAGTACATCTCACGCAGTTCATAATATGACAGGATATATAAATATGTAATTGAGTAAGATACCTGAAACGCCGAGAATATACATAAGTAAAAGAGAAGACTGTAGTAAAATATCTACTATAAGTAAAGAGCTACAGTGAACTAGTGATTTAGAATACAAGCTAGATATGTGAACGACTTGATAATGTTTGCCATTAAAATCTTTTGATTGCAAATTTCAATTACAAACAGAACAGTATTACAATGTAGGACTTAGACGTAGTCCAAGTAGTACACTTTTGTTTATCTGGGTCTCTTGTGCCGATGGAGCGAGTGGTAATGCGTTGACTCCGTTGACGATCTGACGATGGTTCTCGGTTCTCTGAAGGTCTGAGTTGCTCTGGGTGCTGGAGCTTATGGAAAGGAAGAAGACGTTGAGTGTCTTTATCTGCCTCTCTGTGATTGCTCATAGGTCTGCCTCTGTATATGTATGTCCGTGTGTATGGAAGAAGGAAATGATCCCTCTATTTATAGTCTGCAGGCTGGCTGCTCATACGCACATATGTAGGATGCGCCTATTTGTGGAGATGCCACGTGGTGATTGCTGATAGAGGCGCATGGACGATGCACTCTGATTGAGGAGTTGAACCCTTCCTGTTGCCTTTGTGGGCTGCGACCGAGCTGACACGTAGCAATGGAGAGGATCTTTCAGTTGCTGAGATCTTGGGTGATTAGCACCCTTTCATAGGCTGAATCAAGTCAAAGGACACGTGTCGTAGGTCCATGGCTCGAAGATCTCGGATTTGGTGGAGAGTGATCAGATAGGATGCGCCTGAGATTGGGCACATGAGGAGACTTTGGCTCGTAACCTTTAGGAGTCACGAACCAGTCTGGGCGTACGACTTTTGAGGCGCATGCGAGGCTTCAGTAGTGACTTGACTTCTGTCTTTAGGGATCAGAGAAAAGTCTGAGGCGCATGGCTTTTGAGGCGTATGCAGAGATTCAGGCGCATGGCTTCGGAGGCGCATACGAATGGTTGGGCGGCCACGTGGTTTGTAACCGCTGGAGGAAAGTAATGATGATGCTGACATCGGTGACGCTTCGTCTTCTAAAAAAGTTGTCAACTATTCAGTCCTCGGGGGACGTGTTGCCAACTCTGTCAGACTTCAACATTTAATATTCTTGACAGATGATGGGCCTTTGAGTGGGCGTATCGATCTGCGTTCCACTAGGCGCATGGGGACGCATGGGGGCGCATCCTCATAAGGCGCTTGGTGTTGAGGGACGCATCTGTATGATGCGCGGTCTGACCGGTACATCCGTTTGTATGACACGTCTTTATTGGCCCGACTGTTACGTTCTTCGAGTGCTTTAAATAGCCATTTTTGACTTGGCTGAATTCGAAGCATCAGGTTCATCACCATTAATGCAAATTTATTTCACGGGATTCGGAGAGCCAGCCACTTGGCGTATGGGTTTGATTTGCCCGGCCTATAAATAGTGGCATGGAGAGGGTTTGCTTTTCGTTCTCTCACGTCCTCCCAAAATAAACTTGTTTGTCCGAGCATATTCTGTTGACGAGATGCTCCCGAAGGTGAAGATGCGACGCATTATTTTCATTGATGCACTTGAAGGTGACTGTTACATCCAAAAGTCGGAGTTGAGGGCTTCTGAGGCAGGCAGAAGGTGCCTGTTGCATCCAAAGGTCGGGATGCTCGAGCCTCGTCTCCGTTATGCTGAAAGAGCTACAGATCGAAATTGCAGTGCTCCGATCATCTTCCTTGGGCTTTGGGAGAGCTCTTTCTCCCACTAGAGTGGGTGTTGCCCATTCTGGTTGGGTTAAAAGCTGCTCCTTTAGCCACGGGTCGATTGTAGTGCTCTTCTCTTCCTTGGTTTGAAGAGCCCTTCCTCCAGCTAGAGGGTTGATTGCCACCCTCGTTCTGCTCAATAAATGCTTCATTAGTCGAAGCATTTGATGGTACATATGCTGAGACCAATGCGCCTGCTGAAGGGCGGTACATAACTGAGCTGCTGAAGGGATGCACATAACTAAGCCGCTGAAGGGATGCACATAACTGAGGATGCACATAATTGAGCTGCTGAAGGGATGCGCCTGGCCGAGAGCGCATGGCGAGATGCGCCTGTTTGAGAGCGCATGGCGAGATGCGCCTGTTTGAGAGCGCATGGTGGTTGCTGCGCCTAGCTGTAGACTTAGGGTCTTTTCTTTGTAGAAGTTCTCCTTTGTACAGCTCTTTTTTAGACATTTAATAGACTTTTATATGAAATAAAAATCTTCTTTTAATGTCTATACTTTTGTTATTTACTGTGCCAAGTACTTCATCTGAGCTTCCTGGCGCATATGATGTTAAGCGCATAAGATTTCTGGTACTGAAATTCCATGCTTCTACAAGACCCCCTTCAAAGTTTTCAAAACTTTTTGTCATGTTTTGGAATACTTTGAATAAGAAGCATGGTGGCATTTTCAACGGGGCGCATGGATACTCCGCAAATCAGTGATAGGGCGCATGCTCCTCTTCAGTTAATGCAAATGATAACGCTTCGATAACCAAGAAGATTAATGATGATCTTTTTGGATTTATTTGCAGTTATCTCCTCATAGAACCCGAGGCGGCGGCTGAGGTCACACTTCATCCGCGTGCGACTGAGCCTATAAATAGGCGTCTGATGGAGAGAGAGAGTTCTTCCTCTCTTTGCTTTCTTTTTAGAGTTCTTCTTTTGAAAAACCCTAACTTTCTTCTTTCAAGAAATGGATGCCAAGACTCCTCGCGGCGGTGCTGGCCGAGGACGAGGCAAATGGAAAGAGCCTGTAGAGACTGCCGCGGATGATGTCCCCCGGCCGCCCGTCGACGTTCGACAGACGGTGATTGGTGGGTTTCATCATTCTTTACCATATCTTTCTGTGCCATTTTTAGAACTCACATACGTCGACGCGCATGGACCTTGAGTCCTGATGATGTGCTGAGGTTTTTCCGTTGACGCACATGGGTTTAAACCCTGATGATGCGCCGAAGCTCCACTGCTGACGCGCATGGGTTTAGACCCTGATGATGCGTCGAAGCTCCACTGCTGATGTGCATGGGTTTAGACCCTGATGATGCACCGAAGCTCCACTACTAACGTACATGGATTTAGACCCTGGTGATGCGCTGAAGCTCCACTGCTGACGTGCATGGGTTTAGACCCTGATGATGCGTCGAAGCTTCTTTTCAGATGCGCCTGAGCCTTGGTTCAGGGTATGCGCTTTTCATGAGAACGTGGCTCAGATTCTTTTGTTGTTTCTAACTTATCTGAATCTTTGCCTTCTTTTGTTGACCACCAGTGTCGATGACTGTCCCGCTCTTGAATGAAGTGCTTCTGGACGCTGCCCTCTGTCAGATGGAAGTGGATTAATGAGGAGGTGATAAACCCTGCCCAAGCTGCCATTATGTTGGATCAGCCTCCCAAAAGAATGACTCAAATCTGGGAACAACAGCATGGGTTCCTCCAACGGATGATAGAGCATAGCGTTTTGAAATCTGCCACTTCTGATAATGTGACTTTCTTGAAGCCTGAGTTCCTGTTTGGGGACCATCTTACTTCTATTGAAGCAAAGGTGTTAAAGGTCAAGGAAGATTGGTTCTTTACAGCAAGAGGGGCATATGACTGTTAAGCAACTTGAGCGTCAATGGCCTTTGACGGCTTTCTGTCGTGTTGCTTCCAAGAGAAGGATGTCTTGGGAGCTAACCCCATCTCAGGGGGGAGCGATGGCAGGCACCATCCAGATCGATGCTATCTCCGATCAGAGGGATACTTTGACCGCCGTACGGGCTGGGCCTTCTTTTACCTGGTGGACTCTACGTCCTAGGAGCATTTACAGTGACGTACCCATCAACACATTTGCTTTTGGCGCTTCGACTTTTGCAAATCGTATGCTGTTGTTGGAGCGGTCGTAACCGAAAGGTAAATTTCGGGTAGAGGGTTGGTGTCACTATGTTTCCAAATGGGACAAGCTGACACTCTGGATTCTGTCGCGGTTTCGAACAGAACTCCGAGAGATTGGGCTGACTGCCGCAATCCGTGCTACCCAGGAAGGCGTTGACATCAACAAGCATATGTTCCTCGCGCTTCTGGAGATGTTTAACACCCAGACCGGGACTTTCTTCACTCTGGTGGGGGAGCTGGGACTAGCACTTCATGAAATATACGAAGTGTCAAAGCTCCCTTGGGGATCAGAACCTTACGAGGAATATTTCTCGACCAACGAGGAGTTCCAAGTCCTGGGGGACAAAGTAGAGGAGATGATGGCCATCTTCAAGGAAGTGGCGAGTCATCATTATTATATGCAGAAGAGGGATAAGGGCCGGTCACAGCCTCATGTGACCGCTTGGAGAGATTACGTCTTTAAGCAAGACAAGGAGGATCCCTCTCAGTTTACCACTCCGCCAGCACTTTCCAGTAGCGTGGTGCTCTCCGAGATGAGCAGGTTAAGTGAGAAGAATCCCCGGGAAAATGAGGACCGGCAGTCGAACGAGCGCTCCTATAGCTGTTTCTGGCACCTTGCTCATCGGATGTCGTCAAAAGCAGTGTTAGCTGCGTATCTGATGATTTGGCTTCGTGATTATGTCTTCTCGGGCGGGTCAGGCTCTGTGGAGAGGGTGACCCGAAACCTAATCCTGCTAGCTGTGAAGTTGGTTTTTGGCCGTCGCCTGGCTCTACTCCCCGCAATGGTGTGTAACCTGCTGTGAGGTTTACGAGAATTTGCGGGAAATGTGGTTCATGAACGAGGTAGGAATGACAACTTCCCTCGTGCCGAACTGCCGTTTTATTATTTAATGGGGTGGTTAATTTTACACCATCCTAATATGATGAGTCCGGGCTCGGAAGAAGACCACAGGGCCGGAGATGCATTCCTCTGCCATTTCCCACCAGAGGAGTTGGTTGCATACTGGTGTTCCTGTTTGCAGGAAAGTTTTATCCCACCTTCAGGGGTGGAAGATCACCAAAGTTGGTCCCGTCTTTTTGGGTTTTGAGGCCAACGAAGACGTAATGGATTCAAGTGAAGATGCTACCACTCTGCCTCCATGGGGATTCCGCTGGTTGTAAAGTATCCGACCGTCCCATCTCGTGTACCGAAATAGGAACCAGTGTTACCTGGAACCGTATTTGTCGAGCCGTTTTGTACGATAATTCGGCTATGCTCAGTTTATGTTGGAGAACCCCAGTATTAACCTGGGGTATACTGGAAGTTTGCTGGATGGTGCACGAGCTTGGCATTACTACAATGCCAGATGTACCGGAGCTCGTTTTACGCTGCCTGTTCAGAATACGCGGCCGCTGATTCTTTTCTCGGTCGCCAAATTTTACTGTGTCATGAATGCCGTGCCCCCTGGATACGATCGGGAGACCAGTTTCATTGTCAGCACCCAGTTAGGGGCGATTGGGAAGATATTGGCGAAGGCTCGATCGTACCGTCCGCCAGAGGTGGGTTATCGAGGTACCCCTGCTGTATCCACGGGGGGTCAGGCAGAGCCCTCGGCTGATCAACCGAAAAGACGTGCTGATACAGAGGCTGGCTCTTCTGTACCAAAGAGGCAGAAGAAGGCATTGTCATCGGCAGTGTCAACAGACTCAGCTCCTACAGAGGTAAGGATGTCCCACATAGTCTGGTTAGGTTCAACATCTTGTGACCTATGCTTTCTTTTTTATAGGAGCCACTAAAAAGGAGACCCCGTACTCCAAAATCTGGTGCCAGCAGACCAAAGAAGATGGCGGGCTCATCTGAAAAGCGTATTTCGCCGATTGTGATGTCTCCCGTGGAGGAGAACCCGGACGATGTCGTTGTTGTGGAGATTCCAGTATCTCCAGATTATGTTGGAAGGGAAGCTGACGATACAGCAGCTTCCAAGATGGTACATGCTGCCATGGGGGCCTTGGACGTTGAGGGTCCAACAGACACGGGGCTTCCAGACGAGGAAGTGGAGTAGAGTTCGTCGTCTTCAGATGACGTTCCTCCAGAGATGCGTGAGCCTATTGCGGGGGCAACAGACGTGATTGAAACAGATGAGAGGGTTGATTCCCCTCCTTGTCATGATGAGGGAAGTTCGGCTGCAGCGTTGCTGAGCCCTACCCCAGACTCAGCAACGGAGGCTGAGGTGGCTGCCGACCGGGAGGTAGCGACAGATTCTATCCCCGCGGAGGGATTTGATGGTGAAAGTGAGACTCGTCCGCCGATCCTGACTCCAAGGGAGCCGAGTCAGGAAACAAGTGCTGATCTCGCTGCTCTGCCGGAGGGGGAATGTCCCGTATGGCCTGCTGATAGTGTGTTGGGGACGGATGAGGTAGCCCCTGACGTCGGTGGTCCCTCCGAGCTTGAGAAGGGTAAGGGTTTGCTAGAACCCTCTGTTGCTCCTTCTACTTGGGGTACGATATTGACGCCTCTCTCGGCTCCTTCTATTCTTTTGGCTCCCCGGGCTAGTAGTCAAGCCCCTGTTGAGGAAGATTCCGTTGATGTCGAGGTTTCAGCCTCGCAGATTGAAGCCGACGGGCCTTCTTCTGGTCCGTCGACTAGAGCAGCTCCTCCAACTCCTGCTATGATGCTGCAAGTACTGGCGGATGCAGATGAGTATATGAAGTTTATTATTGAGGCGGTGTATAAGATGCTGCAGAGGGGCGTATCGGCAGTGATGGATGCCGATGGAAGTTTTGCGACGGCAAAAACCCTGGCACTCCCTCACATCAGTCTGATACGTTCCCACCAGGGCCATGATCATATGGCCGAGATTCTGGAGGCCTCGGTAGCCGAGCTGGACCAGCTGCTTTCTGAGTTTCAGTGTATCCAGCGAAATGATCTCTCCGTCCTGATAAACGCAGAAAAGGAGAAGTTGATCGCTGAGACTGAGTCCTCTTATCAGGCCACCGTGGGTGTCTGGGAACGCAAGGTGGCTGAAACTGAGGCTGCGGTAGAGAGGTTATCTCAGTCCACGCAGGAGAAGGTGGAGTTGCGAGCTGCGTTGGACGCTAGTATAGCGGAGGTTGATGCGAAGATTCACCTCCTTCAAGACCAGCGGGCCCAACTCTTATTAGATGTTGAGCGTGTCCAGGCTGAACATATAGCATCTAAGGAGGAGGAAGCGACTTTCACCCGCCAGGCTCTTATCCTGGCCCAGCAACGGCAACAGTTGGACGAGAAGTATGAGGATGACACTTCTCCTGAGGCCATAGAAATGATGCGTCAAGAAGTCGAATGCCGGGTCCTGGCGACCGTAGAGATTCGGGCGGCAGACTTGAAGCGTCGGATCGTAGAGCTTTTGTCCAACCCCGGGGATGTTTAGGGATTGTAGTATCTCTTTTTTGTGTAATTTGCAACTCTTGCTGGGGGTGTAATCCTTTACTTTTGAAAAAAGAATACAGTGTTTTTGTGGTGTATTCATTTTTGCTGTCATGGACTTGATGATTTGTGTGGACCTATTATCTTTTGCGTACCTTGATTTTTAGGTACAGATAATAAGTTTGAGAGAATCGACATATTTGCTCAGAGGTGATGTGGACGTGGCAAATATGGGATTCAAATGATGGAATCTTCCTACTCAGAGGTGTTATGGACGTGGTAGGAATGATTCTGGGGGATACGCAAAACTACTCAGAGGTAATGTGGACGTAGAAGTTCTGCGATCAATGTACGGCAAAGCAGGGGTCGTCTGTACGGGATATTTACTCAGAGGTAATATGGACGTGGTAAACATGATGGGTAGCGTATTCTTACGGAGTGTAAGATTCCGCTGTATAGGGTATAGGGGAACAACTCAGAGGTAATGTGGACGTGGTTGTCCTTCTACTGGAGGATAGAACACCACGGAACAGCTGGGTTCCGGAAGCGTAAGATTTTGTGGAAGGGAATCGTACGTAAGCCCTGATGATTGGGTCCACAGACTCCCTTGTTGGGTGGAGATAGAAGTACATGTCTGAAAGATGTCAAGAGTAGTACTTCTTTAGGAACTTGCCATTGATGGACATCATGAACAAGTCCCCATTGGGTTTGGCGAGGCGGTAAGCACCGTTCGAGTATACCGTCTCAATGATGAAAGGTCCCTACCACTTGGGCTCGAACTTTCCTGGTGTCTTGTGAGTCAACACCATCGGCCTCGTGACTGCCAGAACCAGGTCGTCTACTTGGAAAGTCCTCTGCTTGACCATCTTGTTGAAAGCCTGTGATATACGGGTTTGACAAAGTTCGATGCGCTGTTGAGCTAGGAGCATTTTTCGTCAAGTGCCTCCAATTCTCGCAGACGGCGACGTTGATTGTCTTCCTCTGTTAGTTGATTTGTGATCGCTACACGGAGTGAGGGTATCTGGATCTTGAGAGGCAGTACCACTTCGCTTTCGTAGACCAGAGAGAATGGCATGTTGCTCGTCGGGGTCCGTACCGTTGTGCGGTAGGCCCAAAGGCATTCGTCGAGCTTTTCGTCCCAGTCGCGTTTGTTGGATGACACGACCTTTTTGAGTAGCCTGACGATAGTCTTGTTGAATGTCTCGGCCAATCCGTTTGTTGCCGGATTGTAGACGATTTATGTCACGTTTTGACTGTGATTCTTGTCACAGAATCTGCTAAAAATATGGCTGATGAACTGAGGACCGTTATCGTGGATAATCCTACGGGGTATCCCAAAATGGTAGATGACATGGTGCTTGATGAAGCTGACCACCCGGGAGCTCTTCACTTCCGCAAGTGGAACTGCTTCTGCCCATTTGAAGAAGTAGTCGGTGATGGCTAGGATGAAGCGGTGTCCCCTTGATGAAGGAAGGGTGATCGGTCCTACAATGTCCATGCCCCAGGCTTTAAAGGGCCATGAGGCGACCGTAGGATGTAGTGGTTCTGACGGTGTATGGATGAAGTCAGCGTGGAGCTGGCACGTATGGCACTTTTTAGCATAGTCGACAGCGTCGGCTGTCATGGTTGGCCAGTAGTAGCCCATACATCGCAGTCGATCCTACAACTTAGGGCCAGGTTGATGGGCTCCGCAGGTTCCGTCGTGAGCTTCTCGAAGGGCTTCGGCTGCTTCTTCGTTGGATAAACATCGAAGGAGAAGTCCATCGTAGGAGCGTCGGTACAGCATTTTAGTAGCTGTATCATAATAGAATTGAAGGGAACGACTCCTGACTGAGACGGCTTCTTTCGAGTCCTCTGGGAGAATTCCGTAGACAACGAAGTCGATGAACGGGAACGTCCAGTCTCGAACATTAACACCAGCAATTGTTGACATGGCATAGGCCATTTATGAGCATAGGTTGTTTTTAGGACAGACCAAGTCTCGACCAACTACCGTGATGTAGTGTTGAGTCCCGAGGGGTGCTGCCAATGAAGCTGCGAGGCCAGCCAGAGCGTCAGCCTCCAGATTTTGTAAACGAGGTACATCTTCGATGAAAAACTTGGTGAAGGTTGAAACGATGTTCAATACAACTTCATGGTAAGGAATCAAATCCTCGTGGCGAACTTCGTATTGCCCTCTGACCTGGTTAACGACGAGTTTTGAGTCACCGTAGGCTTCCAGATGATCCACCCCCAGCTGTTGCGCCAGCTGGAGTCCCATGATGAGAGCGTTGTACTCGACAACATTGTTGGAGCACGGCTTCGAAAGGGAGTAGGCACGCTGGATGACCAGCTGATCGGGGGAGACTAAGACTACCCCGACTGCTGCGATGATTTGGCCTTTGGAGCCTGTTCTTGAAGCGCCATCGAAAAACATCCACCAGACGGAGCTTTCTTCGGTGACGTTTGACTCTTGGACCTCATCCGGGATGTCTTCATAGAGTCTTGAGGACTCTGGGATGGGGTTTGCAGCTAAAAAGTCGGCCAGAGCCTGACCTTTAACGGTTTTTTGTGGAACGAACACCATATTGTATGGCGTTAGCAGGATCGCCCATTTAGCTAGCCGGGAGTTCAATGACCCTGGCTTCGTCATGAGAACTCTGAGTGGATTGACTCGAGAAATGACATGAATTGTCTGGCCTGAGACATAATGGTGAGTCTTCTGGATGGCAAATACCAAAGCCAAACACTCTTTTTCAACGGGGTTGTACCGGTGTTCGGCCCCGATCAGTATTCTACTGAGGTAGTAGATAGCTTGCTCATAGCCTGCATCGCTGTTCTGAGCCAGCAGGGGGCCGAAGGAATGATCCATGGCACGGACGTAGAGGAGAAAAGGTTTGCCGACGACGGGTGCCACCAGGACTGGCGGGCTCGTCAAGTAAGCCTTGATATCGTCGAAAGCTTTTTGGCATTCCTCTGTCCAGATGTAAGAGACTCCCTTCTTCATGAGCTGGGTGAAAGGTTGACATTTTTCGGAAAGGTTTGCTATAAACCTCTGGATGTATGCCAGACGCCCTTGCAGGCCTCGAAGTTTTCGGAGGTTCTTCGGAGGGTCCATGTCAAGGATGGCTTTGGTCTTCTCAGGATCGACATGAATGCCTTTCTCCGTGATAATAAAGCCCAAGAACTTTCCGCTATAAACCCCAAGGAAGGATTTAGCGGGGTTCATCTTGAGTTGATACGCTCGCATGAGATCGAAGACTGTCTTAAGGTCTTGTAGGTGATCTTCTTTGAGACAGCTCTTGACTGCGATGTCATCAACATAGCATTCGACTGTCTTACGAAGATGCTGACGGAAGATGGTGCTCATAGCTCGTTGGTATGTCGCACCAGCGTTCTTCAAGCCGAAGGGCATCACTGTGTAACAGAAAACCCCTTTCGGAGTCCTAAATGACGTGTGTTTTGTGTCATCGAGGAACATCTTGATCTGGTTGTAGCCCGAATAACCCGTCCATGAAAGACATGCTTCGAAGCCACATGTATTGTCGATCATCACATCGGTGATTGGAAGCGGGAATTCATCCTTCGGGCAAGCAGTATTGAGATTCCTGAAGTCGATGCGGACCCGTATCTTTCCGTTCTTCTTGGTGACATGGACGACGTTGGCCACCCAATCCGGGTGTTGTTCTTCACGAATAAATTTGCTGGTCAGGAGTTTGTCTACTTCCTGATCGATAGCGTTCATGATGTCGGGACAAAAATGTCGATGTTGTTGTTTTATAGGCTTGGCATCAGGTAAGATGTTAAGCCTATGCATCACGATCTGGGGATCAAGTCCCGGCATATCTTCGTAGCTCCAGGCGAAGACATCGATATATTCTTTAGCCAGTTGGATTAAAGATTCCTGGTCTTCTCCTTTTAAGCTTTTGCTGATGAAGATGGGTTTGGAAGAAGATCCATCCCCAAGGTCGATCTGCTCGACTTCGTCTTCGGTAGGGGGTTCGCGTAATTCAAAACGAGACTCCCACTGTTCTCCTAGGCATTGAGCCCAGGGTTCTTCCTCGAAGAAATCTGGCGTTTGGTCTTCGCCTTCATCTTCTTAAGATTGTGCAGATATTATGTTGGCTGATAGCACTTTCTTGAAGACTGAGCCGATACTGGTATCGGAATCCCAATTTGATGCTTCAGATGAATGAGAATGTTCTACTTCTTCTGTCTTCGAACTCTCTGGAGTTGACGGCGGCATGACATAGCCTACCCTCCGTCGAGTTCGATGATAGTAGTCCTACGACTTTCCTTTAGGTGTTGGAAGCCGGAGAGGAAGACGTCGACCATTGCCGTAGTTCAGGCCTTTGTCGCTTTTTAGGTCGTAACCCATCTTTTGGATGAAATGAGGTACTTTGCCTTGTCCGTGTACCGATAGACTTGTATTCTGCCGGTATATGGTTCTTGCTCGAGTGGCGGAAGGTCTTAATGACGCTCGACTTTGCCGAAGATGATAGATTCTTCGTCTCGATTCTGCGGTGGGACTACAAAACAGACCCCTTGGGACGGGACTACTCGATTTACATGATTGACGATCGTTATTTGTGTTTGCAACGACCGTAGAGCGTTATCTAATGTATACATGGCGTTCCAATGTGGAAGACTAGAATAATTAAAAGACACTCTATTATTGATAAAACACGAGATTTTGTCCCGCGAGATTACATTGTCCAGTGAGGGTGCATCTACATCAGCAGAGATATATTTCCTTAACTCTTCATCTGTGAGTACTGGGGTTGGATCGGGAGAGTGCACCACAGCTTTGACCTTGGGATCCGAGAGGGCTTTGTGGGCCTTCTCCGGCAGTTTGGATGAGACGGATGATTGCGGAGGCTTGCCTTT
This sequence comes from Iris pallida, assembly GCA_029216955.1. Lineage (NCBI taxonomy): Eukaryota > Viridiplantae > Streptophyta > Magnoliopsida > Asparagales > Iridaceae > Iris > Iris pallida. The sequence goes on from JANAVB010033620.1 coordinate 17,282,075, forward strand.
AAGACGCACCTTCAGAGGTGCCTCAACTGCGCCTTCAGTGGTTGGTGCCTTCCTTTGTAGTTTTGCCACAAGGGGAGCCGATGTTTGTGGCGGCTTTCCCTTGAGCCCTATCTTCAAGGGAGCTTCAGTAGGTGTTCTACCTAGAGCAGTTGATGCTTTCCCAGGTAGTTTAATGTTCATAGGAGGCAACGTCTGAGGAGGCTTCCCTTTGAGTCAAATTTTTAAAGGAGCGTCGGGAATCATCTCTGGCTCGATGTCAGGCTCTGCTGCCATTTCTGCTTCATCATCAGCATCATTGGCTTCCTCCTTGTCGGACGACTTGTACAAGGTAGAATCAGTGAAGTAGGCTTCGATCCCTTTGAAAGGGTCGATGTCCGCGAACTCCGTCCGGATGATGTCGTTGGTGGACACGTATTTCATACATTGGTGGAGTGTGGATGGTACCACCATGTACTCATGCAGCCACGGACGACCCAGTAGGAGGTTGTAGTTGACGTCGACGTCCACAACATAGCAAGTCACCTCGGTTCTGAGGTTACCGATATGACACTTTAGCCGTATCTTGCCTAGCGGCTCGCTTTTGCTAGCATTGAAGCCGCTGATTGTTGTGTTAGAAGGCGCCAGTCGGTACATTGGGATCCCCAGTATTGAAAGCAGCGTCTTCAGGATGATGCTGAGGGAAGACTCCAGATCGATCTGAATCCGCTTCACCTTGACGGAACCGACATACCCGGTATAGTACAGTGGCCTGTTGTGTCGGTTGTGCTTGAGCAGCATGTCTTGTTGGATGAAGGTTATGTTGGGGATAACTTCATCCGCATAATGACAGTACGCACATGTAGTCGGAGTATCCTCAGGCTGCTTGACCTGACTGATGAAGGACTCAGCATCCTTCAGGGCTTCACAGAGAGCTTCACGAGTGTCTTTGGCAAGACGAAGGAGCTCAAACAGAGATAGACGGGCAGGAGTACTGGCAAGTTGTGCCAGTATGTCAAAGTTATGGGGCTTGGCTAGCCCCGAAGCATTCTCCTTTCGCAGAGGCTTGTCGAAACGGGCCTCTATATGCTTCTGCTTATTGGCTGCTGGAGGCTTAAATGGGCCCTCTTCCTGGGCAGCAGGGACGGTGCAAGGAGGCACCACCTCGGTGGCAGCTTCGTCAGGTTGGGCGTTCTGATGTGAACGTGTCTGTACAGGAAGTGTCTCTTCCGCAGAGGAAGAGACCATGCGGCAAGACTTGATCTTCCTGCCCTTCGTTTTGGAGGCAGAGCGTACCTCCGGTTGAGTAACCTCGGAGACGAGATCAGGGTGAACCCATAAGACCTCTCCCCGAGATGTGGTGAGCGGGATGAGTCCACTCACATTGTCACGAGTAGGTGGTAAGTTAACCACCTCCATTGTCGCCTTAGGGATGGGGACGATGCCATCTTGTGTTGTGGTTGGCGGCAAGGTGCCAAATTGGAGTGACACCAGGTTGGCCGAGACCGTTTTCTCCTCGTAGTCGACGGAGATAACATCTGCATTGATCATGCGCTGGATGTAGTTTTTGAGGACGTAGCAGTCCTTAGTTGGATGTCCAATAAACCGATAGAAGTGACAGTACCTCGGATTATCCACTTTTCCAACCTCGTCGGGACGCTTCGGGTCCGACAATTTGATCTTGTCATCCTGCTTCAGTATCTCAAAGAGTTGCAAGGTGTCTTCATCGTTGAAAGAATAAACCTCTTTTGGCCTTGGTGCAAGTGGAGGCTTCTGAGTGGGTGCTGATGCACCCTTGGAGGCATTGACAGTCAACGCCTGTTTTCCCTTCGTCTCTCGTCCGGGGTTGTTGGCTGCAGGCCGTTTCCCCTGTCCTCAAAGGCAGGGAAACTAACTCCCAGAAGGCGAGCATTGGACGCCTTCTTTTCTGCTGCTTCGGCTTCGATGATCAAGGAACTCCAGTCGGGAGGAGGAGTAGAGTTGAGCCAGAGTTTGACTGCAGGCATCATGTTCATGCTGCAGGAGGAGAGGAGTGCATGTTCTGGCATGCCCGGAGGCAGTCTGAAGCAGGCCTGTCGGAAGCGTTTGATGAATACTCGAACTGTTTCCTTCTCCTTCTGGCGTATCTCTATGAGGGACGCCATTGTCATGTCCTTCCCGCCGTCGTAGAAACGGTCAAGGAAGAGACGCGTCAAGTCGTCGAAAGAAAATATAGAATTATCGGGGAGACTGCAGTACCAGTCGTACGCCACTCCTTTCAGTGCCCCGACAAATATGCTGGTGAGTAGTACGTCCTCCTTCGGAAGATGTCCCGTTTGAGACTGGAAGTACGTCAGATAGCGATGCGGAGAGTCCTTTCCGTCGTATGGCATCAATGTTTGTGGTTTATACTTAGGAGGATAAACCACTTTATTCCATTCGAGGGGATATGGTTGGGGGATCCCCATCTTTTGGCGCTCCTCTTGTCTATTCTTGGACTCAAAGCGCTCGCGCAAGTCCATGGCCATTTCAACCACGTCTTCTGTGGAGCTGGGAGTCGGAGAAGGTGGTACCGCCTGGAGTTGAGCATTTGAAGGCTCCGACGTCCGTGGTGCTTCGCGATAATCTGTATCCAAGGATACCCTTTGAAGGGGTACACTTGATTCTCCATTGGCCCCTGGGTCAGGACCGGTAGAAGGCGCTCTGGCCAAAGCGGATCGTATTTCAAATACTACTTGAGTTAGTGTTTGCATGGAGGCAGAGAGGATTTTGAGTCCTCCCTCCAGGGTATCCATGCGCTGGACGAGGTCTGCTGGCGGCGCATCTGGCTCGGCATCATCCCCAGTCATGTATACTGTCATGACACGGCTGGAGTCAGATGGATCAGTTGAGGCTTCACTCTCGGCTTCACTCTCCTGTAGGGGAGTTGCCTCTCCTGGAGCTTCGTCCTGGCTACCCCCAGCTATGTTCTAGAGGATACCCTCGTCCTCGGAAGAAGTATCCGTAAGGACCTGATTACCCCCAGTTCTATCTTGGAGGACTTCTTCGTCTTCAAGACGCAAATCCACAGGGGCCAGACTACCCCCAGCTACGTCCGGGAGGCTGACTTCATCTCCAGGATGAAGATCCACCCCAGCTGTGCTCCGGAGGACATCTTCGTCTTCAGAAGGAAGATCAACAAGGGCTTGACTACCCCCAGCTTCCTCCAAGATCTTCTTTCTCCCCCGAGTGCCATCAAACACTCTGGAGGACGGGACAGTTGTCTTGGTTTTCCTCGGCTGGCTCTTGGACGAGGACGAGGAATTGCCAGTCGTCTTTCGGATTGACGAGGAGTTAGAGATTACGTTGCATGAAGCAACCTTTAGTTCTGGCTCCTCTTTTATTGACACCTTCTTCCCGAGGCGACGTCGGAGGGGTGTTGATGATTGCAACCGCTGGAACACCGACTGTCTTGGTGGGTCTGTTGCCTTGTAACAGCAGTTGATGGTGACTACAACACAGGTGTATCCTATGAGGGGCACATTGTGCTTGTCAATCGACTCTCCTGATCGGCATTCGTGAGTGATCACGTTACGCAGATCGTTGGAGGAGAGTGCCACCTTCGCATCTTCATCAGGCATATGGTAAGGCCAAGCGCCGGGGTGGTCAAGTGAATGCTGCGCCCCCTGATCCAAAACCAAACAGGCGCTCAGATCAGTAGTGGGGGAACAATATTTACAGTGAGTTGAACGAACCTTAGACGCACAACCAGTGGAGGCACGGAAGTTCAAGACCACAGGGTTTGCCTTGCTCGACTTGGTTGCGAACGCAACAGATGCGCCCAAGTGAGACAAGTACTTTGAAGGTCGACTCATTTTCGGCGCAGAAGCACCCGAGTCGACCTTATACAGCTTACCATCAGCAGTGCGCATGATTGTGAGTGCATGCTTCTGGTTTACTGCCGACATAGCACATTTGAGGCGCATGGCCCGTGCTGCCTTGGACTTCTTCGTACCAGCTGTTTGCCATTAAAATCTTTTGATTGTAAATTTTAATACAAACAGAATAGTGTTATAATGTAGGACTTAGACGTAGTCCTAGGAGTACACTTTTGTTTATCTGGGTCCCTTGTGCCGATGGAGCGAGTGGTAATACGTTGACTCCGTTGATGATCTGACGACGGTTCTCGATTCTCTGAAGGTCTGAGTTGCTCTGGGTGCCGGAGCTTACGGAGAGGAAGAAGACGTTGAGTGTCTGTATCTGCCTCTCTGTATATCGACAGTTGTGCGATATGTGGTCTATGTCTGTGTGTCTCTGTGTGTGGACGAAAGAAATGATCCTTCTATTTATAGTCTGCAAGCTGGCTGTTCATGCACGCATATATAGGATACGCCTGTACTTGGGGACGCCACGTGGTGATTGCTGATGGAGGCACATGGATGATGCATTTTAATTAAGGAGTTGAATCCTTCATGCTGCTGTTGTGGGCTAGCACGTAGCAAGGGAGAGGATCTTTCTGTTGCGGAGATCTTGGGTTATTAGCACCCTTTTATCGGCTGAATCGAGTCAAAGGACACATGTCGTTGGCCCATGGCTCGGAGATCTCGGATTTGGTAGGGAATGATCTGGTAGGATGCGCCTGGGATTGGGCGCATGAGGAGGCTTTGGCTCGTAACCTTTAGGGGTCACGAACCATTCGGGGCGTATGGCTTTTGAGGCGCATGCGAGGCTTCAGTAGTGGCTTTACTTCTGTCTTTAGGAATTAGAGAAAAGTCTGAGGTGCATGGCTTTTGTGGCGCATGCAGAGCTTCAGTAGTGACTTTACTTCTGTCTTTAGGGATCAGAGAAAAGTCTGAGGCGCATGGCTTTTGAGGCGCATGCAGAGCTTCAGTAGTGACTTTACTTCTGTCTTTAGGGATCAAAGAAAAGTCTGAGGCGCATGGCTTTTGAGGCGCATGCAGAGCTTCAGTAGTGACTTTACTTCTGTCTTTAGGGATCAGGGAAAAGTCTGAGGCGCATGGCTTTTGAGGCGCATGCAGAGATTTGGGCGCATGGATGCGGAGGTGCATACGAGATAGTTGGACGGCCATGTGGCGGTAACCGCCGAAGGAAAGTAATGATGATGCTGACGTAGGTGACACTTCGTCTTCTGAAAAAGCTGCCAAATGTTTAGTCCTCGGAAGACGTGTTGCCAACTCTGTCAGACTTCAGCATTTAATGTTCTTTGACAGGTGATGGACTGTTGAGTGGGCGCATCGATCGGCGTTCCACTAGGCGCATGGGGCCGCATGGGGGTGCATGCTTGTGAAGCGCTAGGTGCTGAGGGGCGCGTCTATGTGATGCACGGTCTGACTGGCGCATCCACTCCGCATGACACGTCTTTTGGTGCGACTGTTACGTTCTTCGAGTGCTTTAAATAGTCGTTTTTGACTTGGTTGAATTCGAAGCGTCAGGTTCATCACCATTAAATGCAAATTCATTGCACGGGATTCGGAGAGCCAGCCACTTGGCGCATGGGTTTGATTTGCCCGACCTATAAATAGTGGCATGGAGAGAGTTTGCTTCTCGTTCTCTTACGTCCTCCCGAAATAAATTTATTTGCTCGAGCACATTCTATGGATGAGATGCTCTCGAGGGTGAAGATGCGATGCATTGTCTTCATTGATGCACTTGAAGGTGACTGTTATATCCAAAAGTCGGAGTCGAGGGCTTCCGAGGCAGGCGGAAGGTGCTTGTTGCATCCAAAGATCAGGATGCTCGAGCCTCGTCTCCGTTATGCTGGAAGAGCCGCAGATCGAAATTGCGGTACTACGGCTTTGGAGACTCTTTTTTCTGTCAGAGTGGGTGTTGCCCATTCTGGTTGTGTTGAAAGCTGCTCCTTTAGCCGCGATTTCGATTGCGGTCTTCCTTGGTCTTTGGAGGCTCTTTCGAAGCCTCCCCTGGCCACAGGTTGATTTACGGTGCTCTTTTCTTCTTTGGTTTGAAGAGCTCTTCCTCTAGCTAGAGGGTTGATTGTCACCCTCGTTCTGCTCAATAAATGCTTCATTAGTCGAAGCATTAGATGGCGCATATGCTGACACTTCATGATGCGCCTGGCTGGAAGGGCGGCACATAACTGAGCTGCTGAAGGGATGCACATAACTGAGCTACTGAAAGGATGCGCCCGGCTGAAAGCGCGTGGTGGGATGCGCCTGACTGAGAGCGCATGGTGAGATGCGCATGGTGACTGCTGCGCCTGGCTGTAGACTTAGGGTCTTTTCTTTTTATAGAAGTTCTCCTTTGTACAGCCTTTTTTAGACATGTAATAGACTTTTATATGCAAATAAAAATCCTCTTTCAATGTCTATACTTTTGCTTCTGTGCCAAGTACTTTGTCTGAGTTCCTTGGCGCATGTAGTGTCTGGCGCATAGGATTTCTGGTCCTGAAATTCTATGCTTCTACAAGACCCCCTTCAAAGTTTTTAAAACTTTTTGCCAAGTTTTGGAATACTTTGAATAAGAAGCATGGTGGTTGGGGTGCATGACTGTTCGGACGCATGGATACTCCGTGCATCAGTGATGGGGCGCATGCTCCTCTCAGTTGATGCAAATGATAACGCCTCGATAACCAAGAAGATTAATGATGATCTTTTTGGATTTATTTGTAGTTATCTCCTCGCAGAACCCGAGGCGGCGGCTGAGGTCACACTTCATCAGTTCACGCGTGCGACTGAGCCTATAAATAGGCGTGAGGTAAAGAGAAAGAGAGTTCTTCCTCTCTTTGCTTTTGTCTTTTAGAGTTCTTCTTTGAAAAAACCCTAACTTTCTCCTTTCAAGGAATGGCTTCCAAGACTCCTCGCGGCGGTGCTGGCAAAGGAAAGGAGCCTGCGGAGTTCGCCAAGGAGGAGGCTCCTGTCACCATTGTGACTCCGGCCAACGTTCGGCCTGCGGTGATGGGTGGGTGTCGTCTTTTCCATGTTTAGACGAGTTTGGATCACACGGCTGATGGTGTGCTCTAACTCTTTGTTGCCGACGCACATGGACTTCTGTCCTGATGATGCGCCGAGGTTTTACTGCTAACGCGCATGGGTTTACACCCTGATGATGCACCGAAGCTTCACTGCTGACGTGCATGGGTTTACACGCTGATGATGCGCCGAAGCTTCACCGCTGACGCGCATGGGTTTACACCCTAATGATGCGCCGAAGCTTCCCTGCTGACGCGCATGGGTTTAGACCCTAATGATGTGTCAGGCTGCTTGACATACTTTGTCTTCTTAAAGCTTCTTGCCTGACTTTTGTTTTTGTTGTGTCAGTGTTGATGACTATCCTTTTGCTGAATGAAGTCCTTCTGGACGCTTCTCTTTGTCAAATGGGAGTTGATTTCAATGAGGAGGTTATCAACCCCGCGAAGGATACTATCCTAATGAATCAACCTCCTGAGAGAATGCTGTAAATCCAGAATCAGTCGCCGGTTTTCCTCCAGAGTATGATGGAGAGCGATAAACTGGAATCGCTGAATCCGAGGATGTGACCTTCTTAAAACCTATTTTTTTTGTTCGGTGACCGCCTGATCTCCACCGAGGCGCAGATACTGAAGATCAGAGAAGACTGGTTCTTCTCTGCGAAGGGCATGGTTCTGTATATGCGACAACTTGAACGCCAGTAGCCGCTGACGGCCTTCTACCGTTTAGCTTCCAAGAGAAGGATGTCCTGGGAACTTACTCCTTCTCAAGGAGGGGCAGTGAGGGGTACTCTTTCGATTGATGCTACTTCGAATCAAAGGGATACCTTGGCCGCCTCGCGAGCCGGACCCTCGTTCAGTTGCCAAACTTTGCGCCCTGGGATCCTTTATAGTGAGGTCCCTAATGACACCTTTGCCTTCAGTGCTTCGACCTTTGCAAATCGGATGCTAACATCGAGGGTCATGTATCCGAAAGGTAGCTTTAGGGTTGAAGGTTGGTGTCACCACATGCCGAAGTGGGACGAGTTGACCCTTTGGGTGTTGTCGAAGTTCAAGGCTGAGCTTAAAGAGATTGGACTGACGGCCGCTGTCCGTGCCACACAGGCTGGCGTGGATCTCAATAAGCATATGTTCCTCGCGCTTATGGAAATGTTTAATGCCCAGACTGGCACTTTCTTTACTCCAGCGGGGGAGTTAGGATTGTCTCTCCATGAGATGTACGAGGTATCCAAGCTTCCCTGGGGCTCGGAACCGTACGAGGAATATTTTCCGTCAAACGAAGAGATCCTTGTCTTGGAAAAGAAGGACCGGAGATAATGGCTGTTTTTAAAGAGGTGGCGAGCCATCATTATCTGATGCAACGGAGGGACAAAGGCAAGTTTCAGCCTCATGTGACTGCTTGGAGGGATTACGTCTTCAAGCAGGATTTGGCAGACTCCTCGAAGATCCGGTTTACGATTCCGTAAGGGCTGAAACCTGCGAAAGTAACTTCCGAAATGAGCCGACTAGACGAGAGGGCTCCCCGTTCAAATAAGTGTGGCGAAAACGCGTATAGCTGCTTCTGGCACTGTGTGCACCGGATGTCATCTAAGGCAGTATTGACTGCATAATTGATGATATGGCTCCGGGATTGTGTGTTCGCGGGCGGATCTGGTTCTGTGGAGAGGGTACACCGGAACCTCATTTTGCCAGTAGTGAAATTAGCTTTTGGTCGCCCTTTGGCTCTACTCCTCGCGATGGTATGTAACTTGTTGCGGGGCTTGAGGACCTTTGCTGAGGATGTGATCCATGGGAGAGGTAGGAACGACAACTTTCCCCGGGCTGAACAACCATTCCATTATCTGATGGGATGGTTGATTCTACATCATCCGAACGTGATGAGTCCAGGCCCGGAGGAGGACCATGTTGAAGGTGATACCTTTATCTGCCGCTTCTACAAGAGGAAGTGGTTACACACTGGCGTCCCCGTCTGCAGGAGAGTCTTGTCTTATCTTTAGGGGTGGGAGATCGTCAAGGTCAGTCCCATCTTCAAAGATTTCGAGGCTGACCAAGATTTGGACGACTCTGGTAAGGATGCGATTACTCTGCCGAAATAGGGTTTTTGTTGGTTGCAAAGTATCCGTCCTTCCCACTTGGTCTACCGTAACCAAAATAAGTACTATCTGGAGCCATATCTGCCAAGCCGGTTTGCTCGCCAGTTTGGCTACACCCAGCTAATGTTAAGGAATCCCAGTAACAGTCTGGGGTTTGCCGAGAGTTTGTTGGATGGAGCCCGGGGCTGGCAATATTACAATGTCGGGTGCACTGGTGTTCGTTTTACTATGCCAGTTCGCAACCCTCGGCCACAGATCCTATATTTGGCCGTTAAGCTATATTGCACCATGAATACTGTGTCTCCTGATTATGATAGGGAGACCAGTTTCATTATTGGAACTCAGCTAGAGGCTACGACGAATATGTTGGTGGCAGCTCGGTCATATCGTCCACTAGTGTTGGTGGGATATCGGGCTGCTACTATAGCATCAGTGAGAGATCCCCCTGCTGGGAAGAGGCGGACTGACGTAGAAGCCGATTTGTCTGTACCGAAAAGGCCGAGGAAAGTGACGACTCCAAGGGCTGCGTCAATGGAATCAGTCCCTGCTGAGGTAAAGAGTCCTCCGTAATCTGGCTCATCTTGTCATTTTGGTGACCTGTGCTTTTCTTCTTGTAGGGATCGTCGAAGAAGAAGACCCGTGTTTCGAAACCGGGCGTCAGTAAACCGAAGGAGGTGGCAAGCTCCTCTGATGAGCAAATTTCTTCGATGGTAATGTCTCCAAGGGAGGAGAATCTTGAAGATGTTGTTTCTACGGAGGTTTTAGTATCTCCAGACTATGTCGAAAGAGACACTGAGGTTGCAACAATTTTTGGGATGGTGTAAGCCGACGTGGGGGCCTTGGACGTTAAGGGTCCTGCGGATACGGGGCTTCCAGATGAGGAAGTGGGGTGGAGTTCGTCGTCTTCAGATGACGTTCCTCTAGAAATGCATGAGCCTGTTGCGGGGGCAACAGACGTGATTGAAACAGAGGGGAGGGTTGATTCCCCTCACTGTCATGATAAGGGGAGGTCGGCTGCAGCGTTGCCGAGCCCTACCCCAGACTCAGCAGCGGAGGCTGAAGTGGCTGCCGACCGGGAGATGGCGACAGATTTCGTCCCTGTAGAAGGATTTGATGGCGTGAATGAGACTCGTCCGCCGATCCTGACTCCAAAGGGGCCGAGTCATGAGACAAGTGTTGATCTCACTGTTCTGCCGGAGGAGGAATGTCCCGTACTGCCTGCTGATAGTGCGTTGGGGGCGGATGAGGTAGCCGCTGACGTCGGTGGTTCTTCTGAGCTTGAGAAGGGTAAGGGTTTGCTGGAACCCTCTATTGCTCCTTCTACTTGGGGTACGATATCGACGCCTCTCTCAGCTTCCTCTACTCTTTTGGCTCCTCGGGCTAGTAGTCAAGCCCCTATTGAGGAAGAGCCTGTTGATGCCGAGGTTCCAGCCTCGCAGGTTGAGGCCGACGGGCCTTCTTCCGGTTCGCTATCTAGAGTAGCTCCTCCGACTCCTGCTATGACGCCGTAGGTGCTGGCGGATGCAGATGAATATGTGAAGTCCATTATCGAGGCGGTGTACAAGATGCTGCAGAGAGGCGTATCGGCAGTGATGAACGCCAGTGGGAGCTTTACGACGGCAAAAACTCTGGAACTGCCTCACATCAATCTGATACGTTCCCACCAGGGCCATGATCATATGGCCGAGATTCTGGAGGCCTCGGTGGCCGAGCTGGACCAGCTGCTTTCCGAGTTTCAGTGTATCCAGCGAAATGATCTCTCCGTCCTGATAGACACGGAAAAGGAGAAGTTGATCGCTGAGACTGAGTCCTCTTATCAGGCCACCGTGGGTGTCTGGGAACGCGAAGTAGCTGAGACTAAAGCTATGGTGGAGAGGTTGTCTCAGTCCACGCAGGAAAAGGTAGAGTTGCGAGCTGCGTTGGATGTTAGTATCGTGGAGGTTGATGCTAAGATTCGCCTCCTTGAAGACCAGCGGGCCCAACTCTTATTAGATGCTGAGCGTGTCCAGGCTGAACATGTAGCATTTAAGAAGAAGGAAGCAGCTTTCACCCACCGGGCTCTTACCCTGGCTCAGCAGCGGCAACAGTTGGATGAGAAGCATGAGGATGACACTTCTCCTGAGGCCATAGAAACGATGCGTCAAGAAGCCGAACGTCGGGTCCTGGCGACTGTAGAGACTCGGGCAGCAGATTTGAAGCATCGGATTGAAGAGCTTTCGGCCAACCCCGGGGAGGTTTAGGGATTGTAGTCTCTTCTTTTTGTGTATTTGCAACTGTTGCTGGGGGTGTAATCCTTTACTCTTTTTTTAGAAAATAAAGAATACAAAGTTTTTGTGTTGTGTTCATTTTTGCTGTCATGAACTTGATGATTTGTGTGGACCTATTATCTTTTGTGCACCTTGGTTTTTAGGTACAGATAATAAGTTTGAGAGAACCGACACACTTGCTCAGAGGTAATATGGACGTGGCAAACATGGGGTTCAAATGATGCAATCTTCCTACTCAGAGGTGTTGTGGACGTGGTAGGAATGACTCTGGGAGATACACGAAACTACTCAGAGGTAATGTGGACGTAGAAGTTCTGCGATCAATGTACGGCAACGCAGGGGTTGTCTGTACGGAATGTTTACTCAGAGGTAATATGGACGTGGTAAACATGATGGGTAGCGTAGTCTTACGGAGTGTAAGATTCCGCTTTGTAGGGCGTAGGGGAATAACTCAGAGGTAATATGGACGTGGTTGTCCTTCTACTGGAGGATGCCACGGAACAGCTGGGTTCCAGAAGCGTACGATTTTGTGGAAGGGAATTGTATGTGGGCCCTGATGTTTAGGTCCACAGATCCCCTTGTAGAAATACATGTCTGAAAGATGTCAAGAGTAGTACTTCTTTAGGAACTTGTCGTTGATGGGCATCATGAACAAGTCCCCATTGGGTTTAGCGAGGCGGTAAGCACCGTTTGAGTATACCGTCTCTATGATGAAAGGTCCTTCCCACTTGGGCTCGAACTTTCCTGGTGTCTTGTGAGTCAACACCGTCGACCTCCTGACTGCCAGAACCAGGTCGCCTACTTGGAAGGTCCTCTGCTTGACCTTTTTGTTGAAAGCCTGTGATATACGGGCTTGGTAGAGTTCGATGCGTTGTTGAGCTAGGAGACGCTTTTCGTCAAGTGCCTCCAGTTCTCGCAGACGCCGACGTTGATTGTCTTCTTCTGTTAGTTGGTTTGTGATTGCTACACGGAGTGAGGGTATCTGGATCTCGAGAGGTAGTACCGCTTCGCTCCCGTAGACCAGGGAGAATGGTGTGTTGCCTGTCGGGATCCGTACCGTCGTGCGGTATTCCCAAAGGCATTCGCCGAGCTTTTCGTCCCAGTCGCATTTATTGGATGACACGACCTTTTTGAGTAGCCTGACGACAGTCTTGTTGAATACCTCGGCCAATCCGTTTGCTGCCGGATTGTAGGCGGTTGAGGCCACGTTTTGAATGTGATTCTTGTCACAGAATATGCTGAAAACATGGCTGATGAACTGAGGACCGTTATCGTGGATAATCCTCCGAGGTACCCCGAAATGGTAGATGACATGATACTTGATGAAGCTGATCACCCTAGAGCTATTCACTTCCGCTAGTGGAACTGTTTCTGCCCATTTGGAGAAGTAGTCGGTGATGGCTAGGATAAAGCGATGTCCTCTTGATGAAGGAGGGGTAATTGGTCCTACAATGTCCATGCCCCAAGCTTCGAAGGGCCAAGAGATGACTGTAGGATGTAGTGGTTCTGACGGTCTATGGATGAAGTCTGCGTGAAGCTGGCACGCATGGTACTTTTTAGCATAGTCGACAGCGTCGGCTGCCATGGTTGGCCAGTAGTAGCCCATACGTCGCAGTCGATCCTGCAACTTAGGGCTAGGTTGATGGGCTCTGCAGGTTCCGTCGTGAGCTTCTCGAAGGGCTTCGGCTGCTTCTTCGTTGGACAGACATCGCAGGAGAAGTCCATCGTAGGAGAGTCGGTACAGCATTTTAGTGGCTGTATCGTAATAGAATCGAAGAGAGCGCCTCCTGACTGAGACGGCTTCTTTCGGGTCCTCTGGGAGAATTTCGTAGACAGCGAAGTAGATGAACGGGAATCTCCAGTCTCGGACATTAACACCAGTACTTGTTGACATGGCATGGGCCATTTGTGAGCATAGGTTATTTTTAGGACAGACCAAGTCTCGACCAACTACCGTGACGTAGTGTTGAGTCCCGAGGGGTGCTGCCAATGAGGCTGCGAGGCCAGCCAGAGCGTCAGCCTTACATGTTCGATGAAGAACTTGGTGAAGGTTGAAATGATGTTCAACGCAACTTCATGATAAGGGATCAGATCTTCATGGCGAACTTCGTATTGCCCTCTGATCTGGTTAACGACGAGTTTTGAGTCGCCGTAGGCTTCCAGATGATTCACCCCCAGATGTTGTGCCAACTGGAGTCCCATGATGAGTGCATTGTACTCGGCAACATTGTTGGAGCACGGCTTCGAAAGGGAGTAAGCACGCTGGATGACCAGCTGATCGGGGGAGACTAATACTACCCCCACTCCTGCGATGATTTGGCCTTTGGGGCCTGTTCTTGAAGCGCCATCGAAAAACATTCGCCAGACAGAGCTTTCTTCGGTGACGTTTGATTCTTCGACCTCATCCGGGATGTCTTCATAGAGTCTTGAGGACTCTGGGATGGGGTGCGCAGCTAAAAAGTCGGCCAGGGCCTGACCCTTAACGGCTTTTTATGGGACGAACACCATGTTGTATGGCGTTAGCAAGATCGCCCATGTGGCAAGCCGGGAGTTTAATGATCCTGGCTTCGTCATGAGAACTCTGAGTGGATTGACTCGGGAAATAACATGAATTGTCTGGCCCGAGGCATAATGGCGAGTCTTCTGGATGGCGAACACCAAAGCCAAGCACTCCTTTTCAACGGGGTTGTACCGGTGTTCGGCCCCGATCAGTGTTCTACTGAGGTAGTAGATAGCTTGCTCATAGCCTGTATCGCTATTCTGAGCCAGCAGAGTGCCGAGGGAATGATCCATGGTACGGACGTAGAGGAGAAATGGTTTACCGGCGACGGGTGCTACTAGGACTGGCGGGCTCGTCAAGTAAGCCTTGATGTCATCGAAAGCTTTTTGGCATTCCTCTGTCCAGACGTAAGAGACTCCCTTCTTCATAAGCTGAGTGAAGGGTTGACATTTTCCGGAAAGGTTTGCTATAAACCTCCGGATGTATGCCAGACGCCCCTGCAGGCCTCAAAGTTCTCGGAGGTTCTTCGGAGGATCCATGTCAAGGATGGCTTTGGTCTTCTCGGGGTCGACATGAATGCCTTTCGCCGTGATAATGAAGCCCAAGAACTTTTTGCTAGAAACCCCTAGGAAGGATTTAGCGGGATTCATCTTGAGTTGATGCGCTTGTTTGAGATCGAAGACTGTCTTGAGGTCTTGTAGGTGATCACCTTTGAGACAGCTCTTGACTGCGATGTCATCAACATAGCATTCGACTGTCTTGCGAAGATGCTGACGGAAGATGGTACGTATAGCTCGTTGGTATATCGCACCAGCATTCTTCAAGTCGAAGGGCATCACTGTGTAGCAGAAAACGCCCTTTGGAGTCCTGAATGACGTGTGTTTTGCGTCATCGGGGAGCATCTTGATCTGGTTGTAGCCCGAATACCCGTCCATGAAAGACATGCGTTCGAAGCCACATGTGTTGTCGATCATCACGTTAGTGATTGGAAGCGGGAATTCATCCTTCGGGCAAGCAGTGTTGAGATCCCTGAAGTCGATACAAACTCGTATCTTTCTATTCTTCTTGGTGACAGGGACGACGTTGGCTACCCAATCCGGGTGTTGTTCTTCACGGATGAAACCACTGGTCAAGAGTTTGTCTACCTCTTGATCGATGGCGTTCATGATGTCTGGATGAAAGCGTCGCTGTTGTTGTTTGATAGGCTTGGCATTAGGTAAGATATTGAGCCTATGCATCGCGATCTGAGGATCAAGTCCCAGCATATCTTCGTAGCTCCAGGCGAAGACATCGATATATTCTTTAGCCAGCTGGACAAAAGATTCCCGGTCTTCTCCTTCTAGGCTTTTGCTGATAAAGATGGGTTTGGAAGAAGATCCGTCCCCAAGGTCGATCTGCTCGACCTCGTCTTTGGTAGGGGTTCGTGTAATTCAAAATGAGACTCCCACTGTTCTCTTAGGCGTTGAGCCCAGGATTCTTCTTTGAAGAATTCCGACGTTTGGTCTTTGCTTTTATCTTCTTGAGATTGTGCAGTTGTCATGTTGGCTGATAGCACTCTCTTGAAGACTGAGCCGATACTGGTATCAGAATCCCAAGTTGATGCTTCGGACAAATGAGAATGTTCTACTTCTTCTGCCTCCGAACTCTCTAGTGTTGACGGCGGCGTGACATAGCCCACCCCCCGTCGAGTTCGATGATAGTAGTCCTGTGGCTTTCCTTTAGGTATTGGAAGACGGAGAGGAAGACATCGACCCTTGCCGTAGTTCAGGCCTTGGTTGCTTTTTAGGTCGTAACCCATCTTTTGGATGAGGTACTTTGCCTTGTCCGTGTACCGATAGACTTGTATTCTGCCGGTATCTGGTTCTAGCTCGAGTGGAGGGAGGCCTTGATGACGCTCGACTTTGCCGAAGATGATGGATTCTTGGTCTCGATTCCGCGGTAGGACTATAAAACAGACCCCTTGGGACGGACTACTCGATTTACATGATGGACGGTCGTTATTTGTGTTTGCAACGACCGTAGATCGTTATCTAATGTATACATGGCATTCCAATGTAAAAGACTAGAATAATTAAAAGACACTCTATTATTGATGAAACACGAGATTTTGTCCCGCGGAATTACATTGTCCAGAGAGGGTGCATCTACATCAGCAGAGATATATTCCCCTAGCTCTTCATCTGTGAGTACTGGGATTGGATCGGGAGAGTCGACCACAGCTTTGATTTTGGGGTCCGAGAGGGCTATGTGGGCCTTCTCCGGCAATTTAGATGAGGCAGATGATTGCGGCGGCTTGCCTTTAAGACGCACCTTCAGAGATGCCTCAACTGCGCCTTCAGTCATTGGTGCCTTCCCCTGTAGTTTTGCCACAAGGGGAGCCGATGTTTGAGGCGGCTTTCCCTTGAGCCGTATCTTCAAGGGAGCTTCAGGAGCAGTTGGTGCTTTCCTGGGTAGCTTGATGGTCACAGGAGGCAACGTCTAAGGCGGTTTGCCTTTGAGTCGGATCTTGAAAGGAGCGTCGGGAGTCATTTCTGGCTCCATGTCCGGCTCTGCTGTCGTTTCTGCTTTATCGTCAGCATCATTGGCTTCCTCCTCGTCGGGCGACTTGTACAGGGTAGAATCCGTGAAGTAGGCTTCGACCCCTTTAAAAGGGTCGATGTCTGCGAACTCCGTCCGGATGATGTCATTGGTGGACACATATTTCATACATTGGTAGAGTGTAGAAGGTACCACTATGTACTCATGCAGCCACGGACGACCCAGTAGGAGGTTGTAGTTGACATCGGCGTCCACGACATAGCAAGTGACCTCGATCCTGAGGTTACCGATATGGCACTTTAGCCGTATTTTGCCCAGCGGCTCACTTTTGCTAGCGTTGAAGCCACTGATTATTGTGTTGGAAGGCGCCAATCGGTACATTGGGATCCCCAGTATTGAGAGCAGCGTCTTCGGGATGATGCTGAGGGAAGACCCCGGATCGATCTGAATCCGCTTCACCTTGACAGAACCGATATAACCTGTATAGTACAGCGGCCTGTTGTGTTGGTTGTGCTTGAGCAGCATGTCTTGTTGGCTGAAGGTTATATTGGAGATAACCTCATCCGCACAATGACAGTGCGTACATGTAGTCGGAGTATCCTCAGGCTGCTTGACCTTACTGATGAAGGACTCAGCATCCTTCAGTGCTTCACAGAGAGCTTCGCGAGTGTCCTTGGAAAGACGAAGGAGCTCAAACAGAGATAGGCGGGCAGGAGTACTGGCAAGTTGTGCCAGTATGTCAAAGTTGTGGGGCTTGGCTAGCCCCGAAGCATTCTCCTTTCGCAGAGGCCTGTCGAAACGAACCTCTACATGCTTCTGCTTATTGGCTGCTGGGGGCTTAGATGGGCCCTCTTCCTGGGCAGCAGGGACGGTGCAAGGAGGCACCACCTCGACGGCAGCTTCGTCGGGTTGGGCGTTCTGTTGTGAACGCATTTGTACAGAAAGTGCCTCTTCCGCAGAGGAAGAGACCATGCGGCAAGACTTAATCTTCATGCCTTTGGGTTTGGAGGCAGAGCGTACCTCCGGTTGAGTAACCTCGGAGACAAGATCAGGGTGAACCCATAAGATTTCTCCCCGAGATGTGGTGAGTGGGATGAGTCCACTCACGTTGTCACGAGCAGGTGGTAAGTTAACCACCTCCATTGTCGCCTTTGGGATGGGGACGACGCCATCTTGCATTGTAGTTGGCGGCAAGGTGCCGAACTGGAGTGACACCACGTTGGCCGAAACCGTCTTCTCCTCGTAGTCGACGGAGATAACATCCGCTTTGATCATGCGCTGGATGTAGTTTTTGAGGACGTAGCAGTCCTTGGTTGGGTGTCCGACAAACCAATGGTAGTGACAGTACCTCAGATTGTCCACTTTCCCAACCTCGTCGGGACGCTTTGGGTCCGGCAATTTGATCTTGTCACTCTGCTTCAGTATCTCGAAGAGTTGCAGGGTATCTTCATCGTTGAAAGAATAAACCTCCTTTGGCCTTGGTGCAAGTGGAGGCTTCTGAGTAGGCGCTGATGCACCTTTTGAGGCATTGACAGTCAATGCATGTTTCCCTTTCGTCTTTCGTCCGGGTTTGCTGGCTGCAGGCCGCTTCCCCTTGTCCTCAAAGGCAGGGAAACTAACTCCCAGAAGGCGAGCATTGGACGCCTTCTTTTCTGTTGCTTCTGCTTCGATGATCAAGGAACTCCAGTCGGGAGGAGGAGTAGAGTTGAGCCAGAGCTTGACTGCAGGCAGCATGTTCATGCTGCAGGAGGAGAGGAGTGCATGTTCTGGCATGCCCGGGGGCAGTCTGAAGCAGGCCTGTCGGAAGCGTTCGATGAATACTCGAACTATTTCCTTCTCCTTCTGGCGTATCTCTATGAGAGACGCCATTGTCATGTCCTTCCTGCCGTCGCAGAAACGGTCGAGGAAAAGACGCGTCAAGTCGTCGAAGGAAGATATGGAATTGTCGGAGAGGCTACAGTACCAGTCGTACGCCACTCCTTTCAGTGCCCCGACAAATATGCTGGTGAGTAGCGCGTCCTCCTTCGGGAGATGTCCCGTTTGGGACTGGAAGTACGTCAGATAGCGATGCGGGGAGTCCTTCCCGTCGTATGGCGTCAATGTTTGTGGTTTATATTTAGGAGGATAAACCACTTTGTTCCATTCGAGGGGAAAAGGTTGGGGGATGCCCATCTTTTGTGCTCCTCTTGTCTATTCTTGGACTCAAAGCGCTCGCGCAAGTCCCTGATCATCTCGACCACGTCTTCCGTGGAGCTGGGAGTCGGGGAAGGTGGTACAGCCTGGAGTTGAGCATTTGAGGGCTTCGACGTCCGTGGTGCTTCGCGGCGATCTGAATCCAAGGATACCCGTTGAAGGGGTATACTTGATTCTCCATTGGCCCCTGGGTCAGGACCAGTAGACGGTGCCCTGGCCAAAGTCGACCGTATCTCAAACACTGCTTGAGTCAGTGTTTGTATGGAGGCAGAGAGGGTTTTGAGTCCTCCCTCCAAGGTATCCATGCGCTGGACGAGGTCTGCTGGTGGCGTATCTGACTCGGTGTCACCCCCAGTCATGTAGACCGTCATGACACGACTGGAGTCAGATGGCTCGGTTGAGGCTTCGCTTTCGGCCTCACTCTCCTGTAGAGGAGTTGTTGCTCCCGGAGCTTCGTCTTGGCTACCCCCAGCTATGTTCTGGAGGACTTCTTCGTCTTCGAGACTCAGATCCGCAGGGGCTAGACTACCCCCAGCTATATTTTGGAGGACACCCTCGTCTTCGGGAGAAGTATCCGTTAGGGCCTAATTACCTCCAGTCCTGTCTTGAAGGACTTCTTTGTCTTCGAGATGCAGATCCCCAGGGGCTAGACGACCCCCAGCTACGTCCGGGAGGCTGACTTTGCCTCGAGGATGAAGATCCACCCCAGCTGTGCTTGAAGGAGGATCGACAAGGGCTTGACTACCCCCAGCTTCCTCTAAGATCTTCTTCCTCCCCCGAGTGCCTTCGAACACTCCAGAGGACGAGACAGTTGTCTTCGTTTTCCTCGGCTGGCTCTTGGACGAGGAATTGCCAGTCGTCTTTCAGACTGACGAGGAGTTAGAGATTACATTGTATGAAGCAACCTTTAGTTCTGGCTCCTCTTTTGTTGACACCTTCTTCCCGAGGCGACGTCGGAGGGGTGTCGATAATTGCAGCCGCTGGAACACCGACTGTCTTCGTAGGACTGCTGCCTTGCAACAGCAGTTGATGGTGACTACAGCACAAGTGTGCCCTGTGAGGGGCGCATCGTGCTTGTTAGTCGACTCTCCTGACCGGCGTTTGTGAGTGATCACGTTATGCAGATCATTGGAGGAGAGTGCCACCTTCGCACCCCCTTCAGGCGAATGGCAAGGCCAAGCGCCGGGGTGGTCAAATGAATACTGCACCCCCTGATCCAACACCAAACAGGCACTCAGATCAGTAGTGGAGGGACAACATTTAAAGTGACTTGAACGAACCTCAGACGTACAACCAGAGGAGGTGCGGGAGTTCAAGACCACTGGGTTTGCCTTGCTCGACTTGGTTGCGGACGCAACAGGTGCGCCCAAGTGAGACAAGGACTTTGAAGGTCGGCTCGTTTCTGGCGTAGAAGTACCTGAGTCGACCTTATACAGCTTACCATCAGCAGCGCGCATGATTGTGAGCGCATGCTTCTGGCTTGCTGCTGGCATAGCACGTTTGGGGCGTATGGCCCGTGCTGTCTTGGACTTCTTCGTTCTAGCCCGCTGGGGCACGTAGTACTTAGAATCTAAATTCTCCTCGCCACTACAGCGAGTAAGTCTGTCAAAGACATAGACCTTCTGTGGCGCATCGAAGGTGATGTGCAGGGCATTAGCTGCGCCCCTGCTCCGTCGATGCGTCTTCCTCACCTGAGAGGGAGATGGCCGGGGAATATGGTCAGCCGCACGTTTCCTCGAGAGATGCGCTGCACCGATAGGCACATCTTGGTTGCTGAGGACGTCAGTAGGAAGGGAAGGCTGGATCGGCGCATCCCCTTCGGTGGTGGTGCCAAAGGCGTTGACCTTGCGCACCCAGACTTGGCGAGTCTTCTTTGGCTTTGGCAGCCGCTTCGAAGGACTCGCACTGCCTTCAGAAATGAACTCCTCATACGCCTGTTGATTGAGGCATACGACCAGCGTCTTGTGGGAGGAGCTCGCCTTCACGTCGTCGGATTGCGATACAGCTTTCTCGGTAGAGGAGAAAGAGGTCCCCAGCAGAGTTGCCAGCTTGTTTGTCATTAAAATCTTTTGATTGTAAATTTTAATACAAACAGAACAGTGTTACAAGGTAGGACTTAGACGTAGTCCTAGGAGTACACTTTTGTTTATCTGGGTCCCTTGTGACGATGGGGCAAGTGGTAATACGTTGACTCCGTTGACGATCTGACGACGGTCCTCGGTTCTCTGAAGGTCTGAGTTACTCTAGGTGCCGGAGCTTGCGGAGAGGAAGAAGACATTGAGTGTCTGTATCTGCCTCTCTGTATATCGGCGGTTGTGCGATATGTGGTCTCTGTCTGTGTGTCTCTGTGTATGGAAGAAGGAAATGATCCTTCTATTTATAGTCTGCAGGCTGGCTGCTCATGCGCGTATATGTAGGATGTGCCTGTACGTAGGGACGCCACGTGGTGATTGCTGATGGAGGCGCATGGATGATGCGCTTTGATTAAGGAGTTGAATCCTTCATGCTGCTGTTGTGGGCTGGCACGTAGCAAGGGAGAGGATCTTTCTGTTACGGAGATCTTGGGTGATTAGCACCCTTTTATCGGCTGAATCGAGTCAAAGGACACGTGTCGTAGGCCCATGGCTCGGAGATCTTAGATTTGGTGGGGAATGATCTGGTAGGATGCGCCTGGGATTGGGCGCATGAGGAGGCTTTGGCTCGTAACCTTTAGGAGTCACGAACCATTCGAGGCGCATGCGAGGCTTCAGTAGTGGCTTTACTTCTGTCTTTAGGAATCAGAGAAAAGTCTGAGGCGCATGGCTTTTGAGGCACATACAGAGCTTCAGTAGTGACTTTACTTCTGTCTTTAGGGATCAGAGAAAAGTCTGAGGCGCATGGCTTTTGAGGCGCATGTAGAGCTTCAGTAGTGACTTTACTTCTGTCTTTAGGGATCAGAGAAAAGTCTGAGGCGCATGGCTTTTGAGGCGCATACAGAGCTTCAGTAGTGACTTTACTTCTGTCTTTAGGGATCAGAGAAAAGTCTGAGGCGCATGGCTTTTGAGGCACATGCAGAGATTTGGACGCATGGCTGCGGAGGCGCATGCGAGATGGTTGGGCGACCACGTGGCTGTAACCGCCGGAGGAAAGTAATGATGATGTTGACATAGGTGACGCTTCATCTTCTAAAAAAGCTGCCAACTGTTCAGTCCTCGGGAGACGTGTTGCCAACTCTGTCAGACTTCAGTATTTAATATTCTTTGACAGGTGATGGACTATTGAGTGGGCGCATCGATCGGCGTTCCACTAGGAGCATGGGGACGCATGGGGGCGCATCCTCATAAGGCGCTTGGTATTGAGGGGCATGTCTATGTGATGCACGGTCTGACCGGCGCATCCACTCCGCATGACACATCTTTTGGTACGACTGTTACGTTCTTCGAGTGCTTTAAATAGCCGTTTTTGACTTGGCTGAATTCGAAGCGTCAGGTTTATCACCATTAAATGCAAATTCATTGTACGGGATTCGGAGAGCCAGCCACTTGGCGCATGGGTTTGACTTGCCCGGCCTATAAATAGTGGCATGGAGAGAGTTTGCTTCTCGTTCTCTCACGTCCTTCCGAAATAAATTTGTTTGCTCGAGCACATTCTGTGGATGAGATGCTCCCGAGGGTGAAGATGCGACGCATTGTCTTTATTGATGCACTTGAAGGTGACTGTTACATCCAAAAGTCAGAGTCGAGGGCTTCCGAGGCAGGCGGAAGGTGCCTGTTGTATCCAAAGATCGGGATGCTCGAGCCTCATCTCCATTATGCTGGAAGTGCTGCAGATCGGAATTGCGGTACTGCGGCTTTGGAGACTCTTTCTTCTATCAGAGTGGGTGTTGCCCATTCTGGTTGTGTTGAAAGCTGCTCCTTTAGCCACGGTTTCGATTGCGGTCTTCCTTGGTCTTTGGAGGCTCTTTCGAAGCCTCTCCTGGCCACAGGTTGATTTGCGGTGCTCTTCTCTTCTTTGGTTTGAAGAGCTCTTCCTCCAGCTAGAGGGTTGATTGCCACCCTCGTTATGCTCAATAAATGCTTCATTAGTCGAAGCATTAGATGGCGCATATGCTGACACTTCATGATGCGCCTGGCTGGAAGGGCGGCACATAACTGAGCTGCTGAAGGGATGCACATAACTGAGGATGCACATAACTGAGCTGCTGAAAGGATGCGCCCGGCTGAGAGCGCATGGTGGGATGCGCCTGACTGAGAGCGCATGGTGAGATATGCATGGTGACTGCTGCACCTGGCTGTAGACTTAGGGTCTTTTTTTTGTAGAAGTTCTCCTTTGTACAGCCTTTTCTAGACATGTAATAGACTTTTATATGCAAATAAAAATCCTCTTTCAATGTCTATACTTTTGCTTCTGTGCCAAGTACTTTGTCTGAGCTCCCTGACGTATGTAGTGTTTGGCGCATAGGATTTCTGGTCCTAAAATTCCATGCTTCTATACCAGCCCGCTGGGGTGCGTAGTACACAGAGTCCAAATTCTCCTCGCCACTACAGCAAGTGATTCTGTCAAAGACAGAGACCTTCTGTGGCGCATCAGAGGTGATGCATAGGGCATTAGCTGCGCCCCTGCTCCGTCGACGCATCTTTCTCGCCTGAGAGGGAGATGGCTGGAAAATATGGTCAGCCGCACGTTTCTCCGAGAGATGCGCTGCACCGGTGGGCGCATCTTGGTTGCTGAGGACGTCAGTAGGAAGGGAAAGCTGCATTGGTGCATCCCCTTCCGTGGTGGTGCCAGAGGCGTCGACCTTGCGCACCCAGGCTTGGCGAGTCTTCTTCGGCTTCGGCAGCCGCTTCGAAGGACTCGCACTGCCTTCAGAGATGAACTCCTCATACGCCTGTTGATTGAGGCGTACGACCAGCGTCTTGTGGGAGGAGCCCACCTTTACATCGTCGGATTGTGACACAGCTTTCTCGGTGGAGGAGAAAGAGGTCCCCAGCGGAGTCGCCAGCTTGTTTGCCATTAAAATCTTTTGATTGTAAATTTCAATTACAAACAGAACAGTGTTATAATGTAGGACTTAGACGTAGTCCTAGTAGTACACTTTTGTTTATCTGGGTCCCTTGTGCCGATGGAGCGAGTGGTAATGCGTTGACTCCGTTGACGATCTGACGACGGTTCTCGGTTCTCTGAAGGTCTGAGTTGTTTTGGGTGCTGAAGCTTGCGGAGAGGAAGAAGATGTTGAGTGTCTGTATCTACCTCTCTGTGTGTGCTCGTAGGTCTGCCTCTGTATATGTATGTCCGTCTGTATGGAAGAAGGAAATGATCCCTCTATTTATAGTCTGCAGGCTGGCTGCTCATGTGCGCATATATAGGAGGCGCCTGTTTGTGGGGATGCCACGTGGTGATTGTTGATGGAGGCACATGGACGATGCGCTCTGATTGATGAGTTGAACCCTTCCTGTTGCCTTTGTGGGCTGCGACCGAGCTGACACGTAGCAATGGAGAGGATCTTTCAGTTACTAAGATCTTGGGTGATTAGCACCCCTTCATAGGCTGAATCAAGTCAAAGGACACGTGTCGTAGGTCCATGGCTCGAAGATCTCGGATTTGGTGGAGAGTGATCAGATAGGATGCGCCTGAGATTGGGCGCATGAGGAGACTTTGGCTCATAACCTTTAGGAGTCACGAACCAGCCTGGGCGCACGGCTTTTGACGCACATGCGAGGCTTCAGTAGTGACTTGACTTCTGTCTTTAGGGATCAGAGAAAAGTCTGAGGCGCATGGCTTTTGAGGCGCATGCAGAGATTTGGGCGCATGGCTTCGGAGGCGCATGCGAATGGTTGGGCGGCCACATGGTTTGTAACCGCCAGAGGAAAGTAATGATGATGCTGACGTCGGTGACGCTTAATCTTCTGAAAAAGCTATCAACTGTTCAGTCCTCGGGGGACGTGCTGCCAACTCTGTCAGACTTCAGTATTTAATGTTCTTGATAGATGATGGGCCTTTGAGTGGGCGCATCGATCTGCGTTCCACTAGGCGCATGGAGACGCATGGGGGCACATCCTCATAAGGCGCTTGGTGTTGAGGGGCGCATCTGTATGATGTGCGGTCTGACCGACGCATCCGTTTGTATGACACGTCTTTATTGGCCCGACTGTTACGTTCTTCGAGTACTTTAAATAGCCATTTTTGACTTGGCTGAGTTCGAAGCGTCAGGTTCAACACCATTAATGCAAATTTATTGCACGAGATTTGGAGAGCCAGCCACTTGGCGCATGGGTTTTGATTTGCCCGGCCTATAAATAGTGGCATGGAGAGGGTTTGCTTCTCGTTCTCTCACGTCCTCCCGAAATGAACTTGTTTGCCCGAGCACATTTTGTTGACGAGATGCTCCCGAGGGTGAAGATACGACACGTTGTTTTCATTAATGCACTTAAAGGTGACTGTTTCATCCAAAAGTCGGAGTCGAGGGCTTCTGAGGCAGGCAGAAGGTGTCTGTTGCATCCAAAGGTCGGGATGCTCGAGCCTCATCTCCGTTATGCTGGAAGAGCCGCAGATCGGAATTGTGCTGCTCCGATCATCTTCCTTGGGCTTTGGGAGAGCTCTTCCTCCCGCTAGAGTGGGTGTTGCCCATTCTGGTTGGGTTGAAAGCTGCTCATTTAGCCGCGGGTCGATTGCGGTGCTCTCCTCTTCCTTGGTTTGAAGAGCTCTTCCTCCAGCTAGAGGGTTGATTGCCACCCTGGTTCTGCTCAATAAATACTTTATTAGTCGAAGCATTTGATGGCGCATATGCTGAGACCGATGCGCCTGGCTGAAGGGTGGCACATAACTGAGCTGCTGAAGGGATGCACATAACTGAGCCGCTGAAGGGATGCACATAACTGAGGATGCACATAACTGAGATGCTAAAGGGATGCGCCTGGCCGAGAGCGCATGGCGAGATGCGCCTGTTTGAGAGCGCATGGCGAGATGCGCCTGTTTGAGAGCGCATGGTGGTTGCTGCGCCTAGCTGTAGACTTAGGGTCTTTTCTTTGTAGAAGTTCTCCTTTGTACAGCACTTTTTTAGACATGTAATAGACTTTTATATGAAATAAAAATCTTCTTTTAATGTCTGTACTTTTGCTATTTGCTGTGCCAAGTACTTCATCTGAGCTTTCTGGCGCATGTGATGTTAAGCGCATAGGATTTCTGGTACTGAAATTCCATGCTTCTACAAATAATAAACATGAGAGGTCGTACATGGCTACACTACTTTGAAAATTGTCCACATGACTATTTATACTCCCCTGTACCCCAATCAATACATAAGGATCCGTTCAAGTTATGTTATTGTACATGATTTCACATGGGGCCCATAAATGGGTGCACATAAAAGTAAACATGGGGGCACCGTGAACATGAGAGTACATGAATCATGAGAGTGCACATGAATGGTGAAAGCACAGGAATATATGATGAAAGTAAAATACACATGACATGATGTAACCGATGCTCCCGAGAGGGATAACATCTCATGAAGGGATCCATATAGTACCAATCCGTGTTAACAACGTGACAGCATCAAATAAAGTAATCTATAGCGTAAATGTAAATCCTATCAAGTATGAAACGGTCAGAGAATGTACTCGCCTGATAACCTGAACAGCTGATAGGTATAGAGGTCCAAACTGAAGCCACAGAGTCCTATTTAGAGTAACACAGGTCAAGATGTATACGAAAGATGATAAATGAAATGTACAAGCATCTGCATGCTGTCTAGGTCAAACTAAACTAAAGTCAACACTTGGTCAACTCTAGTCAACCACACTAGTCAAATTAGGTCAACTAGGTCAAGTCCTAGCCCAAACAAGTCCAACAAGTCTCACTAGGCCTAACCAAGCCTAGGCTAGTATTCACACAATCACAAGACAATGTGAACCACAACAATGAATAATATAAAATAGATAATATATATAAATACATACCTTCATACATATATGCATATCCACATTACATACATATTTATATATATAGGCATATGTTACATCATGCATATTTATATAGTTACATAGATATATACATTTATGCACATTTACATACATACTTTTATACATTATATATGTTAACATTCATTACAATGCATTATATTTTACTTATATCTTTGATTGATTGATTCATTCATATATGACATTCATTCATGCATTTATACATTCATTCATATCCCATATGCATGCATATTTCAGTTCAGGCATTATATCCATTCATATATCATTAAGTTGCATACATATACTTATTTTTATTACATACATGTCATTCATGCATATTACATACTTACATGCATCTATACATTATATACATTGTATACAACATAAAAAAATAGAAGAGGAAAAATAGGAAAAAAAACTGAAATGGAAAGGGAAGGGAAGGAAAATGTAAGGAAAATGGAAAACAGTGGACATATACATGCTTGCATCATATATTCTACATTACCATACATGCTATCATTATATATTGCATTATATTATTTATATATTATGCATTCATATCTATCATTACATGTATACCTTGCATTCATATCTAGCATTCATTATATACTTTCATGCATACATTGTATATCATTATTTCATTCATGCATTTATGTATTACTTACATACATTATATTAATTGCATTCCTACATGCTTGCATTCAACCATATATATACATTAATGTAAAGAGGATATATATCATATATATATCATTTTATTCATCTAACATATCATGTATTACATACTCTATATTCATTTAATATCCATACTACATAGGCTCATAGGTTACACAAAATGCATATATCGTATAGTCACTCTTCTACTTAACACCAATACTGTTCCAATTGAGCCTCTACTAAATTCTAGGATTAAAGTATATTGTAGCCCTTCGTTTTAGCTTTCTGAAATTTCAAACGGATCGCATTTTCGTGTCCGGAAGCTCCTGAAATTGTAAAAATACCGAAACATGTTCGTCTTTCGTACAACTGACACTCAAATAATTCTACAGAAAGTTACATAAAGAATTTAGCTTATTAAAATATATATTTGGAAAGATAACTTCGATACGGTTCTTTTAAAAAAAATGGAAGATAAATCGGAGTTCTAAGCTAAAAGTTATGACATTTCTAAATTGCTTTGGTTAATAAAAACGTGGATGAATATTATGACGAATTTGAGTTGTTTTGGACAAAAGAACACATATAGGGCAACAAACATAGGTATCCAAATGAAACTCATTCTAACCATCCTAACTAAGATCAATCCACTCTCTAACCATTCTAAAACTGAATTAAATATCTATTTAAACTATTATCATACATACGTACACATGGGGTGTCCTAATTTGCAATCTATCAAGTAGGACACAAGACACATATCTAAAATCCTCAAGAGAGCTCCAAATGGCCTCAAATTTGAATCTAAATGGGACACATGCATGAGAATGGATCCTACGGATTCAAAACTAATTTATATGCAAAGGAAATCGGTTTAGAGGATGGGTTTTACCTATTGGGAGTGGAATCCCAATGAAATCCTTTAGGACACGGCTCCGATACGAAGATCCCTCAAAGTGGACACTTCTCCTTGCACTCCTCTTCCAATCTTTGGTAGCACCCTTCCCTTGGAGAATTGGAATGATTGAGGGAAGGTTTGGTGAAGGAATGATTTAATTTGGGGATCAAATCAATGGGAATGCTCTCTAAAATTAGGAAAGAACAAAAGGAAAATAAAAGAGGCAAGATTGTAATGAATGAAATGAATCATTCTCCCCCAAAGTGGCTGCCATAAAGAGTCCATTAGGGCTAATGGAAAATATCCTAATTGCCCCTCTCTAGTCTCATATGGTTAAGTCTAGACTAGGTTCAAGTTTGGGGTCAAAATGATCTAGTTTTGAGTCTCTAACTTAACCATTCTAACATGATAAAAATTAGTTTAACTAACTAACTTAAATGTTGGGTTTTATGGGCCATGTTTAACTTAATATTGGGTCCCATCTAGAGTTTAAGCTACCCGGGTCACAATACAAGTCGGAACGAGATGAAACTCAAACCCGACTAAACAAATCCAATAAAAACAATATTAAAAATATAAAATTTTCCCAAAATATTAAAATATAAAAAATAACCAAAATCATAATACATCAATTTAAATATTATTAAAATAATCTAAAATTCACCAATTAATCAAAATCTTAAATAATTCAAAAGTCACAAAATTGACCAAAATACCCTTAGCCTAAAAGTTGTAAATAGTCATTCTAATCACATGGTTAGGTCCCCATGGTTGTCACGACCCGCTACCCAAATTGTTGGACCAGGCCGAGTCATGTCCAGCCTACGTTTGATATAAAATGTAGTAAGCTGTTCTAAAGACAACAGGATAAGACTAAATGTGCTAACAGTTCTATAAGTGAATATAAGTCATAAATGCTCCAAACACAAAAGTCGTAATATATAGTAAAATGTCCAAGTACAAGTCTGAAATGTAAAACTGGATACATGTCCAGTTACAAAATACGTAGTCTAATACATGACTACTCTCAAAAGTCTAAAGCAAAAAGACAACTAGGCGAGGTTCCCTGCAGGAACATCCTCGTAAAGCAAGGCCGGGTCCTCGGCAGTATCTCCATAATATGTATCGCAGAGTAACTCCTCCTCAGTAAGGATACCTACAACGTTATCCTGTCAGGACGGAAGCAAGTACTGATTCTAGCAAACTAAATATACGAAGCATGAACAGAAATGTAATAAACTGGAATCATGGCATATCATGGGTTAATTAGTTCTTTTTAGAATTAACAACATATAGTTTAAAAGTTTAAAACCGTAGCATGTACGTGAATCGGTCAATAGGTGTATAGGATGTACAGCGGCACATATCAAATTTTTCTGGTGTGCACATACGTGCACGAACGGCATCGGTGTATATCCATACACAAACGCGGGATCAGAACATACGGCAAGGTCACATATAGAATGTCACCGAGCGCGGTAAATACATACGGAGAAGGGGGTCATGTTCACGTACAATACTAACAGTTTCCTCTTAACCCGTTATTTAAACATGTGAGAGATATGAGATACGGTATAAACATGGTAGAGACTGAAAGTAATACAACATGTAAAGTTCTAACTTGCTACCCCAAGGATGAGCATTTAACATGGTTGGTAAATCACAGTTTATTGTTATAGCAGTATGTAAAGTTCGTAGAAAGTACTTGCCTCTAGCAAAGCAAAGCAAAACAAGCTGCGATAAAAGTGCTATAGATGTCCGGTAACTCGTCACTGTAGAAATAAATGTAATAACTTAGTTTTTACACTAAGCTAAAACGCTAAGACACTAATTGGTGCAACACGACTTGTGACTGGGCACCTAGCCAAAATGACGACTTTAGCATAGGAGACCAATGTGGGGTGACATACTACTTTAACTAACTTTTCAGGGTCTTTACACTAGTGAGGGGTGAGGTTCAATACGGCTAAAAATCAAAATAATACAAAAAGTTACAAGTCGTAATTAATCAATAAATAAATCAAATGATCATTGTTTTCTAACAATTTTTGAGATAGACAAAAAGCTTATTTTTACTTAAAATAAAGTACCAAAATGATCCTTGTTAATTATAGAAATTTATTATAATTTTTCTGGAATTTATTAACCAGTACAAGTATTTTATAAAAATCAGTTTTTCCTAAGTATACAGAAAATGAGTTTTGGTTTCATATGCCAAACTAGTGGCAAACCTGTAAATTAAATACTATAAAAATTATACTAAATTAGCTAAATTAACATAGTATCTAAATACTATTTTTCCAGAATTTTAACAATACTTTAAGTATTTTTAGAAATCCAAAAACAGCATTACACACAATTGAAATTAAAATAATTAATTATCTGCGTATTTTGTCCATGTACATAATTTGAACCAAAGTTCAAATACAGGACCCAAGGCCATGAATCAAGTCCAATATGACTTGTACAGGTCTTGAATGTGTGAAAACACATTTGGGCCCAAAAACCCATGCTAGGCTTGGACACCAAATGGTTGCAGTAATTTAAATACACTAAAATACAAATTGGTAAAAGTGCAAAATAAATATTAATATTTTAATAAGGTAAAGTTATACAAAATGAATATATACATACATATGTTAAAAATACATATATATATATTTAAGGAAATACTTAATTTATAAAATATATATATATATATATATATATAAGGAAACACTTAATTATAAAGTATATATAATAATATATATACACATGAAAATATATACATATATACATATATATACATATACATTATAATAAAGTACTAAATATAACATATATATATATATATATATATATATATATATATATATTTAAAATACAGTACATATATATATATATATATATATATATATATATATATATATATATATATATATATATATATATATATATATATATATATATATAATACAGTATAATAATACATATATATATATATATATATATATATATATATATATATATATATATATATATATATATATATATATATACAAATATATGTATATACATATATATATAAATATATATATATATAACGGAAAAGAAAAGAAAAAGAAAAAGAAAAAGAAACAGCAGTAAGGGGGCTCGAACCCGAGCCAGAGCGCTGGGGGGGTTTAGGCTAGGTCGGGCTGGCCAGGGGGTCAGCCCACTGGTTGTGTTAGGGTTAGAATTTTAGTTAGTTTTAATTAGGTTTGAATTAATAAACACATAAAAAAATAATAAACTCGATCCTGTGTCCGGATAGTTAAGGACACAGGATTTTACGTGTCCGGGTCGATTTCGACACGCACGACACGAGTTTTATGTGTCCAGTTCTACACTCGAGCTCGTTAGGACACGGCGAACAACCCGCGCCCAACATGAGACACGTACGACACGAAGAGACACTGTCACTTACGTGTCCGGCTAGTCGGGGGGTTTTTAGACATGCTGGCCGGCGGAGTAGGCGTCGGGGCGGTGGCGGAGTGATGGCGCTCGTCGCATCTCAGCGTGGCGAACCCTTCGGTGGTGGTGGTAGGGGGTGGCGTTCGTCGTGGGAGCGGCGCTGGGGGTTAGCCGGAGTTAGGGTTTCGGTGATGGGTTTTGGGGAAGAACAGGGCGGTTGTGGGTGGCTGGGGAGGATTTAGGGTTAGGGTTTGGTCTGGAGGAAAGAGGGGGGTTTAAATAGGGGGTCGAGGCGGTCGGGGGCTGTCGCGCTGGCCGGAAATGGCGGGGCCAGCCCGGTCGTCGATCGTCGGTCGTCCGGCAGGGAGTGGGTAGGAATTTTGCACTAGGGTCCCTAGGGTTTAGGTTATTACATAATGGTCCTAGCAGTGTCTAAGTGCAAAATTAAATTTGCATAACCCATCCCGCACTGTTTATATGCAAAAGAAATTTGCACATAACAATTGGAAAATTACAAATCAATGTATTAACAATTCTAATAATTATAAAACTATATTAAAACAATTCTAATTATTACAAAATGATATTAAAACATTTTAGAAAATTGCAAATTGATATTTTAGTATTAAAAACTCTTTTAAAAATCATTTAAAAATTCTAGAAAAATTCCTAAAAATCATAATAAATATTTTAAGGCTAAAAATGACATTAGAAATTAATTAACACTTAATTAACTAAAATTTGAAAAACAGGGGCTTACAATAGTCATGGTTAGTCTCTAGGCTCAACAGTTCTAGGGTTCACTAGCTAACACATCAAAATTATAATACATCAATTTAAATAGTATTAAATTAATTAAAAATTCCCATAAATCATAAATCCTATTATTAAATAATAAACTTTTACAAAAGTTTAGAATTATCCTCATTTTAGAAAAGTGGGTGTTACAATCTTGTGGCAAGGGTAGGTAGTTACGTACACTCCTATAGGTGTAGGGAATAACCTGTGTTATGGGATAATGTGTGAAGTTGAAAGGTATGTAAAGGGTAGTGGAAAGGAGCTAAGGTATATTAGTTGGAGGTAATGCATATACATTATAGGGTTGGTACGTAGGGTATTGACCTAATTTGACTTCCATGACCAAGAAAAGGATATAGAAGCACATAATTAATGTATTAAATTTATTGTTTACTCTAGAACACCAAGTAAATTTATAATTTCATATTTAGGTCATTGTAACATCAGTTTGGACCTCGATCCACATTTACTGCTCAGGATCTCAGGCGAGTACATTCTCTAATAGTTTTTATTATCTAATGATTATTATAATTCAGCTTCTATTATAGTATTATCTGATTCTCTGATACAACACAAATTGATATTTCTGGATTCATTACTTGCGACACATGTATTATACTTGTCTGGCCTCTATTTCTGGAATCATCCACTGGAACCACCTACTGGAAGCACCTACTGGCATCACTTACTTTCTGGCTAGACTTGTACTTGATTTATATATCGGGATATAGATTCACTTGTACTGGTCGGGGCAGAGAAATACTAGAGTTGACATGTAAACATTCCTAAACATGCTAGAATTATCCCTACTTGTCTAATCTGAAAATATAGCCATTGTCGCTAGACCAACCATGCAATCTGCCATATTTACTACTGGTATAATCTAGAAAGATAGCCGTTGTCGCTAGGCCAAGTGTGCGATGTGCCGTATTTACTACTGGTCGAATCTGGAAATATAGTCGTCGTACACTTGCCAAATATGCGATGTACCATATTTATCCCTAGTCGTTTACATGTCGAAAGTGGTATTTCAATACACACTAGTTTAGTATTTTCTATTGGATTCATATTATATTGTTTGGACTCATATCATCTCTGTTATAGTTTAGTTATCTTTATTTATAATCTTTATTACTATGTTCTTCTGGTTCACTATATTTATTTTCCTTGTACTTTATTAGCTGTCGTTCTATTTCATGCTCTGACTCATTTTTTCTATGTTCATCAAGTATTACTTACTATAACAGTTTTATATTTTTTGTCATTTAATTGGAATTGTTTGAAGAGATGTGATCGTTCTATCCTGACTGGAAAAAATTTTAGATGACTACTCAGGAGACTTGTGTCCTACATTCTATGAATCCAAGGAGGGGATAGCAACCATGGGTCCTGATACACATGAGTGATTACAGAGTGGAGTTTGTTACTATTATAGATTGTGTTAGATTTACTGTTAGAACTCTTGGCATGTATATATAGAGGAGATTTTGTTATTGTATTTGAGACTTGGATTTTGATTTTGTATTAGAAGTTGTTGATGTTTTAGACTTTATAGTTGATTAGACTTCTTTGACGGGCTTTAGATTGTGATTGAGTATTCATTGTTATCAATTATACTTGTCCTCCATTTGGAGTTGAGATCTATGATAGGTACCTTATATTACTGTGCGAGATTGATAGTTAGTGACCAAGACAATATTCTACTGTCGATGCTGTGACGTAGGCTGGGCGCTATCATGCACTCGTGTACTTATATCGGGTATGGGTCATGATATATTTTTAGTGGTGGCCTATGCAGGTTGAGATTTACAATTAGTACGATGTTGTGGTAGTGCAACGGTTTAGTTGTACTGTTGCGAGCCTGCGATAGGAGATAAGGAATAGTTATAGGATGAGAGGATACTCAATCACAAATTAGGACTCTGGGATGACCCCTGAGAATCTCGCTATATAAACTATCTCAAAATTTGATTCCACTTGTCTCTATCTGCTCTCCCTTGTCCATTGTTGAATTTGATTTTTGGTGTTCATTATTGACTTTGATTTTATACCAAGATAAATTTTAGGGACTAAGTTGCCTTGCTTACAGAATCTAGAGTTTACAACAGCCATATTAGCTGATATGCCAAATACATAGGGCCTGATTTTGGATATCATTCTCTCGGTTATAGAATTTAGAGTTTTCGTAGCCAAGCATGCAATAGGGCAAAAATTCTATATATCATGATACTAGAGGTATGTACCTTAGTTATGGACCCTATAGTTTATCTTAGCCATACTTATTGGCGTGATGAGGATTCTGGATAATATGATTCTGGATAGATGTGTATGGTTATCAGATTATAGAATAGATACCCTATAGATAGCACCCTAGTATAATGGAGTGAAATATCAGTGTGGATGTTTCTTGAGTATCATGAAGTAGGTTTCAGCTAGGCCACCCGTGGCACATCATTATGCCCTGCACCACCAAAGTGATATGCCCCAGAGGGGCAGGGATTTTGTATTAATGGTCGAGGAGGCCGATGCTACGGGTGACGGGTTAGTAAATCTGTCTTTTCTGTTCTTCTTTATGTCATTTTCCATCTATTTCATTAGTACCTGTTAGAATATTTTGTGTTGTGGTATATAGTGTGGTGACCTCGATTGAGACTGTGAAATCATGACCAGTATGACCATGATCTTGCATGTTGTTAGGTAGAAATTTCTTGTCCTTGATTATTAGGGGTTTGACCAAGAAGGAATACGACCAACTTTAAATTTTGAGGACGGAATTTTTCAAAGGAGGGTAGGATTATAACCACCACTTTTCCAGAAGAGGAGTATTTTTGAATTTTTTTTTATTTCTTGTTAATATTGAGAATTCAAATTATATTTTGAATGATAAATTTATTTTACAAAACTAGTAATCATATTTTTGGATTAATTATTTAATATAGTGCATATGTTATTATTGAATGGTTAGTAGTTAGCCTTTAGTTAGAATAGTGGTTAGTGACCCTAGAGGACCTAAACTAATTGACATGACCACCTAATTAAATGTTTAGGACTAGCTTAATTGAACTTTAGTTAGCCTCTAGCTAGACTAGCAATATTAATTATAAAGTTTGACCAGACACCTAATTAGGAAAAAAGGCTTATTTCCTAAACTTGTCATGACACATAGAGGGACCTTATGGATATTTTATACTAGCCCAAAACTCTAAATCTACCTATTTTGGACAGCCAACACATTTCCCCTTGCCTATAAGAAGAACAACTTCTTCTTCTTTCCTTTTGAAACCCTAACCCTAATTTAGAAAGTTCTTCCCCAAATTATTTCCACCATCAAACCTCACTCAAACTAGCCCAAATTGGTCTCATTCTCTTCCCCTTGGAGAGTAGAAGGCTCTAGAAGCAAGCTTGGAAGGATTGGAACACTTGGAGCTTGAGAGCTTCTAGATCTAGAAAGTTTTTCATTGGAAATCTATCTTCCAATAGGTATAGGCATTATAAACCTTCTAATTTGTGTTAAATAGTATAGATGCATCAAATAGGAACCCCCATGCAGTAGGGTTGCCAATGGTGACGAGTTTTGACTCTTCTCCTTGCATTTGAGGACTTTTCCCTTTGTATTTTGACCCATTTGGGAGAAAATCCAAGAATGACATTTCTAGGATTGTGAATAGGTTTGTTAGGACCTACTAGTGATTTAGAACATGTAGGTATGCTTAGGGTCAATTTTGGATCCATTCGGGGTGCGTATCGTGAGTGTACCTCAACGTATCCAAAGCGCATGCTAAGTGGTTGACGAAATGACCAAGTAGACACCCAATGCTAGGACTTCAGTTTTGCCACTTGTTTCCAGTGTAAATTCACATAGCTTATCATTTGCAAAATTATTTAGTGA
This sequence comes from Iris pallida, assembly GCA_029216955.1. Taxonomy (NCBI): domain Eukaryota; kingdom Viridiplantae; phylum Streptophyta; class Magnoliopsida; order Asparagales; family Iridaceae; genus Iris; species Iris pallida. Next base: position 17,318,154 of record JANAVB010033620.1, read on the forward strand.
TATAAGGGGTATTATAGGTTTTTACATAGTAGGGGATATAGGGACTAATTTTGTTAATTAATGTGTGTGGGGTTCATTGATATATGCAATATATAAGGGGGACTGATATGTTATTTGTGTGTGTTCTAGATATATATATCAGTTCAGTTGGAGGCCTTATGTTATCTGCTAACTGTGAGTTGAGAAGGGGAAGGACTGAACTAATAAGTTGGTTGTGTGTGTAATAAAGTTACATGTATCAGTCTATATGCTTAGGTCATACAGCAGGTAGCAGTGGCATTTCCACTTGCATAGTATATGCATCTATAGGAGGGGAAAGAAATGTAAGGGATTGTATAGCAGTTAGCATTTCCTGCGAACTTAATTGCTACAGCATCATAATAGAAAAAGGCTTGGGCTCTTTAGCAGCAGTATCTTGAAAGAGAGGGGGGACTCAAGCTAGAGGAGGGAGAGACAAGATGAGCAACAAGGTTTTACATGCAACCACACACTCTCTCTCAATTATAAGCATGTCAGGGCTACTATTTTGTTGTTATTTTTGTCAAGTTTCTTTGGAAGGCAATTGCTTGCTTTAGATTGGTCCCAATGGGAAATATCGAATTGGATGTCCTGGCCAGGTTTTAGTTCAGGTCCCGTTGAAACTAATACAAAGTGGCATATGCGTATCAGTTATGACTAAAATTTAAAGCCATGCTTATGTTTGTAAGCTCTGGATCCAATTAGCACAAGATTTATGCTATTATGCTCAATATGCATGCCTTTGGAGGTGCAAGGCCTGATAAGTTTGAAGTTTTAGTAGGATGATCAAAGCTATATAGATCATGTGATAGTAAGATACAAACAGTATTGGGAAGGGAAGATATTAATTAGTATGATATGAAGGTGAGTGGGAAGCTTCCATGCATTCTTTTGCATGCCTGCTCAGGTAGTGGAGAGTTTCTAGTCGATATATTCCTCTAAATTATGTACTATGATCGAATGTGTATATCATTCCACCTTATTATATTATTTTTATTCTATTAAGTTTGTTGTATGTTTATCTCAAGGTTCAAAGCCCAGTTTATGAGGAACTCTATACGAGTAGCATAGTAGGTATGAGATAGGGGTCTCTATAAATAGGTGTAGATGTCATAACATGTATCAGTCCTATAGCATTTCTTTGTTTCAGTCAACTAATAGGTAGGCATTGGCCTAGGCATAACAGTATGGGGGAAATGGCTATAAAATGGGTAAATAAAGTCCTACCATGTAAATGACAGTATGGATGTTAGGAAATGAGAAGAAGCCCTATCAGTGCATCGTGTCCGTGTATATGATTTATTAAAAAGGTATTCAAATATTTATTATAATTTTAAAAATGATTTATTATTATATTATTTATAAAAAGTTATTTTTGAATTTCTTCTATTTAATTAAACTTATTATGGGTATTTAAATTTGAAATTTTCTTATTTCTTTTAATATGCTTAATTTAAATATGGAAGTTATCTATATTAAATTTGGATTTGAATATATATAGATTTAATTCGAAATTGGATTAGATTAGGATTTGGATTGAACCGGTTTTAAATTGATTTAAATTTAAAAGTGAGAGATAGAAAAGGGGTTTGCAACTATCATAATCTATATCTATCTAGGAGTCCACCTTCTATATAAGGAGAGACTCATTATCCTCTTTTCCATGGATTCTCCACAATTAACTTCCACAACCCAAAAACTAGTGTATCGTGTCCGTGTCCTCTTGCCATCCACTATATTACAATTTTATTACAAATACAGTGATCTTCTTTTCCGTGTTCGACAACCCCGAACACCAACCCATCCCGTGTCTCGCAGGACACTTCACCCGACCCCTGATTCCACATGGCCACTGCCCGCCTCCGTCCCCTACGACCACACCGTTGTCCCAGCCATCATCATCCCTGACCTCGAGCAGTAGCCCGCTGCCTCCACCACCATTCACCACAGCCCCATTACTGTCGCCTCCCTGACCACCGCGGTGCCGCCACCAATATCGACCCACGCCCTGTCTCCCGAACCACCAACAGCCCTGCCCTAACCTACCTTCTTCCCTCGGTCAATACCGCAGCAACCATCTCCAACCACCATCGACCCCGGCCAGCCTAACAAAACCCCGACCGCCAAACTCCTCTCATCGCCTTCATGGCCCCTTGTCATCGACTAAAACCCCGACCCAGCCATGGCCACCGGCCAAAACACCATTGTCAACCACCCAAATACCCCCAAAACAAACAACTACCTCCCTATCAACAGAAAAACTCCAATTTAACCTGCTTACCTCCGCCTTCACCTGCAACCACTGTCCAAGTCCATGTGGCCGGCGAGCTCCGCCGCGCCGAGAAGCCCCCGCCACCGCGTCCCTCAGCCGGGTCGCCACCGCCTGGCCCCACCGGCATAGCGCCGCGATCGCGCCGGTGAGCACGCTCCGCCGCGCCTAAGCTCTCGCGGCTGCACTTGAGTGCGCCGCCTCCTCCAAACCCTCCTCGCGCTCTGCTGCCTCCCTTGGCCGCGGCCACCGCAGCCCTCTGGTAGCCCCCTCTCACCTCTTTCCGCTCCACTCTTCCTCTCCCTCCTCCTTCTGATCACTCCCCCCCTCTTTAACCATTCTCTGCACTCAAGAGCACAGGAACTGTGTTGTTCCTTCACATGTGGGTGTTTTGTTGGTTTATTATTATAAACTTTTGCATTATATTATATTATTTCGTAAATACAAAATTGTGTAAATCTTTACCTACATTATTAATATATATTAGTTTTATACTATATAAGCAATAAGCTTTATCCATTATAAAGTAGAGGATAGCAGTATATATATACACTAGTATATGCATTTTATATATGTACTATTAGAGCATATGTATTTAAAGACTAAAGAACAACTTTAGTATTTTCTTTCCATTATTAATAAGGTCTTAATATAAAAATATAACTGTAATAATTTTCAAAATTTTATTGTAACTAGATATAATATTTGGGTTGACCCACATTATTTTTAATATTATTTTTATCGAAATTAACTTGACTACTAAAAGTACAGTCTGAAATATTTTATAAACAATACTAAATTTTCAAATAGTTAATTAAAATATTTTTGACCAATAAAAATATAACTTTCTACCTAACATTATATATATATATATATATATATATATATATATATATATATATATATGGGAACCGAAACTTTATTGATGTATCAGGCGCAAAATGTCGAAGCCTATACAAGTAAGCGCGCCAAGCGCGAAAGACAAGAAGACACAGAAAACAAAATGAGCGCACCAAGGCGCTACCGCAGGGCTAAAGCAGCACCTGCCAAAACTGGATCGAAGATTGAAAGCAGCGGTTCTTGATTTTAAGGATCTGGCGCCGAGCTTCTCTGAGCAGTTGAGTTGTGTTGTATTGGCGATCTTCATATCTGAATTTGTTTCGGTTCTTTCAGAGCACCCATATGCCGGCGGCTGCAGCGATCTGATGACAATGGGAGTCTCCCCAGGTTTCCAGGTGATCGTTGAAGTCCCCAACGTGATGCCGAGTCCTACATTGTCGGGCGAGCTCGCGCCATAGCCTGTCGGCAAGGTCTCCGGAGATCAGGATATGTTCTGCCATTTCTGTTTTGTAGGAAGTACAGCAGTGACACCTGGATGCTAGGCTAAAGCCTATGCCGGTTAGTGAGTCCTCGGTCGGAAGCTTCCTGCGAAGGGCTCTCTAGATCAGGAACGACCACTTGAGGGGAATACAAGTTTGCCAATAAGGAGCTATCAAAACGGACGGCTCTCCTCCGGTCATGATCTCACGCCTGGCGGACGCCATCGAGAAACCGGTCGCATCAGGGGTCCACCACATGGTGTCTGGGTGATCGGAGAGTTGAAAGTCCGCGGCGGCGATCTCGAAGGCTGCCTCTGTCCCAAGCCACTCTCTGATCCGATCCCACCTCCAACCTGAAGCGCTGCTCCAAAGATCTCGAATCGAGCATTCCGGAGGGGCGTTAGGGGTAAGATGGAACACCGAATCTCCAATCCATCTTTCGTAGCATAGAGGCGAAGCGTCGTTGCCGAGCCGTAATCGGATGAGGGGTTCGGCCAGCTACCGGCCGTGAAGAATGCGCCACCAAGAGGCAGAGGAGCGGCTGTTGGCCCCCGCCGACGCAGGGTGAGCATGAGAGAAGTATCTGGCTTTCATGAAACGCATCCAGATGGATTGATAAGATCTAATCTGCCACCACAATTTCATAGAACAGGCGTCCACAATGTTCCTTAATTTGGCGAATCCGAGGCCCCCTTCGTTCGTAGGTTTGGCCATCGTGTCCCAGCTGGCCCAATGGTGCTTGTCTTTACCCTCTTGATGCCCCTAGAAGAAGTGAGCAAGGAGACTCTCCAGTGACGAAAGAACCTTCAAAGGTGGAGAGCAAACAGCCAGGCTATAGATAGGGATGGAGGACAGAACGTGCTTGATGAGAATCATTTTTCCACCTGGGGAAAGGGTGGCGTTGTGCCAACCCTCGATCTTCTTCCTGATCTTGCTGACGAGCCCGTTGAAGATGGTGGAATTGGATCTACCGTACACCAAAGGGCATCCCTGGTAGGTGAATGAAGGATATGTTGTAGTGAAGGAGGTGAGATTGGAGAGGGTGGCAGAGTGGTTCCTGTCCACTTTGTGGTGGGTGTATATATCGCTTTTGGCTTGGTTGATCTTTTGACCAGAACATCTTGTGTATTTATCGAGGGTATTGCAGATCACCTCCACGGAGCCTACATCACCAGAAGAGAAGATGAGGATGTCATCTGCGTAGGCCAGGTGGGTGATTAGGGGACAACCCGCGATGGTGTGGAAGTGGTAGAATCTGGGGATGTTGGCCATGTCGTTGAGATTTCTGCTGAGAGCTTCTGCAGCGATGATTGGTGGAGGAATGGGGGTCTCCTTGACGCACCCACGGCTGGAATTAAAAAAGCCTTTAGCTTGACCGTTGATGACGGAGAAGAACCAAGAAGCGTTAATGGATCTGTATAAGATGTCTATCCACGTTTCGGAGAAACCGAACGCCCTGAGGACCCAGATTAAGAATTACCAGTCGAGGTGGTCGTATGCCTTCTACATATCAAGCTTGATAGCGATATTACCCCCTCTCGACGGGAATTTCATGCACATAATCATCTCTTGGGCTAGCAGGATGTTGTCAGTGATATTTCGACCGGTGACAAAACTATTTTGTTCCTCAGAGATGATCTTTGGGAGGATGCTGACCATCCTGGTGGCAATAATCCTGGAGATGATTTTATTGGTAAAGATGCATAGGCTGATAGGTCTAAAATCTTTGAAGGTCTCCGGGTTATCTTTTTTAGGGATGAGGATGAGGATGAGGTTGGCCCGGGATATCGACTTGGGGTAATGCGCTCCTTGGAAGAAGGAAATAGCGGCCTCGGTCACATCGGTGTGGATGATATCCCAACAGGACCTGAAGAATACACCCGAGAATCTGTCTGGCCCAGGCGCGCTGTGTTCATCAAGAGCCCACACTGCGGACTTCACTTCTTCCATGGAAGGAGGGATTAACAGATGATCGTTATCCTGCTCGTCGATCAAAAGAGACACCTTCGCCAGGAAGATATCGTCTTTGGTTACGACATCTTTGGTGAAGAGTTTGGAATAGAAGTTGGTCGCGGCCGCCTGGATGGACTGCTGGTCTTTAAGTAAGGTGTCGTTCTCATCGGAGATTTGATGAAGGGACAGTTGATGCCTACGTCCTCTAACACATGCGTAGAAGAATGCGGAGTTTCTGTCGCCCTCACTCTCCCAGGTCAATGTGGCTTTCTGCTTCCAAAATTCTGTTTCCACTTTGAGGCACGATTTAAGGACGGCCTTTTTGAGGTTAAGGGTGGCTCGGTTCTCTGAGGATCCGTCAGTGGCAAATCTAATCTCTATGCGAGTGATGTCGTCCTCCACAATCTTGATCTCTTGGAAGATGTTACCGAATGCGAGTTTACTCCAGGAGGCGAGGGCATGCTTGGTGGCCTTAAGTTTAACGGCCATTCTGATAATGGGGTCTGGGTTGTTTGTTGAGTGCCATGCGGAAGCCACGTTGTTATGGAATTGAGGGTGATGTCTCCATAGATCCAGGAATCTGAAGGGTTTTTTAATCGGGTTGTTGCTGGTGCTGACCTCGATAAGGAGGGAGGAGTGGTCTGATTCGGTGGAGTTGAGGTAGGATAGGTTGGAGATGAGGTTCATGTCAATCCACCAGTTGTCGATGAGTGCTCGATCCAGGCGAGAATATTGGCGGAGGGCTCCTTCTTGCATGTTACACCAGGTAAAGGAGTTCCCGGAGAAAGACAGGGTCTGTAAGTTGGTCTGAAACATGAAGGAGTTGAAGTTGGTCATCGCCGGTTGATGGGGAGGGCGTCCCCCCGTCTTCTTCTTGCTGCTAGAGATGATGTTGAAATCCCCGATACAAAGCCACGGAAGGGTGTGGAGGGAGCTGTGAATCCCCTTCAGGGAGGTCCAGAGCTGCTTGCGCTCAACGAAATCACGGCTGCCGTGAACGACGGAGATGAAGGATCTGGATGGGAGGGCTGGGTGTTCCATCCAGCAGGATAGCGTCTGATCGGAGTCGAGGACAGTGTCGAACGTGCATTCGTTGGAGAGGAGAATCCAAATGTCGTGGCACCCGACGATGGCATTCGGGAAGCCAAGTTGAAGTTGGATGGCTTTGAGTTTTTTCTGGGGTATTTTAGGTTCAAAAAAGTCGATCCGATGGATTTTGATGAGGGAGGTCAATCTTCTCTTGGTTGGTTTATTGGCGAGCCCTCTGATGTTCCAAGATAGGATGTTAAGCGTACGCATGATTGCTTTTGGGTGTGGAGTTGAGCTTTGAGGCTGACCAGGTGGTCATGACCGAAGGCTCTTTGGCTCGAATATCTTTTTTCTTCTTCTTTTTGTTTTGATGGGTGGATGGGCCTGTGTGTGGCGCAGTGATGTCTGTCGTTGGTTCTTCAATCTCTTGAGCAGGCTCCGAGGAGATGGCGAGTTCAGATTCGATCTCGGCCAGCGTGCTGAAAGGGTTGTTGGGGTTGAGGAAGCCTGCACCCTGAGCTTGTCGGATCCATGCTTCGTACTCAAGGTCCAACGTCTGCTCTTTCAAGTCTGAAAGGGGCGATGAGGGGAGAGCTTCAGCGTTCGATAAGGACAGCTCTTGCCTAGTATCCCCAGCCATACCCAGGGCTCTCGCAGTGAGTTCTCCGGCACGATCGTCCGCTATTTGGGGCTCTGCGGAGTGTTCGACTGCCTACGCTTCGCTAGCTTCGATCTGTGGCTCGGTGTGAGGTGAGATAGGTTCTTCCTCTAGAGGGGGGCTCAGGAGGTCGAATCTGTTGAGGAGGGTGATGCCTGTTGTCTTGGCTGTGGCCATGATGCTGTTCTCCGTTGTGGGTTTGAGGAGACTGGGGGAGCTATCTCTCTCCGCGAAGTATGAGTGGATGTTGGGGCATGGAAGAATCGGGCCTGGAGAAGTAAGAAGGTTTGACTAATTGGTGGTCTTCTGGGTGTGGTTCTTTGGGGGCACTTTCTTTCTGAGCTCGGGGTGTGCTTTGAAGCACTGCTTCGATTGGTGGCCTCTAATCTGGCAGTACGAGCAGAAGCTGATGTTGTTGTCATACTCAAGCGCCTGGAGGTGTGTCCGTCCCCTAGCTCTAGCTGAATAGAGGATGGGGGGTCAGCAGATAGGTCGATCTCCACGCATATCTTGGCATAGTTGCCTTTAGTGATATGGCTAGTTTCGTCGGCTATGGCGACTAGTTTCCTGAAAGAGCTGGCAATCCTCTTTAGAGCGGCGGGGGCAAAGCAGACCAGGGGGAGTTGTGGCAGAGTAATCCATGTGGAGATAATCTTAGAGTCGGTATTTGGATTAAAACTTGGGGGCCATTTGGCTATTTTGACGGTGTGAGCTCCAATGGTGGTGGTCCCCTTCGCCCAGACTAGGGAGCAGTCGGAGTCAGAAGACAGGTGAAGGAAGAGATGCTTGGAGTCTACCGGTGCAACCTTGTAAGGGGATGAGAGGCCCCAGCTAGCTATGGCTTCCAGCACGACCGGAAGTTTGGGGCATCCTGACTGGAATTTCAGCACGAACGACTTCGAGAAGGTAGAGGACAGAGAGTGAATTTATGCGGTGGAGAACGGCACACTGATATGTTCACCTTCGGCCGGGGTAGGGCATTCTAGCTCAGGAAGCTCGACACCTTTAGCTGAGGGAGGCAACTGCGTAGCCCTATCCGGACGCAGAACATCGGCAAAGGACCGACTAGGGGGTGGAGGCGGGAGGGGGCTTAGAGCGCGGGTGGGAGGAACACTGATGCGTTCCGAAGAGACTCCACAGGAAGGCGAGCTGATGTCAGGAGCAGGAGCACAGGATGGGTGCGTCGGCTCGGACGCATAGCCGGCCGCCCTAGGCTGGAGGGAAGAGCCTTGTTGAGCGCATAGAGGCCGGCCATCCGCAGGAGCGGATCCGACGGTATGCGCCTGAACAGGCACGAGGGGCGCTGAGGTCGAAGGTGCATGGCAGGAGTAACCAGGCGCATATGAAGCGGACGTGAGGGCCCCGACGACCGACCCGGGCGCATGATCCTGCGGAAAGGACGCATAGGTCTCCTTGCCCCCGAAGGAGGGGCCAGGCGCATATCCCCACTAGTGGGGCGCATACGCCAGCTCGATCGGGCGGAGGACAGAAGCACAAGGCCCTGAGGGCGCATGGCTCCCCGAGATGGTGGGGGGCGCATACGAAATCGGAAGCTTCGAATTTTGAAAATTCAAATTCGAACTCGGAGCTGAAGACGGTCCTGAATCTCCGACGGAGAGGATCCCGGAGGCTCCTGGAGGAGACCAGCAGGGGAGGATCGACTGCGGGGGGATGGGGGCCACCGCAGAGGCGTGGCCACACCAGGGCAGGAAGGCGGCGGGGGGGAGCTCCGGCAAGGGCAGGCGGGCTCCGGGGCTAGGAAGGGTGTCGACGAAGATGGAAGGGACCGGAGGGAGGACCGCCGGCGGCCGCCGAAGGTTCGGAGCCTTCCCCGCTGGGGGAGCGCCAACCAAAGCAAGGTGAGCGGGGGTCCAGGCCGACAGCGGAGGATGTCGGCGCTCCGCCCGGCCGCGGTCGTCGCACGGGTGACCCAGCCGTCGCTTGCGGAGAAAATGAAGATGCTGACGACGAGGGGGTCGGAGGGGGGGATGGCCGGGCGGCCAACGCCACGAGAGCGGGGGGCTCCGCGGAGGGAAAGGGGGATCAGCGGACATGGGGTATTATATATATATATATATATTTATTTATATATTATATATATATATATATAATATATATATATATATATATATATATATATATATATATATATATATATATACCAATTTTTTATACCAATTTATATATATATATTTATATTTATATTTATATACCAATTTTTTATTATTATTATTTTTGAATATATATATATATATATATATATATATATATATATATATATATATTTGTAAGTATTTATCAAAATTTATGGTTTTCAAGAATTATAAGTATTCTCTAAAAAAAATCATATATATTATTTTTCCTACGTCCTTCGATTTTCCTCCAGCTCGTGACTAAGCCCATTATTCCTATCCCCTTTGCCAATTCTGAACTACCTTATGTCGTTCTTAACTGATCTGACCATTCTGAACTCAATGGAACAGTCCAAGCCATCATCAGAGGCTGTCTTGCGTAGTCATAACACGAAAGTCATATTCAGTGCCACATTGGTCATCGCAGCACACCGGGCGCAACACTAGGCAAGATACCTTGTCATTAGCTGTCTATTTTACTTTAGATCATATTTCATGCATTATTCACTTTCTGTAAAATAAACTATGATACATGGCATAAGTAGATAGAATTTTTACTGTTTAGTTCTATTTTCTGTTATGTACTATTTTCACATTGAACTTAGAGTTAAGGAACCACCCTTTGTTGCATTCATAGGCCTAGACGCATCTTTACCACATTATTGTGAGTCACATATAGAACTCGGACATACGTGATTGGCTGGCCACCAATACGTATAAGCCGTGCGATAGGATTAACCGCTAATAGAGGTTGCATGCTTAGTTTGACTTAGCGGCTAATAGTGGTTTTGTGTTGTGAATACAACATAGTAGGCATTGGGCGGGGAGGACAATACCTTCGCGTATGGACTACTATGCACTTTACCTTTTGTAATCCGTGAGCTCCGTCGGAGATGCGGGTGAGATTACCCATGATTACTGACAGCCACTGGCATTTTGCAGAACGTTATGCTCTTATTGATTGGGTCTCTGGTGCCCCAAGGGGAGACCATACCGACCCCATTTTAGCCAGGGCCCATGCGTTGAAGGATGTTCTTAAAACTGCATTCACTTAGATTGGTTAGGTACCCTTATCCGTTAGGTATGAGTACTCTTAGTTTTGGTACTTGTATCTGACCGTGGCTTGGAACAATAACTTGTCGCGGATTAGTTTACCACATCTTGTCCTTGTTTGGTTATAGGTGTGGCTTACTACTCCGATGAGAAGGTATTGAACCTTGTTGTGGTCCGAATACCATATTGGATTCATGACTTGGGAAGATACTTCATCGTGGGTTAGTGTGCCATCTCCTGTCCTTGTTTGGTTGGAGGGATGGTACGCTAATCCAAATGGTGAGATATTGGACCATGTTATGATCCGATCCTACTTATTATTATTGAGCAGTATTTATTCAGTTTATACGGTATGATATTATGTATCTTGTTACGTCCCACTAAGGACCTGGTTATCTCTCTAGGTGTATGTTCTTGTCTTTTGCGTGTATTCTAGCCGAGGCCGTGATCTTCTCTATTCTTTCGAAGATGATTGCTCTTGGATCGTCCCTTACTTCGCTCGCCAAACTCTTTCTTTTGTTATGTATTTCTTTTCATAGTTGGTAGTGAATTTGTCTCCGCCTAACTACATGTACCAATGACAATTCATAGTTGATTATATGATATCTTTTATTCTTTTATTTTGTGGATGAGATTAGTTAGCCTTGGTTTTACTGCATTTACAACTTACATATATTTATTATACGGCTGGCATGTCTACGTTCCTAGTTCTACGTATTTTGGGACTGGGGTGCTATAAAGTGAGAGATGAGTGTTTGATAGGCTGTGTTTACTGTCAGGTTAACAGTATATGTATGTGAGAGGGAGTGTATAAGGGTGAAGGATAAGGAACTTTTGGTGGAGTCTCTATGTTTATTGAGAGGATTAGGGGCTATCAGGTGTTTGTGAGAATGTTAGTAGGATGTCCTAATGAATGAGTGTCATTGTACAATTTGTAAGTTAGAGGAAGAAGGAGAGATGTCCCTATGAACAGAGTAGTAGGAGTCCTGCCTACAGCAGGCAGGTGAGTTCATGGGGTTAGGGGAGGGCCATATTGGCCAGGTAGTAGCCGAGCTACCTTAGGCAGTAATGGGTGACCCCCTTAGCAGCAGGGCATGCCCATGCCCTTGCACAGACAAGCATGTGCCCTATCTTTTCTAGTAGCATTAGGTTGGATCTACCAGGTAGGAGGCTGTGTGTGCTTGTGCACACACACACCTGATTAGGTAGAGGGGTTTAGCCCCTGTAAGGTAGGTTGCAGGGCAGGAACATTTGGTAGGTTCTGTGCAGGTGGTCGTAAGGCCATTTTATGTGAGTGCCATTGCAAAAACACAAGGTCAAGTTCAGGATTTGGAGATAGAGTTATTTATCCATGGGTTGTTCATGGTCATCCACATAGTGGCCATATGGAATTCACTTGTCTGTACAAGTACTCCTCTAGGGGAGGGTTCATAATGGAACTTGATTTTCTGTTTAGACAGGAGTTTCCTGTTTGCACAGGACATGGAGGCATGGGGAAGATGTGTTCATAAACTTTCTATGTGTGAATGTCTAAGTATAGGAGATTTAAGTGATAAATGTGCAAGGGTACATAGTGTATGTCTAAGGTAATTAGAAAGAAGAGGCAATTACCTAGTAGATACCTATAGCCCTACTTATGTATAAGTATTGATAAAGGAACTTGTATCATGGGATATGTGAGTAGATATAGTATCTTATGATAATATATTAGATGTCAATATTACAATGAGAATAGGTAAGAGTTATATCAGGGTAATAAAAGGGTAAGGGTAAGGAAAGATAAGAATAAACTTTACCTTGTAGCAAGGGTAGGTAGTTAGGTACACTCCTATAGATGTACGCAGTAGCCTGTGTGTTATGGGATAATGTGTGAAGTTGAAAGGTATGTAAAAGGTAGTAGAAAGGGTCTAAGGTATATTAGTTGGAGGCAATGCATATACATTATAGGGAAGGTACATAGGGTATTGACCTAGTTTGACTAGTATTGACCTAATTTGACTGCCATGACCTAGAAAAGGGTACATAAGCATATAATTAATGTATTTAAATTCATTTTTTTTCCTCTAGAACAACAAGTAATTCGATAATTTCATATTTAGGTCATTGTGACATCAGTTTGGACCTCGATTCACATTTACTGCTCAGAACCTCAGGCGAGTACATTCTTTGATAGTTTTATTATCTGATGATTATTATGATTCAGCTTCCAGTATAGTATTACCTGATTGTCTGTCACCCTCACTTTTCCAAGTTAGGGGTAAAATAGTAATTTTCTATTTTATAATATTTTTGGGAATTTTATTTCATGAATATTAATATTTAATGATTATAGGAGTCGGGTTCGAATTTTATCGCATTCCGAGTTAATTCGGGACTCCGGAGAATTTCGACGTGAGTTGTGATTAGCATGTTAATTAGCCATGGCCCACCCAAACTTAACTTTTAGGTTTAGGAGTTTGGACTAATCCCACATGAGTATTTAAGCTTAATTATGATTTTTATTTAATTTTAGCTAACCCACAAAACCAAATTTGGACTTAACTTAGCATAGAAGTTAAGGGAGAGACAAACTTGTAATTTCAAGTGCCCCAACCCTTCCCTTTATGGCCAGCCACCCTCTCCCTATTTATTTCTTCTTCTCCACTTCAAAATATCACAATTTTCTTCTTCTTCTTCTCCAAGCTTTTCTCAAAAAGTTAGAATAGGTTTTCCCTAGAAATCATCTCTAAATAATTCCTTTTTCTCCAATATTCTTCCATAGAACTCTTCCTCTATCCCAAGTAGTGATTCTCCAAGCTTTTGGGAGCAAGAAGTGAAGTGGGTGTGTCCTAAACAATTCGTTGTGTCGGAGCCGTATCGGAGGACTTTCGAATCGGGAATCCATCTCCCGATAGGTACAACCTATCCTCTAATCTATTCTTTTCATCATGTAATCTAGGTTGGACCATGTAGGATTGATTTCCATAGTTGTGTCCCTATTCGTGTCGAGTTTGAGTCCGTTTGGAGTGTCCTAGGAGAAGTTAGAGTTTGTGACCGTGTCTTTGAGTTTTCCCCAAATTTGGACACTTCTAGGCTAAATTAGATTTGTGTCTAAGTGGTTAGGCCCTCTTAAACTTCATTTTTATGTGTGTGTGTGAGTGTGTTCATATGTATATGTGTGTGTGTGTGTGTCCATGTGTGGGAGTGTGTGTGTCCATATATATATATATATATATATATATATATATATATATATATATATATATATATATATATATATATATATATGCGTGTGTTAATATATATAGATATAGATTTAAGTGTGTGTTAATATATATATATATATATATATATATATATATATATATATATATATATATATATATATATATATATATATATATATATATATATGTGTGTGTGTGTGTGTGTGTGTGTGATCATATATATATATATATATATATATATATATATATATATATATATATATATATATATATATATATATATATATATATATGCGTGTGTATTTGTATGTATAGAGAGGGGAGGGAATGAGATTTATATATATGAGAGTTTAGAGAAGGAAATTTATATATTTAGAAGAGATTTAGAGAGGAGTTTAGAAGAGATTTAGAGAGGAGAATAGGAGGGATTTAGAGAGGAGAAGAGGGGAGAAGAGGAGGGCAAGCAACAACAGCTGGGGGGGCAAGGGGCTGCTGCCCCCCCCCCCCCCCCAACACAGCAGCAATAGCTGCTAAAATTTTAGCAGCAGTAGCAGCAGGAACAGCAACGTTAGCAGCAGCAGCAGCTGCATTTCACCCCCCCTTAGGCCCCCATTTGACCCCCAAAACCCCCACTATATACCTATATATATATATATATATATATATATACCCCTATATATTAGCTATATATATACCTATTTAGCCTAAAAAAACTAACCCCTAAAACTAGTCCTAAGAGAGTGTGAAAAGAGAGAGTTGAGTGAGTGACTAAATGGTTGAATTAGATTTGGTGAAGGGGTGATTTGAGTTCCGTTTTTCGGAACGCGTCGAAACTTGGAGGGGACTTAGCAAATGTGAAATAGAGTTTGCGGGTAGGCTCCTAGGTGGAAATCGGGGTTGCGTGTGGGATTAGGAGAGTGGAATCGTACCGTACCATCGAGTATCTTGAGATATTCAAGATAACGGGTAAACGGGCGATACGGACCGTAAGATGGACTGGATGTCCACTTACCCTAGAGAACTTGGTAGGTAATGGTTGTATAGGCTAGTACCCTACTACCCTAGGAAGCCCGGAGTGGAATTCCTAAGGGAAGGCCACTTGGCGTCGAGTTAGAATGGTTTAAGGGTAAGTGTATTAAAGGGGTAATCGGGTAAATTCAAAATACGGGGTTCGGGTATTCGGATTGACTTGAAACTTGGGTGGCTTGTTGGGTACACCCTACAAATGTCATATTTGAACCGATTTGGGCTCGGTTGACCCAGAGTTGACTTTTTACCCAAAAGTCAACAATACTTCGTCTAGATTTGACCAAATCCAAACTAGAGTTGACCAGTTGACCAAAAGTTAACTGTTGGTCAACATTTGACCAGTTTGACCTAGGGTTGACCTAGAGTTGACCAGAGTTGACCAGGGTTGACCAGTTGACCAAAAGTCAACTATAGGCCAACTCTTGACCCCGTTTGATTTGTTTTGACTTGTTTTGTCTTGCGATGACTGGTATGACCTAGGGTTGACTTGGTCTAACTTAGATTGACTTGATATAACTTGATTTGACCTAGATTGACTTGACATGACTTAGTGTGACTCAGTGAGACCTAATTTGACCTAGATTTCATATCATTCGTTGTGAATCATTCTTAACTTTGTTAAACCTAAATTAACATGCGATATCTCATCTTTAGGTCTCTGATTTCCACTCTGAGCATTGATATACCCTACAGCTCAGGACAGCAGGCGAGTACATTCACTGATAGTTTTCATTGTCTTGATATCTGCTATATCCGATTCAGTTGTAGTGTCTTACTCGATTCCAGTCACGATAGTTCACGGACTAGTATACGTTGGATCATGACATGCGATGTTGTTCCTGGATTTTCTTGGTATATATGTACATTTCCTGTCTTGTTTCCTGTACTTGTATAGACACCGATTCCTGAGAGGGAGTAGCTATCCTCTTAGGGAATCCCGTGTCATGACGTGTCATGTCCAGGTCCATTATACTACTCGGGGATGGAGAATTATTAGGGTTATGTGATCAAAGCCCCATGTCACTATTTTGCTTGTGCCACTCTCACCTCACGTAGGGTGTAGTAGATACCTCCATGTCCATGTTATCCAGATTGGCCGGCATGACTTTTCGTTGAGGTCACCGCGGATTACCGGGCCAAGTGGATAACCCTACTATGTTTCCCTTGCCGATCACATAACGCTCTAATAATTCAAGGCATATTTTATATTTATTTATCTTATCATATATCATGTTTTGTTCTACATTCAGTACTTTCTCACCATGCTATGATATTCAGTTACTCACATGTTCTACATGCCTTTATATTGTACCTTGATTGGAGACTAAGTTCTGCTCGGGAGAAGGGTTATAATCCCGGTTCTTATTTGGTTTAAGGGTTGTAGCTCAGCTTCCGAACGGTTCCCAAGTCTTCATATATCTTTGTCTTGTAGTTCATTATACTATCTCTTATAGAATTTGTCAATTCACATGGAACTGCTGTTAGTGCTTGTACTTGCTCATTTTCCTGACAGGATACCGTTATGATATATTACAGATGACTCTGAGGTGGACTGCTCGACCTATTATGGGCTCGAGCTAGATGGAGTAGTCCAGGACCGTGGCCTTATAGTAGAGCCACTAGACTTTGTACTCCCAGAGTAGTGTAGCTTAGCTAGGTTTGACTGGACTGCGATCCAGCTAGCATTATCAGACTGTAGATTCTATGTTATATTTTGAGACCCTGTGATGTTGTATATATATCTGGGCTTGTGTTGGATCTTGGACTTATTCCCTTTTCATCTATCATATGTTTCCTTCTGTGCTATCTACCTTAGTTTTATTCTGTGATTGAGACTGTATTGCTATGTCACCTCCACTGGAAGTGTATATACTGTACAGGTACCTTTATACTGTTAGTCGTAGTATTTACAGACCTTATATACAGCATTCTACCGCCGTACTGCGACGTAGGCTGGACGTACCCACGTGCTCGTGCCTCTCATAAGGGTGCGGGTCGTGACACATTTTTTTGGTGGCCCACGCAGGTCCGGTGTCATAATTAGTACGATCTCGTAATGGTGCTCGACTTAGAGTACTAATTATGAGCCTACAATTAGGACGTAGGACCTAGGATACGATAGGAGTTTCTCAATCATACCTAGGAAAAATTTCCGATCTTTTGATTATCATGATTACTCCTCTTGTATTAAATTAATTATCCTTCTTTGATAATGTCTTCTCATGTGCCATATTGATCTCTTTGCTTCAATTCGTCTCCAGGATGAGGAAGGCGTACCCGCAGGCCACTGGATCGAGTAGCTTGCTCGAGAGATCAGACCAGGCTGAGGAGGAGGTTTACGAGACTGCCCCCAGTGATTCCACTATCCCGGAGGCCTTGGTAGTTGCTCAGGGAGGTCTACCACCTCCACCCCAGAGGGTTTCGGTCACCGTTCCAGAGATACTGCCGCCACCACCCCCGATACCGAGCCCAGGCAGAGGCGTCGCTGCGCCAGATGGAGGCATCACACCGTCAGATTGAGATGCTGAGGCAGAGCATGGAGAACTCGTATCAGCTTGCACTGGCAGCCGTGGAGAGAGTGACACCGGGTACGGTACAGGGCCCTACTGGCCAGCAGCCGTACCAGCAGCAGTCCAGGCCAGGGACAGTAATAGACTTTAGAAAGATGAGCTCCAGGGACTTCACGGGCACGGAAGGCATCCTTTATGCAGACGACTGGTTAGAGGACGTGCAGCGGAGTATGGAGCTAGCAGAGCTTCCTAGAGGACTTTGGGTTTCAGTCGCAGCCAGCCGATTCTTCGACATCGCGCTAACATGGTACCGTACGGATCCTCGTGCGTCGGTGAGAGGGTTATCATGGGAGGACTTCCGGAGGCTCTTCAAGGAGAAGTTCTTCCCGAACGTGGCTCTTACAGCATTGGAGGGCCAGTTCGTGGGTCTAGTGCAGGGTAACTCGTCGGTGGACAAGTATGCAGCAGAGTTCTTCCGCCTTAGCAGGTTCGCTCCCGATATGATCTAGGATGAGGGGCAGAAGGCTCGTAAGTTCCGTAGGGGACTTATTCATGCAGTGCGCACCCGCACCTCGGGTCGCCGTGATGCAACGTTCGATCAGATATTGATGGACGCGCAGATTACAGAGGAGGACTTCGGCCTCAAGCCGAAGAGGAGCGGCGATACCATGGGGGCGAGTTCCAGTACGGGACCAGCCAAGCGTCCCCACTTTCAGCCTCAGCAGAGGCCATTTCAGCAGCAGCCTCTGGTACAGATTCAGCAGGCACCAGCGCGTGCCCAGCTGCATCAGGGACAGGGCCAGAGATCGGCTACCCTGTGCGGCTTCTGCGGGAAGCCGGGACACACTAGAGAGGCTTGTATGAAGAGGTTGGACGTCTGTCTATACTATGGGGTGCCTGACCACCAGTTGAGGGATTGCCACGCTAGTGGAATCCGAAGAGACCAAGACACAGTACAGCAGGCTAGAGGAGGCCAGCAGGGGCGTGCTTTCGCCATGACAATTGAGCCCACTCAGGCAGTAGCAGAGCAGATAGCAGGTTCCGATATTTTGAATCTCCTTTCCGTATTTTCCTTCTTATAAACTGTCTTGAACTTCGATTCTATCTGTTCTTTGATCGTTGGACGAAAATTGTTCTTGTGATGTGATTTCCTTCTAAGATAAGTCGCATGGGCTAGGTCGCCTCGATTATGAGATTTTAGAATACTCTAGGGTCATGCTAGCAGGCATAGTGAGGACATATAGTCGAATTATGGTCGTAATTCTCGGGTGTGGGAATTTAAGGTTTTTGCTGCCAAGCATGCGGCAATGCAAAAATTTTAAATACCATAATTCTATAGATATGTACCGTATTTGAGGACTCTGTGATTATCGTAGCCTTACTCACTGGCATGACGGAGATTCTGAGTATCATGATGATTGGACAGACGCATACGATTATTGATTTGCATATTTTTTTTGTGTTTACTTGTTTTAATTTTTGAGGATGATTCTTTAAGGTGGATAGACTTGTAGCACCCAGTTTCTATTTGAGAGTAATTTTAAATTTTATAATTTTAGTCATTTAATTCATGCTTTGATTTTTGAGATTTTAATCATTTTAAATTTTAAGCCATGACTTGTGATTTTGATATTTTACTATTGTTTGGTTTTAATTTCGAGGACGAAATTTTTTTTAAGGTGGATAGACTTGTCACCCTCACTTTTCCAAGTTAGGGATAAAATGATAATTTTCAATTTTATAATATTTTTGGGAATTTTATTTCATGAATATTAATATTTAATGATTATAGGAGTCGGGTTCGAATTTCATCGTATTCCGAGTTAATTCGGGACTCCGGAGAATTTTGACTTGAGTTGTGATTAGCATGTTAATTAGCCATGGCCCATCCAAACTTAACTTTTAGGTTTATGAGTTTGGACTAATCCCACATGAGTATTTAAGCTTAATTATGATTTTTATTTAATTTTAGCTAACCCACAAAACCAAATTTGGACTTAACTTAGCAAAGAAGTTAAGGGAGGGGCAAACTTGTAATTTCAAGTGCCCCAACCCTTCCCTTTATGGCCAGCCATCCCCTCCCCATTTATTTCTTCTTCTCCACTTCAAAATATCACAATTTTCTTCTTCTTCTTCTCCAAGCTTTTCTCAAAAGTTAGAATAGGTTTTCCCTAGAAATCATCTCTAAATAATTCTTTTTTCTCCAATATTCTTCCATAGAACTCTTTCTCTATCCCAAGTAGTGATTCTCCAAGCTTTTGGGAGCAAGAAGTGAAGTGGGTGTGTCCTAAACAATTTGTTGTGTCGGAGCCGTGTCGGAGGACTTTCGAATCGGGAATCCATCTTCCGATAGGTACAACCTATCCTCTAATCTATTCTTTTCATCATGTAATCTAGGTTGGACCATGTAGGATTGATTTCCATAGTTGTGTCCCTATTCGTGTCGAATTTGAGTCCGTTTGGAGTGTCCTAGGAGAAGTTAGAGTTTGTGACCGTGTCCTTGAGTTTCCCCCAAATTTGGACACTTCTAGGCTAAATTAGATTTGTGTCTAAGTGGTTAGGCCCTCTTAAACTTCATTTTTATGTGTGTGTGTGAGTGTGTTCATATGTATATGTGTGTGTGTGTCCATGTGTGGGAGTGTGTGTGTCCATATATATAGATATATATATATGTGTGTGTTAATATATATAGATATAGATTTAAGTGTGTGTTAATATATATATATATATATATATATATATATATATATATATATATGTGTGTGTGTGTGTGTGTGATCATATATATATATACATATATATATATATATATGCGTGTGTATTTGTATGTATAGAGAGGGGAGGGAATGAGATTTATATATATGAGAGTTTAGAGACGGAAATTTATATATCTAGAAGAGATTTAGAGAGGAGTTTAGAAGAGATTTAGAGAGGAGAATATGAGGGATTTAGAGAGGAGAAGAGGGGAGAAGAGGAGGGCATGCAACAGCTGTTGGGGGGGCCAAGGGGCTGCTGGCCCCCCCCCCCCCCCCCCCCCCCAACACAGCAGCAATAGCTGCTGAAATTTCAGCAGCAGTAGCAGCAGGAACAGCAACTTTAGCAGCAGCAGCAGCTGCATTTTACCCCCCCCTTTAGGCCCCCATTTGACCCCCAAAACCTCCACTATATACCTATATATATACATATATATACCCCTATATATTAGCTATATATATACCTATTTAGTGCACAAAACTAACCCCTAAAACTAGTCCTAAGAGAGTGTGAAAAGAGAGAGTTGAGTGAGTGAGTAAATGGTTGAATTAGATTTGGTGAAGGGGTGATTTTGAGTTCCGTGTTTCAGAACGCGTCGAAACTTGGAGGGTACTTAGCAAATGTGAAATAGAGTTTGCGGGTAGGCTCCTAAGTGGAAATCGGGGTTGCGTATGGGATTAGGAGAGTGGTATCGCACCGTACCATCGAGTATCTTGAGATATTCAAGATAACGGGTAAACGGGCAATACGGACCGTAAGATGGACTGGATGTCCACTTACCCTAGAGAACTTGGTAGGTAATGGTTGTATAGGCTAGTACCCTACTACCCTAGGAAGCCCGGAGTGGAATTCCTAAGGGAAGGCCACTTGGCGTCGAGTTAGAATGGTTTAAGGGTAAGTGTATTAAAGGGGTAATCGGGTAAATTCAAAATACGGGGTTCGGATATTCGGATTGACTTGAAACTTGGGTGGCTTGTTGGGTACACCCTACAAATGTCATATTTGAACCAATTTTGGCTCGGTTGACCTAGAGTTGACTTTTTACCCAAAAGTCAACCGTGAGTCAACACTTTGTCTAGATTTGACCAAATCCAAACTAGATTTGACCAGTTGACCAAAAGTCAACTGTTGGTCAATATTTGACCAGTTTGACCTAGGGTTGACCTAGAGTTGACTAGAGTTGACCAGGGTTGACCAGTTGACCAAAAGTCAACTATAGGCCAACTCTTGATCCCGTTTGATTTGCTTTGACTTATTTTGTCTTGCGATGACTGGTATGACCTAGGGTTGACTTGGTCTGACTTAGATTGATTTGATATAACTTGATTTGACCTAGATTGACTTGACAGGACTTAGTATGACTCAGTGAGACCTAGTTTGACCTAGATTTTATATCATTCATTGTGAATTATTCTTAACTTTGTTAAACCAAAATTAACATGCGATATCTCATCTTTAGGTCTCTGATTTCCACTCTGAGCATTGATATACCCTACAGCTCAGGACAGCAGGCGAGTACATTCACTGATAGTTTTCATTGTCTTGATATCTGCTATATCCGATTCAGTTGTAGTGTCTTACTCGATTCCAGTAACGATAGTTCACGGACTAGTATACGTTGGATCATGACATGCGATGTTGTTCCTGGATTTTCTTGGTATATATGTACATTTCCTGTCTTGTTTCCTGTACTTGTATAGACACCGATTCCTGAGAGGGAGTAGCTATCCTCTTAGGGAATCCCGTGTCATGACGTGTCCTGTCCAGGTCCATTATACTACTCGGGGATGGGGAATTATTAGGGGTTATGTGATCAACGCCCCATGTCACTATTTTACTTACGCCACTCTCACCTCACGTAGGGTGTAGCAGATACCTCCATGTCCATGTTATCCAAATTGGCCGGCATGACTTTCCGTTGAGGTCACCGCGGATTGCCAGGCCAAGTGGATAACCCTACCATGTTTTCCTTGCCGATCACATAACGCTCTAATAATTCAAGGCACATTTTATATTTACTTATCTTATCATATATCCTGTTCTGTTCAATATTCAGTACTTTCTCACCATGCTATGATATTCAGTTACTCACATGTTCTACATGCCTTTATATTGTACCTTGATTGGAGACTAAGTTCTGCTCGGGAGAAGGGTTACAACCCCGGTCCTTGTTTGGTTTAAGGGTTGTAGCTCAGCTTCCGAACGGTTCCCAAGTCTTTATATATCTTTGTCTTGTAGTTCATTATACTGTCTCTTATAGAATTTGTCAGTTCACATGGAACTGCTATTAGTACTTGTACTTGCTTATTTTCCTGACAGGATACCGTTATGATATATTACAGATGACTCTGAGGCGGACTGCTCGACCTATTATGGGCTCGAGCTAGATGGAGTAGTCCAAGACCGTGGCCTTATAGTAGAGCCACTAGACTTTGTAATCCCAGAGTAGTGTAGCTTAGCTAGGTTTGACTGGACTGCGATCCAGCTAGCATTATCAGACTGTAGCTTCTATGTTATATTTTGAGACCCTGTGATGTTGTATATATCTGGACTTGTGTTGGATCTTGGACTTATTCCCTTTTCATCTATCATATGTTTCCTTCTGTGCTATCTACCTTAGTTTTATTCTGTGATTGAGACTGTATTGCTATGTCACCTCCACTCGGAGTGTATATACTGTACAGGTACCTTTATACTGTTAGTCGTAGTATTTGCAGACCTTATATACAGCGTTCTACCGCCGATACTGTAGCGTAGACTGGACGTACCCACGTGCTCGTGCCCCTCATAAGGGTGCGGGTCGTGACATTGTCTCATACGACACGGATTATTATTTCTGGATTTATTACTTGTGACACATGTATTATACTTGTCTGGCCTCTACTTCTGGAATCATCTACTGGAACCACCTACTAAAAATATCTACTGGCATCACTTACTTTCTGGCTAGACTTGTACTTAATTTATGTGTTCGGATATGGATTCACTTGTACTAGTCAGGACGGGAAAATACTCGAGTATACTTGTAAATATTCCTAAACATGCTGGAATCACCCATACTGATCTAATTTGGAAAATAGTCGTCGCCGCTAGACCAACCATGCGATGTGCCATATTTACTACTGGTCTAATATAGAAAGATAGCCGTCGCCGCTAGGCCAAGTGTGTGATGTACCTTATTTACTAATGGTCTAATCTGGAAAGATAGCCGTCACACACTTGTGCGATGTACCGTATTTACCCTTAGCTATTTACATGTCGAAAGCGGTATTTTAACACATACTGGTTTAGTAGGATTCATATTATACTGTTTGGACTCATATTACCTCTGTTCTAGTTTAGTTTTCTTTATAGTTTTTGTCATTTAATTAGAATTGCTAGAAGAGGTGTGCTCGTTCCATCTTGACTGGCCACGGGACTTGTTTCCCACATTCTACGAATCCGAGGAGGGGATACAAACCATGGGTCCTAATACATAGGAGTGATTATCGAGGGGACTTAGTTACTATTATGGATTGTGTTCGATTCACTGTTAGAACTATTGGCATATATATATATATATATATATATATATATATATATATATATATATATATATATATATATATATATATATATATATATATATATATATATAGTTTCTTCCATGAGTCTTAGCTCATGTTCCCCTTTCTTCCCCCTGGGGAGTCTCTAGAGACTCCCCCGCCGGCCCGCTCGTGTTCCCCGCTAGGCTTCGGCGTCCTCCCCGCGGGGGTTATGCATCCTCCTTGGCCTGCCGACGCCTTGGCGTTGGTGGATCGTCCACCCCCCGCTCTCCACCCTTCCCTTCCCCATCTAGCTCATCCGTCTTCGTCGTCTCCCACACTCGGCCCCTCCCCACCCCTGTCCGGCGGCCCGGCTGCAGCGCTCGGTCTCTCCGGGCGTACTTCCTCCTCCCTTCCTCCGAACTGGCAAGCTCCACCGCTAGGTCCGCCCCCCGCCGTCCAGTATGGTCTTCAAGCCGCCTCTTCTTGGGCCGGGAGTTCCGCGGTGGGCAGCCACCGGCAGCCTCTTCCCCATTCTCCCGCCTTCTTTCGAAATTCGAACGGGTCTTCTGTCCCATCGGGTGCGGAGCCCCCCTGCGGTGCAGGTATCGGGCGTCCCATCATATGGCACCTCGGGTACGTCGCTGCTGGCGCCCAACTCGAGGATGCCTCGGCTTTTTACGCGCCCTCTGAGGCGCGTAATTACGGCCATTACGCTACCAATGGTGAAGCATACCAACCCGCCAACATCTCCTTTGGTGGGTCCCTCCACTCAGCTCCAGATGTCGGCCATCACGCTTGCAATGGTCCAGCGCTCATCCCCTCACACTTCTACGCTGGTGGGTCCCACCACACAGTTCCTAATTACGCTCGTGATGGTCTAGCGTACTACCGCTCCCAAGCTTCCGCTAGTGGACCCCACCCTCCAGCCCGCGGGTTCCACTCTCCTATTTCAGCCCCCAACGCTGATCCCACGCGCTACGCGGATCCTTCTTTTTACGCTGCCCCCCAGTGTAATGATGCATCCCCTGTCTTCTACGCTGAGCATGGCCAGCCTGTCCAGCATTCTGCCGGGCCCACCCTCAGCTAGCGAGCGTATTACTCCTTTGCGGATGGCCAGCGCGCGTATTTTTCCTATGCGGCAGGATCCTCCCCCCCCATTGATTGTCACGCTGGTTCCCTTCCTGCACCGCCCGCAGCTACTTCTCTCCCGGCGTCCGACGCCGCCCCTCTCACCCCCCGTCCCCTTCCCTCCCCCTCCTTCATCGTGGATCCTCCCCCAGGACCCCACTATCGGTCCTGCGGCGTCCGGCCCGAGCCCGGTATTCGTTGACCAGGAGGCCGTCGCCCTCCCCCAGGTGCACCGGTCGCTCCGGTCTGTGTCGTCGCGTCGGTCACCGCGTTGGTGGCGGCACTTCCTGCGTGCGGGGAGGCCTCCGTCCCGGTCTCGGCCCCCTTCGCGGTGCCTACCCCTCCTCCGACTGTCTCAGACACCCCCATCCGTCACCCCGAGCTATCTCCTGCACATCTCACGCCGTCCCCCTCTCTCCCAGAGCCGACTCCTCCCTCGTCCGGCGCAGCCCAGGCGTCCTACGCCACCATTCTCCGCCCTGATTTGGCGTCTGCTAAGGGTTCATCGATCCCAGACGTCGATCTTCCGGACGTTGTGTATTCCCAGGAATCCCAAGTGCCGATCGTCCCCTTCTCCGATTTGGAATTGTGCTCCCTATCTTCCTCTTTCCCCCACACATTCATCCTTAAATTTTCGTCGGGTTGTCCCAAACTCTTCAGGGTGCAGGAGACGATAGCCGGCTGAAAACTCTCGGCGGACTATCGAGTTGCCCCCCTTGATCCCCGACATATCCTCCTCCACCTATCCTCTGAACGTGATCATAGGACGGTCTGGTCCAAAGGCACGTGCAGGGTTGACGCCCACCAGATGACGATAGTAAGGTGGTCAGCAAGCTTTAGCACCAAAGAAGATTCAGCAAAGGTCGCCGTCTTGGTGACCCTGCCGATCCTACCCCTAATTTGTTTTGTCCCAGCAGCGCTAAGGCATATTGCCAATTCCTTTGGGACGTATGTGGCCATGGCCCCAGAGACCAGCAATCTCACCAAGGCACACTATGCCAAAATCTGCGTGGAAATCGATCTCACTTCCGAACTTCCCAATTTCATCACGATCGAACTGGGCAACCAAACCCACACCCAACAAATCCTATACGACAACCATATTTTGTTCTGCAACCACTGCCATTTAAGAGGATACCTCCCAAACACTGCCACCGTCTCCACCCAGAACTCAAGAAAAAATCTCATCAGAACGACAAAGCGCCCTCCGAGGGAATGTCCCCCAAGGCTCCCCTTCTTCCTCTTCCAAACTCATATACGCGTTTTGGCTCCAGCGAAGGCAAGTCAGACACCAGTAAAGCCTTGATCCCCTTCAATTCCCAAGCCCTCACACTCTCCAACCAATTTGACACTCTTGATTCAGGAGACGCAGATGCCCCGTCGGAGTTAGCGCACCCCCTAATCAATCGCGCCTTCACCGAAACCCAAGCTCTCACATCCTCCAACCAATACGATGCTCTTGTCTCGAGGAATACGGAGCCTACAGCGGAGTCAGCGTGCCCCCCGGTTTCGGAGAGAGTACAGACGACCGCGCCACCATCGAAGCAGACCACAGGCTCATCATCGATGACCCTGTAGTGGAAGCTCTTGCTATCCTTGGGCTTAACATAGTGCAGAGAGGACTACAAATCTAGGCCGCAGGCTACCCACTATAGCAAACTATCCCTCTAACGGGGAGCACCAGTGACTCCTTAGCTATCCCACCAGAGGACACCATCCTGGACTCCGCTGGGGAATCGATTGGTCACTGTCCGGACCCCCACGAACAATCTAACCGGGACCATTCCCACCCGACAAAAGCAGTAGCAACCACCTCGAGTGGGGTCAACAACCAGAAAGGAGCCGATGAGACCTCAACTATCCAAACTAGATCCGCTGCCAAGCGGAACAAAACCACTACCACTCCAACTCTTTAATGATAAACATCCGATCCTGGAATGTCCGCGGTCTGGGGAACAAACCTACATTAAGGAGGGTTTCCAGCCTCCGAAAAATCCACAAGATCGACATCCTTATTATCCTAGAACCCAAAATCCCCATCAAAAGACTGAAATCCATCCAACTACAGCTGAATCTCCCCACCGCAATTGCGGGCAGACACGACATTTGGATCCTCGGCACTCAGGACGTCAATTTCGACATCATCCAGGAATCCCGACAGGCCCTTTCCTGCTGGTTGGAACACCCTATGCTCCCCGAGTGCGCTATCCTCTCAGCGGTCCATGGCAGCTGTGATATCACAGAGCGGAAACAACTGTAGAACGATCTTCTCGATATTCACCTGCACCATACCAGCTCTCCTTGGCTTTGCATCAGAGACTTTAATGCGATTACCTGCAGAGAAGAAAAAACTGGGGGCCGTCCTCCTCCTATGCCGGCCATGCAAGACTTCAATAACTTCATCTTCAATTCCCACCTCAGTTCCCTCCAGTTCTCAGGCAATGCCTTCACCTGGTGCAACATGCAAGAAGACGACCGCCGCCAATACTCTCGTCTCGACAGAGCCCTCACGAACGACCTATGGCACGGCATGGGGATCACCACCAAGCTATCCCATCTCAATTACTCTGAATCCGACCACACCCCGCTGCTGGTGGAAATCAAAAGCAACACCAACCCACCCAAAAAGAATTTTTAGTTCCTCGATTTCTGGATCGAGCACCCCCAATTCTTGGGCATCGTCACAAAAGCTTGGAATCGCGAGGACTCACCCGACCCCCTGGCCCGGGTGAGCAAAAAACTCAAGGCTACGAGGAAAGCACTGTCCAATTGGAGCAAACTTTTCTATGGGGATATTTTTCAAGCCGTTCGGACTGCGAAAGACGACGTCACCCGCGCTGAAGCCAGGTTTGCGTCGGACCGATCCCCGACGGCCAGGACAGCCCTGAACCTCACCAAGGCTATGCTCAAATTTAGACTCAAAGTGGAGACTGAATTCTGGAAACAAAAAGTGTCACGCCCCAGAACCAGAATACTGGAGAGCGGGGGCAGACATAGCCAGCTACGTATATTGAAATAGAATACATCTCAACTATACGGTCACGGCTGTCTAGATATGAGGGTTTACTACAAGCCAGCAGTCTCTTAAGGTCAAGCCTATTGTCTCAATCTCAAGCAATTAACAGAGTTACAAGATATTAGAGCATCAAATATATATATATAAGACGTCCCAAATATTACATATTGGATGATCATGAAGCTAGTCGTACAAAATGATAGGACTAGCAAGAGTTCAATCATACATGATCAACCCTAGGATTTGTTAATCATGTTTACAGCCCGTAGGCAGACAGTAAGTAAATGTGCATCGAGCTAACAGGTGCTCGTCGGCTAAACGCCTCAAAAGAATAAATTTACATATAAGTGGGTGAAACAAAAAAAAAGAAAATCCACTCTTGGCCCAGGTTCCGTCTAGTTGTCACCATTGGACTGAAAGCTCGGTAGATCCTCGGGAGCTGCTCCGAAATCTGGCCACACAAAACCAGCTGGGTCAAACCCCAGAAAGAGCAAGTGCCACAAAGGAGGCCACAAATAAGAACAAAAGCCAGCATATTAGAACATAAAGAATAAAAGAAAGTACAAGTAGTAAGGTACACAGGGCGATAAACGACTAGGGACGCGGAACCATTCCGGGAGCCAGGTTACAATACTTAACCAGACAAGGACCGGGGTTGTAACCCTTCGCCTGAATAGCTCACTGTCTCTACTCATTTATCGTTAAGATAAGTAAAACAAACATGCTCAGGAGATAGCAGGTACTGGAGCTAGACAAGACTTAGACAAGGCTGGACACCATCCATTCGCAATCGGCCAAGCAAGTACTACTTTAACTAACTAGGGTTATCACAAGCCTTAATTACTAACAAGATGCAAGTGAGAATTTCCAGTCCTAAGCCCTGCAGACTATCCAGTTATCCTTCCGCGGGTTGAGAGTTATAGGTGGGTACATTGTCCGGGAGACAAATGTACCCTTAGGTGACTTAGAGGGTGCAACACATGACAGTGTGCTGGAAATGTGCTCTACTCGTCGGCAAGCTACAAGTCCATTAAAGCGCCCAGATAACGAGATTGCCTGTGACTGGAAATTCTCCATGTTCTAGTTTGATCTAATCATTAGCCTAATCTAATTTAGCATGAGTCCCTGGCCGTGGTACCCAGGAAGTCACGTCCTAGACATGATGCAATACAAGATAAGTGGATTGTACAAGCAAGCAAGTAGGAACACCCACGGTGTCAAGTTGATTATACGAGTCAAGTTACAAGTTACAAGTCAAGTCAAGTCAGGAGTGCGCCGCCACGGGCCACTATCAAGTTATCAAGATAAATCATGTCAGGGTGCTTGTTAGGAGTGCACCACTACGGGTCACTGTCATGTCAGGTTGGTCATGTCAGGAGTGCACCACTACGGGTCACTGTCGTGTTATACTAGGTCCTTGTCATACCATGCCATGTACAATAGATATTCCAAACATATTAAGTAAAATCAAGTTCATGACAAAAGACGTAAGGATATAAAATGGGCGTAAAATATCTAATACAATATCAATATATATAGGACTATAGAAGAGCCAGGCTTAAAGAAAATAAAATCAAATCTCCAAGAGCCAATGGTTTGCGCAAGGGGTCAGGGGGTTGGATTGCGCAGGAGTCAAGTGCGCCAGGAGGCCAACTGTGCAGGGTGAGCTGCGCAGGGTACCAACTGCGCAGGAGTGGATGGCGCAGCAGATGGATTGCGCACAGGAGGATTACGCAGGGGTGGATTGCGCAATGGTCGATTGCGCAGGGGTTACTTTGCGCATGGCTGGCTTGCGCATGGCTAGCTTGCGCCAGCGCAATCCAGCGCAGCGCAAAGCACTGGCCAAGTGATTGCGCAATCGGCCATGCGCTAAAGAGCACAGGCCGGGGGTGCGCAATCGGCCATGCGCTAAAAAGCGCAAGGCAGAGGGCTGTTCTTCCTGGCCGAGAGCAAGTCCAAGAACTTCAATTCTTCATAACTTAGCCAAATTAAAACCAAATCTAGACTTTCAAAGTTCTAACTTGAGTAAAATCGAATTCTCTTCCACATGGAAGCATCAAAACATACAAAAATCAAAGTTAAATAGATCAAAACCATGTAAATCCGAAAATAGTAAAAACCTAGATCTAGAACAAAGGAAACTCCAAATCACAAAATGTCAAGTTCTAAAGTTGTTCTCCATGGCCTAATCTAGCTAATGGACAATTAAAAGTGGTACTTATTTGATGGCAAGGTGCACTTGTCTAATGGGTTGGGGAGTTGTGGAAGAAGAAAATTAATGGAGAGTAAAGAGGAGAGAGAAAGTTTGGTGGAGATATAATGAGGGTGGTTGTGTTGTCTTGAGGGTAGAGTGTAGGTTATTGTGTTCCACTCATGATGAACCAAACCAAACCAACTTCCACAAAATAAAACCAAGCCATGGTCCAAAACCCATTTACGAGAAACCAAAATCTGCAAGTCGAGAAAATTAAAATACGTGCCAAAATCAAATACGAGCCTAAATACGTAATACAGGAAATGGGGGTGACAGAAAGCGAGGTTGAAATGGGACAGTGACAGGGACAAAAACTCGAAATACTTCCATGCTTGCGTCAATGGCCGCAGACGGAAGCTTACGATTCACCATACCACTGACGGTAATGGAAACATTATCACCGACCAAAAGAGCATCCAGGCAGCCGCCACGGAATTCTACTCCAAATTATTCACCAAAGAGACGGTCCACAAAGACAACGCCTTTCTAGATCAAATACCCCGCATCATCAACGATACCAACAACATCCAGTTGGAACGCCGTCCCACCGATCAAGAAATAAGAGATGCGGTGTGGGCTCTGAACGAGCATAGCGTCCCGGGTCCTGACGGGTTTTCGGGGGTCTTCTTCAGCTCGTGTTGGGACATTATCAAACAGGACATCATCGAAGCGGCTATCGCTTTCTTCGAAGGAGCCACTTACCCCAAAGCCATTTCCAGCGCCAATCTGATCCTCATTCCGAAAAAAGACAACCTGGAGTCCTTTCGCAACTTTCGGCCGATAAGCCTATGCACTTTCACCAATAAGATTATCTCCAAGATCATCGCAACCAGAATGGCGGATCTCCTACCCAGGATCATCTCCATTGAGCAAAGTGGGTTTGTTCGTGGGAGAAACATCCAAGACAATATCATGTTAGCCCAAGAATTAATCACCTGCATGAAATTTCCAGTCAGAGGGGGCAATATCGCCGTAAAAATCGACATGGAGAAAGCTTACGACTGATTGGACTGGCAATTTATGATATGGGTATTCAGGGCTTTTGGCTTCTCCGAAATATGGACCAACACTGTGTGGAGATCCATCAGCAACTTGTGGTTCTCCACAGTCATTAACGGTCATGCCGAGGGATTCTTCAAATCCAGTCACGGTGTTAGATAAGACGACCCTCTATCCTCCACTGTTTTTATCATAGCGGCTGATGCCCTCAGCAGGAACCTTAATAACATGATCAGTATCCCGCATTTCCGACAATACCACACAGCCAGCGGATGTCCAACCATCACCCATCTGGCCTTTGCGGACGATTTGCTTATCTTTTCATCCGGGGACGAAGGGGCGGTTCAAGTGGTCCACAACACCCTGTAGTGGTACTCTAATTGCTCAGGCCAGAAAATTAACCCTTCCAAGAACGTCATCTATGCCCACCACAACATCAATACCGAGCATGCGAGCAGGATTTCCAACTTAACATCTTTCTCCGTCTATCACCCCCCATTTAACTACCTCGGATGTCCCCTAATGTTCGAAAAATCAATGCCAGGACCTTTGAGCCGTTAATCAGTAGAATCAGGAACAAACTCGAAGGGTGGCACAACGCCACCTTATCCCCAGGAGGCAAGATGATCCTTATCAATCATGTGCTCACCTCCATACCAATCCATACTTTAGCCGCATGCTCCCCGCCGTTGAAGGTTCTTTCATCGATAGAGCAGATCTTTTGCACCTTCTTCTGGGGGCATAGCAACGGACATGATAAGCATCATTGGGCGAGTTGGGACTCTATGGCTCGTCCGACGGAGGAAGGGAGCCTGGGATTCAACAAACTCACTAACATCATTAAGGCCTTCTCGAAGAAATTGTGGTGGCTCCTCCGGACGAGCGACAATTTATAGAGCAGGTTTATGAAAGCCAGGTACTTCAAGCACATCTACCCTTCAGAGGCCAAATCCAATAGCAGATCTTCAGCGGCTTGGCGTCGTATCCTAACCGGACGTGATCTGGCCGAACATGTCATAAGACTACATCTAGGCAACGGTGAATCCAACCCATTCCGGGAGAGATGGGCAGGGGACAGCTTGATCCCTAGTCTCATGGAGATCCCGAGAGACTGTCGGATTAAGGACATGTGGAACCACATTACTGACGACTGTGACTGGGATAAGATGTGCGAATGGGGCGGCACTGACATGGAGAACAGAGTCCGCCTCAATGGTCTAAGAATCGGCTGTGAGGCCGATGCATTGAGATGGACTCTCGAGGCTTCCGGAGCATTTTCAGTTAGGTCGGCCAAATCCACTTTACTTGGTATCGGCCAACCGCAACATATCACTGCTCACTACTGGCACACTTGCATCCCTAAGAAGTGGTCCTTCCTCATGTGGAGAGCAATTAGGAAGAAGCTTCCCACTGACGACATCTTCAATACCATCGGGATCAGCTTAGCATCAGCCTGTAATTGCTGCCCAGACCGCCAGATGGAGACCATTGATCACATCTTCTGTCAGGAGAACCTGCCTAGAGGTATCTGGGGGACCCTTAACCAGCACTTCAATATTGTACCGACTGACGGATGCTTCCACGATCTTGCAGCCTCTTGGGGTAATGCGTCCCACGGACACCAGCTCGTCGCAGCGGCCGCATCGTGGGTCATTTGGAAGAATCGCAACAAAGCGAGATACGAAGGTCTCTCTTTCCCTGCCGACAAGCTCATTCGGGAAGTCTCTCGCCAATGCCGTAAACGGAGCACCATGTGCTCCCATAGTTCGAGCGCTTTCTGGTCCCCGCTTCTTCCCTAACCCTGGTCGTCTGTGTTGTTCCCCCTTTTTTGTTTTGGGTATACTTGTATAGGCGTCTTTTTTTTCTGCCTTGTATACGTGTCAGGCTTCGGCATTTTGAGCCTTGATTAATAAATAAAGGGGGTTTCTTTTAAAAAAAATAAATAAATAAATATAATATATATATATATATATATATATATATATATATATATATATATATATATATATATATATATATAACTCTTGGCATATATATATATATATATATATATATATATATATATATATATATATATATATATATATATATATATAACTCTTGGCATATATATATATATATATATATATATATATATATATATATATATATATATATATATATATGCCAAGAGTCTCAATATATATATATATATATATATATATATATATATATATATATATATATATATATATATATTTGAGACTTGGATTTTGATATTGTATTAGAAGTTGTTGATGGTTTAGACTTTATAGTTGATTAGACTTCTTTGATATCTTATCGTGCTTTAGATTATGATTGAGTATTCAGTGCTATCAATTATACTTGTCCTCCATTTGGAGTTGAGATCTATGACAGGTACCTTATATTACTGTATGAGATTGATAGTTAGTGACTAAGACAACATTCTACCGCAGATGCTGTGGCATAGGCTGGGTGCTGTCACGCACTCGTGCCCCTATACCGGGTGCAGGTTGTGACATTAGCTATCAACAGGGAACCAGAAACAGGAATATGAGTTTTGATCACATATATACTAAGATATTTTGCGTCCAACTAGTAATCATGATTCAATCTCAACAGGAATCACAACATAAAATATGTACAGAAAAATGACAACAGGAAACATGTACAGCAATATCACTATAACAGGAAGATATACTGTAATCCTAAAATGGAATCCATAAACACTAATCTCGTGTGATAATCGTGTCAATAATCATGGAATGCACATCTAAGTCATGAATAAAGAAACTATCAGGATATGAAAGCGATCATCATAGGTACTTGCCTTTGTTTGTCTGAAGTCAACGTGCGCGACACGAACGTGTCAACACAAAAAGTATCACATTCTAATGTCCAAAATAATAATCCCAAATAAGTCGTATCATCCAAGTCATAAAAGATCATATCTTGCAAAAGTATATCCCAAAGTCCATAATATCCCAGTTCAATGTAACCATAATCCTTGTTCGATTTAAAAATAGTCGATCAGAAGCACAGATGGAGCGCACAACTAGTGAATGATTAAACATGATGAATGTGAAGGACGTAAAGATTAAGACAATCAAGAAAAAACTAAATAGATTAATTGATATAGCTATTTAAAAATTGATATAATATTTGGATAGATATTTATTTACTATTTTGAAATCAGTAATCAAAATATTATGATAAAGTATCTAGAACAATTTTAGAAATACCTTTTTATAAATCTAATATACTAAACTCAAAACATATAATAATTGAAAATTATATATATATATATATATATATATATATATATGTATATATATATATATATATATGACATTATTTTAGAAATGAGTATAACATTAAATGTACTTTTTATAGATAAAAATATTTAACAAATAAAATATTTATTGTATACTAAAGAGGTTAATACTACTAAATTATACATATAAATAGATATTTCTTATGGTTTTAATAACAACAAAAAAATACATACAATTATATTCAGTATTTGTTTATACTATACTAAGAATATAAATATACATATACATACAATTACAATATATATATGATGGGCTAAAAATTTGTCCCAAAGCAAATAAGTATATATATTCGAAAGAATAAAATAAAACTTATTGGGCTCTGAGCACAAAGATTAACATATTTTTTAACAAATAAATAAAAACGGGCTTGCAGCCCAAGCCCAAATGGAATTTAGTGTTTTTAAACCCTTCGTTCTCTTCATCGAGAAAAGAGAGAAGGAAGAAGTAGTCAGGAAAAAACACAAGAAGAAAGAGAAGAGGAGGAGAACAAAGACTCACCGTGCTCGGCGGAGCACGACGTGGTACTGCCCCGTGTCGGCACTGGGCAGTAGGCGTGTGGTGCTGATCCGAAAGTTGGTTCGACGGAGCCAGTGGAGATGTGTGGAAGGCGATGACGGTCGCAGCGGATCTGTCGACAGGGTGGTGGAGGCACTGGATCTGAACTCGTCAGGCTTGACGCATACTGTGGCGGAGGAACGGTGGTCGTTGGCCAGATCCAGCGACGCTGGCATGAGATCTGGTCGACCGGGTACAGGATCGGACACGACGAAGCTCAGGTGAGTGGTGGTTTGGTGGTGATGTGTGTGTATGGTGTTGATTGTGGTGATGTTGGGCGGAGATAGGGACGAGTCGGGTAGCGGTGCTCGTAGAGGTTACGGTGGTGGCGAGAGGAGGACTGATGGTGGTGGTAGTCGGAGAGTGGGGCCAGAGGTGGTGCTTTGCTTGTAGATGGGTTGGGCGACTGGTGGTTCAGGTGGGGAGTTGGCCAGTTGTGTAGTCGGGATGATGATTGGTGGAAATGATGGTGAGGGCAGGCGGGGGTCGACAGAGAGTGTGGTCGGGATACTAGCGGTGGTTTTGTGAGGATGATTCCTTTGGTGGATGAATTTTGTGGGCAAGGAAAAAAGAGTGGTAATGGCAGAGAACAGGGACGTGTGGCGGCGAGGCCACACCTAGTCTGGTAGAGGCTGCCGTGGCTGATTGGAGTCGGTATAGCTCGGACAAGAAGGCTACGGTGGTGATGAGAGGAATGTAACAGTCCATGTCAGCTTGTCGACACGAACACAAAGATTGGAATGTGTCCAGTATGTCGGACACAATAAATTGGGTTTGTAATTTATAAATATAGTAGAAAGCAGGACAGTGGAATGGAATGGACACGGACACACAGGCCTGGACACGGTATTGGTTGCTTGGTGGTGGATGGGAATTTGTTGCTTGGAATGGATGAGGAGTGGATGTTTATAAAAAAGCATATCTTGGAGAGCAAGCATGTCTACGTGGGCATTCTTACAAATAGAGGCTAAAAGGACAGATGTGGAAACATAGGAAGATTAGAATATTCTAGGAATTTCTAAACTAATCACATGGTTAGAAATAATAACAAATTAATTAGTATAAATGATTTAGAAATAAATAAAGTATCCCACCATCCAAGACCAAGGCTTGGTAGGCTCACGAAAATTTAACAAAAATTAATCCAAAAAAAAAGATTAACTAATTATTAAATAATTATTATTAGAGCTAGAAATAAATTCACAATAAAAATTTAAAAATAATTCTATTAATTAAAAATAGTATTGATTTTCATAATTTAAAATTTTGAATTCTAGGTAGTTGCAGGATAAAGAAGGATTGGAGGCTGTTTCGGAGAAGAAAATCAATTTCGGGTATTTCTTGTTGTCTTCTATCTTCGTGGTTGTAATCTATTTTATGTCTCAGTGAGTTTTGGTAATCCGTGTTGGATTGGAAGGAGCTTGTAGAAGGTGTATTCATTTTATTCCATTAGTGGAGGTTCTTCAGGGTTGGATTCCGATCGTTTCGTGATTTTTCTCACAAGAGTTTTTCACGTAAAAAAAATCTTAGTGTCTGCGATTTTGTGTTGGCGTTTTTGGTTTGTGTGTTTTTTTTTCGGTTCTCTCGTAGAACTTTCTGATTTAGGAGAACGGTTTCTGCGCTTGGTTCCCAACAAATCCTACCAAAGACCTAGCGGTGGATAATGTCGAACTGACAACTTAAAAACCATGGATAATATGAAACATTTAAGCAAATAAGGCACTAATCCAACTTCCACTTCTATCTCCTGAGCAGGTTGACCTTTTACCAAATGAAGCTGAATAAGTCCTAGCCAAAAAGCCATGCATGCTCCAACTAAGAAACCTAAATAAAAAGTGCATGTGGGGTCTTATATACCATCGTCTTCTGCAATTTGTAGATCCATAATACTACCAGAATAAGTGGAGTCAATGACGTATTTAGCCACACCAAGTGAAGTTGGCGCTAGTTGCGACAATATAGTAATAATTAAGAATGGGACGTAGTAGTGACCACGTAAACTGAGTTGCTATACGTTGCAACTATCGTTGTTGATACATCACATGATTCAATTTAAGAATGGAATCATCAGGAGTCACATAGTCATAGCAACGTCACATAATAGTTTGAGGTAGCGATAAATTAGCAACTTTTGTTGAGTCGCTATGCGTCGTAAGTTTCGTTATTAATACATCAAAGGTTTCATTTAAGAGTATTGTCTCTAGTCGTCGGAAAAACAACTCATATTCCGAACAAATTTTCATAAGTCCCTGATCTACCAGTCACACACGCTCTCTCCTCCTCTCTGTCAAATTCCCAAATTCTCTTCATGCTCCCTAGTTCTCTCTATGCATCCTTCCACACCTTCCAACTACTCTGGAACCCTGACTCCTCTTGTAGGTTCACCACACTGTCGTCTTCCTCTCCTTAGGATATCTAGGATTTTGTTAGATTATATTTTGTAATCCATGTAAATATGGCCCATAAGCCCAAACCTAGACACTATATATTGTAACAAACCTTATAAATGAGAACAAGGCATTATTATTTCCTACATGGTATCAGAGCCTCCAGAAAAATCTTAGCTGTCATATTCACTATCCTCGATCCGATCTCCACGCGCCCGACGCGCCCGACGTTGGAGTTGACGGACGTGCTCGATTTCTACGCGCCCGACGCGCCAGACGCGTCCGATCCGACGTGCCCGCCGATCCCCTACGCGCCCGCCGCGTCGATCCGACGACGCGCCGACCCGACGCGCCAGCCGAATGTTTGACGGCCCTTGTTTTTCCACTTCTCAACTCCACCAGGACGACGTATGTCTTCAATCTCTTGAACTTTACATTTCCTGTAGGTCTTGAGGGACTGATCTGAGAGCAGTTCATCAGCCAGTGTTGCCTTCCTCTCTTTCTTTCTCAACCTACTAGAGAAGAACTCAGATGCAGGTTCAATCACAGTGCCCATCTGGAAATACTTCTGAAGTTCCTTAGACTTCTGGCCCTTCTTGAAGTGCCTTTTTGGGTCATTAACAATCACCCCAGAATTCAAAAAGGATCTTCAGATTCTCCTCCCGTCGATCAGCGAAGACCGAACGCGCCCGCCGATCTCGACGTGCCGACCCGACGCACCGGCCGTCCCCTACGCGCCTGACTGCGGCAGACCCTGCCGCTCGCCTCTCCGTGCCAGATCCGGTGCCCCTGATCACGGCCAATTCACCGCCGACCCCGTCCATCAGCGGCAGATTCGTCGGAATTGTACAGATTTTTTGTACACCCGACATCCGCTCGCCCCTACGTGCCAGATCCGGCGCCCCTGATCGCGGCCGATTCGTCGCCGACCCCGTCCATCCGCGATGGCAGATGATGCTGCGTCCAGCTACTCCGTCGCGACTGACGGTGGCGGTGCACACAACCCAAATTATCCTAATCCGAAGGATCCATATTTTCTGAGTTCTGCTGATCAACCAGGAAATATCATTACTCCTATTATTTTTCGTGGACCAAACTATGCTGAGTGGCCTCGGTCGATGCGTCTCTCTCTGATCTCTAGGCGAAAGATCACTTTTCTGGAAGGTACTGAAATTAAACATGTTAATGATGCAAGTAAATTGCTTGATTGGAGATGTGTGCAAGCGCTATTGGTTCAATGGGTTCTTAATACCATTGATCCGTCTCTGAAAAAATCTTTGTCGTACTTTGAGGAGGTTTATCCATTGTGGAACTTGTTGGAGAAAAGATTTGTTGTTAGCAATGGCACTCGGAAGCAACAAATTAAGGTGGCTTTGGCTGAGTGCAAACAAACGGCTTCGATGTCTGTGGAAACCTACTTTGGAAATTTGTAGTCTTTGTGGGATGAACAAGCTGCTTATTTCCCATTGTCATCTTGTACCTGTGATGAACTTGCTGCAAAGCTGCAGGCCATGAGGGATGAAGACCACTTTCAAGACTTTATGTATGTGTTGAATGCTGAGTTGTATGGTCATACCCGATCTAATCTTCTGGCTCAGGATCCTCAGCCAA
This sequence comes from Iris pallida, assembly GCA_029216955.1. Lineage (NCBI taxonomy): Eukaryota > Viridiplantae > Streptophyta > Magnoliopsida > Asparagales > Iridaceae > Iris > Iris pallida. The sequence goes on from JANAVB010033620.1 coordinate 17,356,896, forward strand.
GTTTAGATCGGGCATATCAGGCAGTCCGTGAGGAGGAGGATATGCAAAAATCTCAGGTCCAATCCGCTGCTGAGGAGGTGTTGGCGCTGGCTATCAAGACTTCACCTCGTCTTTCTACTACTTCTAATAGTAGAACCTCAGATTCCAGGGACAAATCAGGTATGATCTGTACTCATTGTGTACATCCATCTGGTGCAAAGTCCAGCCTCTCACAGCTACAACAGCCAAGAACGCCCTAACCGTAGGCATCTTAGCTATCGGGGCAAATGTCTTTGAATAGTCGATCCCTTCAACCTGATGATTACCGAACACAACCAGCCGTGCCTTTAAGCGCTCAACACTGCCGTCGGATTTGTACTTTATTTTGTACATCCATCAACTTTCCAACGCTTTCTTCCCAGGAGGCAAATCGACAAGACTCCAAGTCCCATTATCTTCCAGAGCCTGTATTTTAGTGTGCATAGCCGCACGCCAGCCAGAATCTCGCGAGGCCTGGCGATATGAAGTAGGCTCAACACCTGCAGTGATAGCTGCAAGAAATTCTCTGTATCCAGCAGTAAATATGTCATAACTTAGAAATTGTGTTAGAGGATATGAAGTACCTGAGGAAGTGACGGGAACAGATGAACTTTACTTCGAATAGCATTCGTCACAAAATCCTGTAATCGCACTGGCTGTGATTTTTTTCTCATTCCTCTTCCCAATACTTCCTCGACGGGCACCTTTGGCAACACTGTATCCCCTGTATTATTAGTAGTATCCGTATTACCCCCAGCGGACTCTCCTGTCAATACTTCTGCAGCTACCTGTGCATCCTTGCCACTCGGTGCCGAGCCACCAGCAACCACTCTGGCCTCAGTAACCGTAACCGGTACCATCCCAATAACTTCTATATTGTCTCCCGGCACCTCAACAGATATATGACGTATCACAGAAGACATCTCGCTAGCAGAGCCACACCCAGGAAATTCTTTTTCATAAAAAGTAACATCACGGGACACAAAAAATTTACCAGTCTCCAAATCATACAGTTTTCATCCCTTTTTATCAAGTAGATACCCAACAAAGATATATTTTCTACTCCTGCTAGCAAATTTATCATGTCGGAATTTTAAATCATACGCATAGAACAGACAACCAAAAATACGTAGATGATCATACGAAGGAGCCGAACCATATAAAACTTCATAAGGAGACTTAAAACCCAAGATACTAGAAGGTGTTATATTTATCAAATAACATGCACCCAGAACACATTCTCCCCAAAAATCAATAGAAATAGAACCCTGAAATCTCAATGCCCTGGCTACATTTAAAATATGTCGATATTTTCTTTCCACCCTTCCATTATGTTGAGGTGTCCCAACACAGGATGTTTGGAACAATATACCTTGAGATAAAAAATAATCTTGTAAACAATTAAATTCAGTGCCATTGTCACTCCGCACACGACGTATATCAGCCCCAAACTGACGCTTCACCATAGCAATGAATTTAAGAAATATAGAATAAACAGCACACTTATCCGTCAATAAAATAACCCAAACAGCTCTAGAAAAATCATCCACCAAAGTCAAAAAATATCGTGCCCCATTAGATGACGGAACACGATATGGTCCCCACAGATCACAGTGTACAAGTTCAAAGCATCTCAAAGTACGACTACTATACTATCAGGAAAAACATCACGAGTCTGTTTAGCTTGATGACAAATATTACAAGCCTTATGAGAAAACACACTACTACCAGAGAGAAAACGTAAAGTCTGTATTACTTTATCTGAAGGATGCCCCAGTCTACTATGCTAAACCTCGGAATCACTCTCTTTGCATGCCAGGATCACCGAAGCCAAAGAAGCTGGAACCTCCCCCAAGAAGTAAAGTCCACCCCTCTGTTCACCTGCTCCAATCACCATCCTCGTACTTCGGTCCTGAACAAAACACAAATCAGGAGTAAATAACATATCACAATTTCTGGTACCAATCAATTGTGAGACAGAGATCAAATTGTAAGTCAATATCGGAATATAAAGAACATCCGTCAACACCAATAAAGCTGTCAAAAATACTTTACCTCTCAAAACAGTCTCAATAGTGCTCCCATCAGGCAAAATCACAGGACAGACGGAGCCCTCAAAGCAATCAACTAAACAGTCACGAGAATCTGTCGCATGAAGAGTAGCTCCAGTATCGAATATCCAAGCGACAAAAGAATTCTTACCCATCAGACACTCAGAGTTTAAAGAATCAGGGTTGGAAGAATTATCGTTACCCGGCAAGCTCATCAGTTTCTGTCATTGTTCACCTGAAAGTGGTGAAGGATACCCTCCATGCATCATATCCGCCGAACTCCCAGCAAGACCAGCAGGAACACCATAACCAGCAGCGGCGACATGATGAACAACTCCTGTGCTACCGGTATCGCATCTCCCATCACGTCTCTGTTGTGGTGCCGGGCCTCTGCCACCACCAGCACCACGTCCGCCCTCACGCCGAGGACGAGTCTCCCACCACTCTGGATAGCCAATCTTGGCAAAGCAAGTTGCAACATCATGAAAGTACAAATTCGACGGCAGTGTTGAGCGCTTAAAGGCACGGCTGGTTGTGTTCGGTAATCATCAGGTTGAGGGGATCGACTATTCAGAAACATTTGCCCCGGTAGCTAAGATGCCTACGGTTAGGGCGTTCTTGGCTGTTGCAGCTGTGAGAGGCTGGACTTTGTACCAGATGGATGTGCACAATGCTTTTCTTCATGGAGATCTGACAGAAGAAGTGTATATGAAGTTGCCGCCAGGATTTTTGCATAGTGAACCCAACAAAGTGTGTCGCCTGCGTAAGTCTCTATATAGATTGAAACAGGCACCACGTTGTTGGTTTGCTAAGCTTGCTGCTTCTCTGATATCCTATGGATTTATTCAATTTCATTCCGATTATTCCTTTTTTTCCCTTTTTAAAGGGAAGGTAGAGTTTCATGTTTTGATCTATGTGGATGATATGATTGTGTCTGGTAATGACTCAGGTGCTTTAGATGCTTTCAAAAAGTACCTTAGTTCTTGCTTTCACATGAAGGACCTTGGTGTGTTGAAATACTTCCTTAGCATAGAGGTGGTTCGGAGTGTAGAAAGAATTTCCTTGTGTCAAAGGAAGTATGCTTTGGACATCATTTTAGAATGCGGCTTGATGGGGTCTCGACCTGCTGGCTTTCCTATGGAGCTCAATCACAAGCTGGCAGAATCGACTAGTCCAAAGATGGAGGATGCAGAGTCTTATCGGAGGCTGGTTGGGAGGTTGATCTATCTATCATTACTCACCCTGACTTAGCCTACGATGTGCATATCTTGTCTCAATTCTTACAGGAGCCTCAATAAGATAACTGACATGCTGCTTTGAGAGTTATCAGATATCTCAAACATGCACCGGGACAGGGTATTCTTTTGAAAGCTGATTGTGATCTTCGTCTTTCTGGTTGGTGTGATTCCGACTGGTCCAGTTGTCCCTTGACTCGCCGCTCTGTTACAGGCTGGTTGGTATTTCTGGGGGATATCCTATTTCTTGGAAGACCAAGAAGCAACCAACTGTTTCCCGATCTTCCACTGAAGCTGAATACCGATCTCTTGCTGCGCTTGTTTGTGAGTTGAAATGGTTGAAGGAGTTATTGGTGTGTTTGGGAGTTCGTCAGGAATCTGCTATGTCGGTGTATTATGACAGTCAGTCAGCCCTGCACCTGGCCCAGAACCCGGTATTTCATGAGCGCAGTAAGCATATTGAGGTAGATTTGCATTTTGTTCGCGATGCCGTAATAGCCTCGCATGTTCCTACTTCTTCTCAACTGGCTGACATCCTCACCAAGACCTTTGGAAAGCATGTGTTTGATTCTTTCCTTCCTAAGTTGGGCATTTGTGACTTGTATGCTCCAACTTGAGGAGATGTGTTAGATTATATTTTGTAATCCATGTAAATATGGCCCATAAGCCCAAAGCTAGACACTATATATATTGTAACAAACCCTATCAATGAGAACAAGGCATTATTATTTCCTACAGATTTTGACATGAATCCCTTCATTGTGTCAAAGGCTAGATTTCTATTGTTGCAACTAAAACCCGAAGGGATTTTATTATTTTAATGGCTAATACATTGTAGTATCGTTCTAGTAATAAATGAAATTTCATAGTTCAATATTTTTGAAGGGTCAAGATGATATAGGAGTTTCCTAAATGTAACATTTGATAATTGATAAATTTATACCTCCTTGTACTACCCTCTAATATTTCGTATTGGAGGTGTTGAAGAATGGGACTACTAGATTAATATTCTTAGCGTATACTTTTTCATGTTTAGAAGTTGACGTGGGCAAAGATGACTCCATGACTACTAGGATCATGAATGTTTTCTGGATGGAAAGAAGAGAATGTAAAAATTATTTTTTATTACAACTTAAAATCGATTACAAAACTTTTGAAATAGAAAATTTGGAGCCAAGTAGAGATTATGGAGAGATGGAGCGATGGAGGTCAAATCAGCATGTGATTCCTCTACTCTGTTGAATATCTGACAGCTTTTGGGAACTATGAAGTGTGAGGGAGCAAGAGCTGACGTGATCAGGTGGTTTGAATACATGGATTTCCTTGTCACCTATACCCTCAGTTTGTCGTCCTTGAGATTTACAAAGAGTCGGTTATTTATAGGAGAATAACTGGAGGTAGTTATTTGTTCTTCCACGGGGATACACTGTCCAGCGTAGAAATAAGACAACAGATAGGGTCACTACCTAGCAAAAAAGATCTCGGAGTGGAAGCTACGTGTACCACGTCCATCAATAACTGACCGTGAATGTGGCCTACTTGTAACAAACGATGTGAGACACGTTCTCTCGGAAGTAATATGGAAACAACAAGTGGATGGAGCGGTTGCAACTTTGCGACCACAGATTGATTGTGTAAGAAACAGTAGGTTTCACGACTGTACACATCTCAAGTTGGAAACAAACCAAGGCCATAATGAAAAAAAAATGGGGGCTTGGTGACTATACACGTCTCCTCCATGTTGGCATAAAAACTAGGGCCATCATGCAAAAAATTGGGTCTTGACGACTGTATATGTCTCCCCACATCGTAAACATGATGGAGCTTTGGTGCGGAAATAACCTTTACTGAAACAACAACTAATTATGTTGGGGGCACAAAAACATAGTCCTCCATTGTTAAATGATCAGCGGAAGTCCTCTTTCGTTAAGAAACCAACTACTCATTATCCGAGGCATTTTTGATCAATACTCTTTGGCGGTTGTCAAATAACATGGACGATACCTCTTCAGTTTCCATTAAGTGATAGTCATTAACTGTACTAACATAGTTCTCAATTGAAGTAAGCTTGCAAGTAAGACCTTTTTGGGAGTAAAGCTTCTTTCCGTTAGTTTGGTTCTAGTTAAGGTTTTTAAGAAGATATGGATGTTCAGACACACTACAAGAAAAAATGGCTTTTTTGACGATTTATTTCTTGATGGTCTTAAAAAATATCAAAAAAAGGGGTTATCTTGACGGTTTTAGATATACGTCAAGAAAACACATATTTTATGTCAATTTAGTAAATTTTTACCATAATACTTGACGGCTTTGGAGGAGCTGTCAAGAAACATCATTTTATTTATTGACGGTTTGGTGATAACCGTCAACTAATGTATGTGCGGAAAAATTATCGTAATTTTTTAGCTGCAATTATAGTAAATTTTTTAATTTTTTTCATATTTGTTGACGGTTGTGTTATTTTTAATCAAGAAACCCATAAAACTTCTTTCGATCTCAAAATCCTCTCTTAGAAAATCTTCCTCCTCCCAAGAGATGTTCCGAGCTTGCTCTGAGAAAGAAAAACTCTCAAAAGAAAAATAAAGAAAGAAAGAAGCAACCGAAGAAGATCTCAAAACCCACTCTTAGAAAGTCTTCCTCCTCCTAAGAGATGTCCCGATCGACCTTACTCTGAGAAAGAAAAACTCTCAAAAGAAAAAAAAAAAGCAACCGAAGAAGAAGAAGAAGAAATCCTAATTTCCTCCATCTTCTTCTTTGATCACAAGGTTTGTACGTACGTCCCGAGTTTGCTCTAGATCCAAAATTAGGGGTAAGATTTCCTAAGCGAAGATTGGTATAGTTTTCCTAAGTCCATCCAGGAAGCCCTTTAAGAAAAGTGTCGCCGCCAATAAATTTGTGCCCCCTCCTCCCTCTGAACCCAGATCGAGAAGCTGGCCTTTATCTGAAAGTCCAAAGAAGATCATCCACGCCTCCATTGCTGACGACGATAGCCTCTCCTACACCACCTATGATGTGCTAGTCAACGCCTACGTCAGCCTCCGCTCTCATGCCGCCTCCAGGACGGTATTCCACCATATGGTCGACATCGGGTTCATGTCAATTAGTATATTCGTAATAATGTTCTTCTTATGTACCTCAGATGTGGGCTCATTCCTGACGCCCAAAGGCTATTCGATCAAATGCCTGAGAGAAATGTCATTTCTTGGATCAGTTCACCTACTCTATGGTTATTAAAATCTGTGCTCGGTTGGGCTCTTTGAATAGTCGATTGCTGACTTGGAGCTTATTGGCTTTAAGAAACCAAATTCTGAAGATAAGGGAAAGCAACCCAAGAATAACAATAACAAAGGAAAGAAGTCTCTGACAGTCGATATCTCAGCTGTTGGATATTTTTCCTCTAAAAATCTGCAAACAAAATAAAAGAAGTTAAAGTTACCGGCCTCCAGGGAAGTCGCCCACGAAGCACTGCCCTAAGAGTTAATCCGGGTCTATGTGCAGACTTTTTCGGATGCTCCTAGTGGTAAAACCCCCGCTCTACCGGTATCTCCTCGTCGTACACAACTCGGAAAGAGCGACCCCGAACTTAGCTTTTCTGCCCAGAGCACAAACCGAAGAACAATGCTTTGAATTGAACAAGAGAGAATGAGAGGGAGAGAGTGGAGTGAAGATTGAGATTTTTATTGAAAGGATGCTCTCTTATATAGTATTAAGCATATGCTAAAGATAGTCTATGCTTAAAATAGCCTATACAAAAATTATCCAAAAGAGGCTACGTCTCCAACTTAAAAATGACACATGTTGAAGACTTGGCTTTTGAGGACTTGGCTTTTGCATGTAACATGCAACAATCCCCCTCCCAAAAGTCAAGTTCCGAAAAACATAGAGATGACAAGGAAATAAGAATTGATAGAGAATTTCTGGGCAAATATATATTATGCATAGATGAGATGGACTATAGCCTTGAATCTCACTTAGTTACTATTGTCTTTGTCTGAAGAAGTGCTTGATGGACTATGCCTTGAATCAGACTTCTTGAACCAGATTCAGAAAATAGCACACATAATACGCTAGAGGTTCTTTGGGTCTATCGGATGGCGCTTTGATTGGCCATGCGCACTTTTACACATTCATGAGAGTTGTCTAGGTTCGTCCTGTCCTATAGTCGCGGCCTTCACGACCTCTCATATAGGTAAGTCCTCAAGGGTTGGTGATAGATATCAACCTTGCATATCATGCTTGGACTTATTAAGAGTTTAAACTCACCCTAACCATATCACACCGGAACACTGTCACCATAGGGATAGGGTATCAATGTACACATGTACAGCCTCCTGGGCTTTTATTTTAAAGAGAATTTAATCTCAAGGTCAGTGTTCCATATTAGTCACCTAGTCCAGTTTGTTCCTACCCATTGAACCGGCTTCTTGGGATCTCCGGTCAGACTCGGTTGGGTTGCCACTGTTGGTGACTAAATTATGGGCTTAACCCCATCCCCCTCGATGATTCTAGGATCAATGTCCTAGACAAACTCTTCGTCAAGAGTAAACAGACTCTTCGTCAAGAGATCTGTAAAGTTCTTTTATGACTTTATAGTCAAGAACTATAATTTTATTTTTTTTACGGCTCTTTACATGTCTTGACACGCAGCTGCATGTACCTGTTCATCTTAGAGTTCACAAGATAATACTTTTAGCATAATTTTAAAACAAATGACATGTACAAAAATATGTAGTATAAAATGTTGAGCCATACATCTAGCTTCAGTATAAGATGCATGTGGCTGAAGATAACATTTCAGACTATATAATAGTCTTAGCTATGATAGATTTGTAACACAAACCTCAAGAGATGACAATTTTCCATAGAGTATATATATATATATATATATATATATATATATATATATATATATATATATATATATATATTTTTTAAATAAAATATATATATATATATATATATATATATATATATATATATATATATATATATATATATATATTAAATAAAATATATATATATATATATATATATATATATATATATATATATATATATATATATATATATATATATATATATCCATAAATGGATTAGATGTCATATGAATCAGTTACCCAGTTTGTATTTAAAAGATATTTCTCTGACATAAGAGTATCTAATATGATACAATTTATAGCCTAGAATATCCTTAAAATATTATTTCTATTACTATATAGAATAGAATAACTGGTTTGGCTGATTTAGAAATCAAAGTTAGTGACATCAGACTCATGTGATTTTACTAATTACTGATATAAGTCTTAGAATAGTGAGTCAAAAATTATTTGACTCTGTTACAGTATCCATGGCTCTAAAGATTTATCTTTACTAGCCATGTTTGCAAAAATGACAGTTTAAAGTACTAGAATAATAGTTTAAGTGATTTTGCTAATCAACCTTAAAAAAAAATTAGTTTATCAAGTGTTGATTAACTTGGGTTAACTGTAGGGGTCGTTTCCCACCTAGCGAAGGTCCACAGGGGGACGATTAAGTACCGTGTCGCTTAGGGCTATTTACGTCCGGTTGACAGGAGGACCCTTTCGGCTTGTACCCAAAATAATCTCAACTTTTAAAACTTCAAATTTAAAGGAATTTGCAATTTCACTAACTATTTTCTTGTGACTAAATTGTTTTAATGAGTCAGAAGAATTATAGTGTCACAGAATATAAGGAAAGACAATGTTTGTCTAAATATTGTGATAGAATAATATTGTGATTTCTTTCTGACTATAAATTCTAATATTGTGAAAATATAGCCATTTAAGGTTCGGACATACAAACCAATCAAAAAAAACATTTAAAATCATCATAATATATATATACAAAAATCAAGAAAATTGGCTCACTAACTCAACAATATATATTTGTCCAACTAACATACAAAATCAGAAAATGAATAGAATATGTGAATTGTAAATGTAAAAAATTATCTTTCCACTTGATCGGAGCAATTTTGTATTTCTTGATTTTGTCTTTAGTAATAACACTTCAGAAGAAATATCATTTCCTATTATTCTCACTAAATATCCATTAGTATCCAAGAATATAGAAAATGAGTTTTACAAACATCAAGTTTTGAACAATGGAACAAAGAACTTTTGTATTACTTACCTTCACTCTTAGCATGTTTGAACATTTTCTAACAAGTCATGGCTTCTAATGTTTCTGACTTGAAGAGATAACATTACAAAGATCATGTTAAGAATAGAAGAGTACAAAATACATTTATATTACCATCACCGTTAACATGTTGCTTCTTTCCTAAAAAGGTAAAACGTTTCTAATAATACGGTCTTCAAGAAATAGAGGTTAGTTTGTATATTAACAAAAAATATATGATGCACAAATTTGTTCATTCTTGCACAACAATACATTTCTACATAGTTTCAATCTTGCAGGATTTTCAAGACAACATATATTTGACAAAGTGTCAATGAGTCAAAAGTAGACTAAGAAAGAAATGTTTTCCATATTTGAAATCCACTAAGGGGTATTATGTTGAGTTTAATGCACTTCTTTTTCTCCATTTGATAATCAATTGCATGCTTGTTATATATTCTGACATAAATATGATTCATGGTTGTTAAATTTGAACCATTGAATGCTCAAACATGTGGAGATTTGAAAACATTCAATTGGTGAACGTTTGGCCTGTTTGAAGAATCCAAAGGACTAAAAAAAATATTGGTTAACATACACAACATTAAAAATAAATTAATATATATCACAAGCATTTAGTGCTTCATAGGAACAATCACAATTTACGATTAAAAAAAATTCAATAGGTGCCACAACAAAATATCCATGAACACAGATAAATACCCAGCTTATATTCGATATGTACTAGATTATAAGACAAGGATAGATGAACCAAAGCCAAACTATTTAACATCGTTAGGTGGACTTGGGGTAAACTCCTAGCCACATCAAATTATGTAAGCTCTTTTGCTCCCTTAGCCACTATAGCATAGTGTAGTTCCTTCTGCCCCTTTTTTTTTCCATATGTATATGTCCTTCATGAAAATGTGTGTTGCTGAAACGTGTTTTATATAATAAAAAAAATACTAAATGCATCAGAATATAACCGCTTTAATTGTTCAAATTATGCAAAAAATCTTAACACGATGGAATGACTTTGTATCTCTTTTTCCATTTCAGTTTTACAAAAAGAGTATATAATGAAGACTTCCAGAGCAAATGTCTTCTAATCGTCTTCATGTAAGCACAGATTCTCAGAGCAAAGAGTATATAATGAAGACTTCCAGAGCAAATGTCTTCTAATCGTCTTCCAGAGCAAATGTCTTCTAATCGTCTTCATGTAACCATGGAATAGAACAAGGAAAACATACAAACTCAACTACTTCCTAGATTAAGCTAACAGAAAACTGAAGTAAAACACACGAAGAGCAAAATGTTGAAGAGACAACACTTATATGTACTGCAACAATTTCAATCATAAACCAATCCCACTTGGTTTCCGGCCTCATAAAATTTGATATATTGATAGAATTGAGCAATGCAAAACAACAAATACTATAGGACAAGTATTTATGACTTAATACTACTGGTAGTCCCTTGAGCAAAATTATATAAGCTTTTCCTCTGAATCATATACTCTGAAAGCATTATGGTATTATAGTAACAGCTCACATGTATGATAAGTTCTTTCAATAGACTAGTAATTTGTATCACAAATTAACTATATAATGAAACTCAAGGAAACAAAAAAAATTGAGAAATTTTAAATACAAGAAACATTTGTTTCCTAAAACATATTGATATCATGCAGGGGAGGTTAAGGACCAGGATAAACATGTATTAATTTGTAGGGAAGAAAACTCCGCATATGCATTTTCTTAATTGCATGAGAAATAAAATTCTCAAGTAGTCTAGCAAAACCCAAAAAAATGGTGCAGTTTGGAAAAGGTTCTCTCCAATGCCTCCCAAAGGATAGAAAAAATACTTCCAATAACATGCAAATCATCCACATTCTTATGATAAATATGAGCCAAAGAAGGAATAGAAAAACACAAAACTCAATTAAAATGATAAGTAGATAATGGTTAGGCTAGCTGGACAACTCAGAAACTATTGCATCCTGAGTTTGATCAGCTATTATAATTTATATGATTGTTGTCTAGCACATTGTTCAAACAGAAACAATATCTAACACTAGCTTAGTCCGTCATCTGATATAGGAAAAAATGTGAATTAATTAACTACGGTTCAAAGTGGTCCCATATAATGTATGAACTATAAAAGTCAGGCTCACTCCTTTAGCATATTAATTTCTTTTTTTTTATCAGCAATAAACTAGATAGAGCCAGGTTTGGAGGTGGTTTAGTTCCTAAAATATGTGTTTAGTTTGAGCTATGAACTAAATTTGGGACCCAAGGAGAGAGATATCAGATTCGTCTTTCGCATCAGGTTCAAACCCGCATATGAAGAGGTATATCTAACCATGTGTCTCCTATCGGATAATTGAAAAGTGTATATTATAATATAAAATGTTGGACTTCTCACTCAGGCTTAGCTTTTGGGTCAAAGTGTTTCGAAATCATGTATCTAGGTTTGTAATAGACTATTTTAAACATTTGTTGGAAAAATTTGTACGTTAACACTTGTTAAAACAGAGTGCTTACAGAAGGCTATATTTTTTACAGAGTGCTCACAGAAGAACATTTTTATGTGTATATAACGTTATAAAAACAGAATGTTCAGAATGAGATTGTTACAAAACAATTGTTAAACAATAACTAGTTTGGAAACCATAGAAAAGCTAAATGTTTCAGTAGATCGAATTAACTCTTAGATTGTTGGATATTTTTCCTCTAAAAATCTACAAACAAAATAAAAGAAGTTAAAGTTACCGGCCTCCGGGGAAGTCGCGCACGAAGCACTGCCCTAAGAGTTAATCCGGATCTATGTACAGACTTTTCCGGATGCTCCTAGTGGTAAAACCCCCGCTCTACCGGTATCTCCTCGTCGCACACAACTCGGAAAGAGCGACCCCGAACTTAGCTTTTCTGTCCAGAGCACAAACCGAAGAACAATGCTTTGAATTGAACAAGAGAGAATGAGAGGGAGAGAGTGGAGTGAAGATTGTGATTTTTATTGAAAGGATGCTCTCTTATATAGCATTAAGCATATGCTAAAGATAGTCTATGCTTAAAATAGCCTATACTAAAATTAGCCAAAAGAGGCTAAGTCTCCAACTTAAAAATGACACATGTTGAAGACTTGGCTTTTGCATGTAACATGCAACATCGGCATCTGCCACTCAATCAAAGACATATGCTTTCGACGAATCTGGCTTCATACAGACTATACTTATCGTAGTATGTTGCTTCCTACAGTCTGTTGCTTCCCACAGTCTTTTACTTCATACAAACTATGTTTCCTGCAACCATCTACTTCCTACAGCCTTATGCTTCATGTCGAGCCTATTTCAGTATGAACATGGCTAATATCAGAACATCCTTTTTTCCATGTGTGTCTTCTATCATTAATAAGTGTGTCTTTTAACATGAAAAATGGAAACCATAGCTTTGGAGCCCAGTTGCTCTAAAAGATTTCATGTTTCCATTCCGCAGCTAGGTTAGGTGTAGTCTATGTTTGCGAGATGCTCTCGTAATAATTATGTTACTAAACTCTAGTTAAGTTAGTAATATCCTTATGAAACGGTCATGTCCATCTTACCTTAGAAGTAGAATTCTTTTTTTTATTTCTCGTTGATAGGAGAGGCCATAGTTTCCTTTTCAGCTGTAAATGGCAACTGATAGAGTTCTCCAATTCTTCCATAATTAGCTTCCAAACTTGAGCTAGCGGTTTAAAACCATCATAGAATTTGATTACATTGATATGGCGAAGTGGTTTTAATCATGGTAAATAAAAGACTCATCTGTGACCAAAGAATGTCCCCACTCCAGCATTTTATAAAAACTCTTCACCTGAATGTTTACTAATTCGTTCAGCCCAGATTTAATGATCAGATTCGTAGGCATTGTTTCCACAAGAGTTCTCGGAGGGGAATTGGTGCTCTCGTTCTAGTTGATTGGCTTGACTCTACGTCCTTGGTCAAGAATTGCACGACTGAAGTTGAAGTCAATGCAAGATAATAAACTTTTAATGATCAAGTTGGATTATTAAGAGAATGAAGACTTCTAGCTCTGTGAAAGTGGAGTGGACAGTTGTCATTGGCTATTCCTGAGACTCTATACTTCTAGTCCTATGAGATATGACCAGGTCACTAGAAGACGGCTGTTTAGCTATAGACTCGTTAAAGTCAGGAGCAGAACCAGTAATTTTAGGATCAACTGCTTCAGTTGGCTCCTGAATGATTTCTTCATGAAGTTCTAATTCTTGAAAATGAACTTCACCCTGAGTTGTTAAACTTGCAAGTCATTCAAGCAACATTATTAGCGCATGATAGTAATTTAAAGCTAGAAACTAAATCTAGTTGAAGAGGATAAAATGACACCTTAGCTAATTTCATCATGGTTTGTCATCAGCCCCACTTGCAAAATGGCAACTTAAAGTTTGAATATTTTAGCATTGAAAAATGATCAAAGAACATACCTGACGACATTCTTGGCACATGGGGTTCATCAATAGCTCAAGAAGCTTTACTACAGTTGCTAGATCCGTTGCAGAGACTATTTCATATTGGAGAGACATAATCTATTTTGATATCTAGTTGCTCCTCTCCTATATACCTCTACATCTACATCATATATTCGTAGATCTACGATAGTTGTTGCATTAGCTACTGGCCTTTATGCCCTTGGTGACTCCTCAGGGGAAGAGGGGATGATGTCGATCGCAACTTCTTTCGTAGTTCGGGAAGACTCCGTTGGCAAACGTGGTCTTGTTATTATGGAAGTTCTTTATATGATGCAAGAAGACTTAGGGGCTACGTACGTAATTGGCAAGATTATCTCAGCAATAACATCAAGTACGGGATCTACCACTAGAAGTGGAGGCCTTGATGCTTCATACTCTTTTGTCGGAGAGGTGAGGGGTACTCCTACCAAAGATTGTGGCAGGCCTAGTTTTTTTTGACGATGACATCTTTGACTTCCTCTTTTTCATTGTCGGTGGTGATTCGACTAATGATGAAGCTTTGTGCTTTCGAGATATCAAAGATATGTCAATTGGAGGTGCTTGCTCATCTAAGGGGTCAAAATCCACTATCGTTTACAATTGAATTTATGGTTAAGTATCCAGCTCTTTGCCCTTCTGAGAGGGTATTCGAGAGGCTGTGGCTTCCTTGGACGATGGTTTCTACCTTCCACCTTCAATGAAGGATTTTTCACAGTCGAAGTCTTTGTAGAAGAAATTGATCGAGCAGTAAAATTGAGCCATGGACAAAAGAATGTGTACTTAAGCATCTTTTTTTGGAAGAGTATAGTGCACACTAGTACAACACATCTAAAATATCTCCAGGCTTGTACCTTGTCTATCAGACTATGTCACTCCCCATTCCCGGAATACGTAAATTTTTTATTTTTTCTGTATATGGTATCTGGCACCTGTATCTTGAATGTATGTATCATGTATTTGTAACTGGCCATGGCATGGAACAGTATCTCGTCGCGGATTAGTGTGCCACCCCTTGTCCTTGTTTGGTTGTAGGCGTGGTTCACTATTTCGATGATAGGATTTCTGAACCGTGTTGTGGTTAGGATTTTATTTATTTAATTAATTTAATTAGTTATTGCGTGTAGCATTTAGCATTCATTAGTCACATGGTTAGGAGCATGCTTGAGATTAGGGTTTTCTTTGAGTCAACCCAACCCCTATATATATTCTCTTCCTCTCTCTCTCTCTCCTCATTCACTCACTCTTTTTATTTTTTTTTCTCCCAACGTTTAGGCAAGTACATCTTGCACCAAATGGAGAGATTCTTGCATTTTTTATTTCTTGATTTTTCTTTGATAAGATTTGTCTATATTGTTCTTCTCATCATCCTCTACAAGTTTAGTACTTAGCATTTTTGATTTCCATGGATAAATTCTTGTAGATCTAAGTTTATGTCATTTTCGGATTTCTTGGGTTTGATCTAGTAAACCTTGTTATTTTCAAGTTTTGATGGTTCCATGTGGTAGAGAATTTCTTTTTGCCCCATTTTAACCTATGGAAGTCTGGATTCTGACTTTGGATGAAGGAGTTATGAAGCTTTGAAGCCATGGCTTTCCATAGTTTTTCTTCTCAGAAAGTGGAGAAGAAGAACAGTGCTTGACCGCATGAACTTTCATGCGGCAAGTTTTCCCTGGCCGCATGGCTTGTTAGCTTTTGGCCGCATGAACTTAGTTTTTCTTTTCTGGCCGCATAAGCAGTTTCAACCGCATGAGCATTCGCAGCCGCATGTGTATTCTCAGCCGCATGAGCCATTGCAGCCGCATGAGTGCTTCCCCAGCCGCATAAGATCCAGCCCCCACTGCCGCATGAACTCTGATTTTCTGAGCCGCATGCGCCCCGCATATCTCAGCCGCATGAGCCTGCCTCAATCCTTGCCGCATATGCCTGATTATTTTCTCGGCCGCATAAGCTTGATTATTTGCAGCCGCATAAAGCCTGATTCTTTTGCAGCCGCGTAAAGCCTGATTCTTTTACAGCCGTATAAGCTTGCTTCCACCGTGCCGCATGAACCTTTAGTGACGCAGCCGCATATGACCCGCATGCTTCCAGCCGCATATGACCCGCATGCTCCCAGCCGCATATGTGCCAATCCATTTCCAGCCGCATGAGCTTACTCATTCGCAGCCGCATGTGTATTCCCAGCCGCATGAGCGTGCATCCCTTCAGCCGCATGAACACCCGCATTCCTGAGCCGCATGCACCCGTTCGTCCTGAGCCGCATGACCCAGCTTTTCTGAGCCGCATGAGCCCATCCACCCTTGGCCGCATAAGGGCCTACTTTGGCTGTTTAGTTTATTTTGTGTCCTATTGATTGCATTATGGCTAGAATTTCTCCCACTTCCAATATGAAAGTGGTAGATCCTTGTGTTGACTCCAAGGATCTTTATGTTTCACTTTAACCGGATTTTATATGTGACTTTTAGGTCACGAGAGGTCTGTGTGACTTCCTGACTTGACCATGTTCCTGACCAGATTACCTTTACATGTGATGGTACCTTTTCTAAGTGTGTATTGAGATATAATATTAGTACGCACTGCGGTACTATTTAATGAGTGCACTGAGGTATGACTTCACGTGCTAAGTGATCATTCGTGTTATATGTCAATACATGTGTACCTTCCAGCACAAACATGGTAATTGGTCAGCAATAGTGTCATGGTATAATGATTGTTGGTTGAAGCATTACACTAAGCATGGATCTAGATTTTGGACTCCTTGAACCGATGTGGATTCATACTTAGGGTGCACGTACTATGGTACGACATACAGGAGGATGACCATGTGACCAGACATGCAATTCCAATACCAAGATAGGGTTAACCTAGCAACTTAAATTGGTAGAAGCATTGGAAGGGAACAGAATCCCGAGATCGTGCCATACTATAGCCACCCCCGGGTCCCGTCCTGACGTGTCGGGTTGGCCGCCACGGATACAGTTTCATCTGCCTATAGTGGATGACTATATCTGACTCCTGCGTGCTATGTTTTATATGTTTTAGCGCGGTGGCCCTATGGGGGACCGGTGCATAATTAAAGTGCTATGTATATGTATATTATATGGTTTGGCTAGCCCTGCTGGGTTGGCACGATCTGAGGATTCCTATATACTGCATTACTGGGATAATCCAGGCAAATCGTAGAAAGCCGTAGAATTTGATTGGCCGCTTATAAGCCGACTTGTTTGTGACATGTTATCTTTTGTTAGCAACTGAGAAACATGGACTATCGTGGTACGTGGTCCAACCCATGTCCTTGTTTGGTTGTTGGGTTGGGCTATTGTGCTGCGATAGACTATGGACCGAAGTCGCGATCAGAAGCCCTTTTACCTGTCCATGGTTATAGGATATATCTTATCTCGGCACGATATTGGCACCGTTTGTCCTTGTTTGGTTGTAAGGGTGTCGTATTGTCTCGATGATATGGTATAAGCCTATAACTCGTGGATCAGGCCTTATTTTACTCATTGGATTTATCTCTTTTTTGTGCTCCCTTGTGGTACTTGCTATTCGGGGCCTGACCCCACTGGTTTTGTTTGGCCAGATCTCGTAGCAGCTCCAGAGGATCCAGCTTTCTACCCGAACAATGGTACACACCAGGAGTATGGGCGTCAGGGACCATGAGTGGGTTTCTTCTTCACCGCTCTGATATCTTCTATTTTGTACTTGGCGTTTAGCCTCCGCCACCTGTTTAGCCGGCAGTTCTGGATACTAGTTTACTTTTACATAATTATAATTAAATCAGACTGCAGCTGACTACAGTTATGTACTATTGACTCTCGGTACTAGCTCATTATTTTGTAAAGCTAGACTCATGAATCATTTTGATGAAGCGTCGGGGACGCCTTACTGCTTTGTCTTATATGATCATTATTTACTGCTTTTTGTTTTGATTGATTGAGACATAGATGCTCTATGAGACAATAGGAGACCTGATTGTAGCATGCACCCCCTAGTCTCTTGACAGCCACGATCGCCGTATGACGTTTATATACCTCATACGGTGTAGCTGGCCTAGTCCGTCTTAGTATTCTGGTACTGTAGTGGTGGCCCATGCAGGTCTGTTTTTCAGACTTGTGGGGTGTTGCGATTTTACGAGTCTCAATCAAAATATGTCCCCCTTGATCTCCTGATTCGTCTTCTCCTTCTCTCACCTTGATTGCTAACTTGATTACCATCCTCGATTCCTTCCCATCCAGTCTTTTGATACCTTATATCCTTTCCTTCAGGGGCACATCGTTCCCGGCTATTGGAGGAGCCGACATGGAAGAAAATCCAGTAGAGCAGGGTCCAGTTGGAGATCAGTAAGGGGTAGCCCCTCTACCTGGACAGATTCACATCGAAAATGTTACCGAGCATGAGCCAGTTTAGCCATAGAGGCCAGAGGATCCCTTACCTCCAGTGATGCCAGTAGTACCAGTGGCACTAGACGCACCGGCACTATTACAGATTATCAGAGGGTTATTGGAGACCCAGCAATGCCAGACGGCAGCCCAACAGCAACAACAAACTCGGCAGCAGGAACAGAATGTGCTACTGAATCAAGAGTTACAATCAGCCCTTGAGAGAAGCGTCAGGAATGATTCAGGAGCGTCCGGGAGGTTTTGTCGACTTAACCCGAGATATTTTGACGGCACGAAGGATGCCATCACGGCGGATGCTTGGCTTCAGGATACAGAGGCCATACTGACCACAGCAAAGGTTCCAGCAGAAGAGAAGGTTGACCAGGTCAGACTTTTACTTCAGGATCTCGCCCGCGATTGGTGGGCATCGGAAGAGGTTGGAATGAGACGTCCTGTTCCCTGGGATAGCTTCAGTACCAGATTCAAGGCCAAGTACTTTGGCGTGGTAGTGCGGTATGAGCTACAGCAGAGGTTTATCAGTCTAAAGCAGGCTGGTAAGACAGTGGATGGTTATGCAGCGGAGTTCTGCAGGTTAAGTAGATTTGCTCGGGTGATGGTGGCGACAGAGCCAGAGAGATCAATGAGGTTCCAGCAGGGACTTCACCTAAAGATTTTGCAGCTGGTCGAGGGGCACGACTACCAAACATTCGATACAGTATTGACGGCGGCTCGGAGGCACGAGCTTACAATTCAAAGGTTATCAGCAAGGACTGGAGGCCAGAAGAGGTCTCATGTGCAGAGTGCTGGAGAAAAAGCAGTACCTCGGGCGTCAGCACCAGCGCCTGGCATCCGTATTCGTTATACAACACCAGTCACGACAATTGTGACTGCACCAGTTCGACAGCAGCAACCGAGGCACCAGCAACGTCAGGAGGCACCAGTGGGTTGCACTTATTGTGGTATGGGAGGGCATACTCGGGAGGTGTTTCGGTTAGCGAATGGGCAGTGCTTAAGGTGTGGAGGTTCAGACCATCGTATAGCTACATGCCCACAGGTACAGAGGCCAGGAGGGCCAGCTCAACGGTTTTCGGCATTGCCAGCTCCAGAGGTAGCACCGTATCAAGGGCCAGCACTAGCAGTGAGGCCACTAGCCCAGCGCCCATTACTGACGCAAGCTCAGATGTACCGACAAGCGCAACATCAGGATAGACAGCAGGGCCAGGGAAGGCAGGGACAGAGGCAAGAAGAATTTGGAGTATTAGAGCAGAGGTTGGCTGAAGGCGGTCAGATTTTGGATAAGTTTTGAGTATTATTTATTATAATTCCTTGAGTTTTATATTCGAAGAGTGAAGGCGACTTTCTCGTCTCACTCATCTGCTCTCGTATCATGTGATACGTGATATTCATCATGTGTCTTGATTACGAGAGTACGTCCTGGGCAGAGTCTCGTTCTTGATTTAGTCATTGGTACCGACTTATCTCAAGCGTTGACCCTTGTCCACTTTGGGAGTCAGTGTAGAACCTCGAGGACGAATTCCTACCTGACTTGAGAGGCATATTTTATTTGTATGTCTCCGATCATTTCCTTCTAGGGTATGATTATTGTTTGTGCTTTTACTTAATTGTTCTTACTTTCTTAATTTGTTCATGTGCCATGTGTTGTTTGATAATTGTGCTTGCTATATGTCATTAATGTATTTCGTGATCTGAGAGTGCGCTCGACTAGCCTTATCAAAATTCTGAGGATGAAATTTTTCTAAGGAGGTTAGAGATGTTACTTCCCATTTCCGGAATACGTAATTTTTTTATTTTTCCTGTATATGGTATCTGGCACCTGTATCTTGAATGTATGTACATGTATTTGTAACTGGCCATGGCATGGAACAGTATCTCGTCGCGGATTAGTGTGCCACCCCTTGTCCTTGTTTGGTTGTAGGCGTGGTTCACTATTTTGATGATATGATTTCTGAACCGTGTTGTGGTTAGGATTTTATTTATTTAATTAATTTAATTAGTTATTGGATATAGCATTTAGCATGTCATTAGTCACATGGTTATGAGCATGCTTGAGATTAGGGTTTTATTTGAGTCAACCCAACCCCTATATATATTCTCTTCCTCTCTCTCTCCTCATTCACTCACTCTTTTCATTTCTTTTCCTCCTAACGTTTAGGCAAGTACATCTTGCACCAAATAGAGAGATTCTTGCATTTTTTATTTCTTGATTTTTCTTTGATATGATTTGTCTATATTCACTACCAAAATACAGTAAATTAGCGACGGAACATTAGCGACGGATATCGTCCGTCGGCGTTAGCGACGGCTTTGTGGCAACTAGCCGACGGATTACCGACGACAAGCCGTTACATTTTTTATTTTATTTTTAGGGGAGAAAAGGTCGCTCATCCGTCGCTAGGGCGTCGGAGATATAGCGACGGATATTCAGCCGTCGCTATACAATCGATTATTTGGCGGGAATTGTGGGGAGAATTGGCGGGACAATTCTTCGACTACGTAGCGACGGATATTCAGTCGGCAAGTATCAAAAAGAGCGACTAACGGGCGACGGATACAAATCCGTCGCTAGTCCGTCGCTAAATATACGTTCCAGACTTAAATTAAAACGGCTGGGGGAACTTTTCGCATTCTCCCCAAATTCACTCTCTCCTCTCTCTCTCTCTCTCTCTCTCTCTCTCTCTCTCTCCCGCGGCTTCGGTGATCGGCGTCGGCATCCTCTCCTCTCTCTCTCCCAAAGGTAATCCCCTCTCTCTCTTTCTCTCTCTCTTGCGGTGTCGTAGGGGCAGCGGGGGCGGCGGGCTTGGGGTGGGGGCGTCGGGGGATGGGCGGCGGGGTACGGCGGTGGCCAGGGGGTTATGGGTGGCGGGGCTGCGGGGGGCGGCGGGGGTGTCGGGGGCTAGGCGGCGGGCTTGGGGCGGGGGCGTCGGGGGCTGGGCGGCGGGCTTGGGGCGGGGGCGTCGGGGGCTGGGCGACGGGCTTTGGTCGGGGGGCGACGGGGGGCTTTGCTTCTCAAATTCATCTGAATTTATATATTGGCTAAATAATATGTTATCCATATTGGGTGTTATCCATTAGTTTGGTGGTGTTTGGATTAGTAAATGTGAATATGGGGTTTGGGTTCATGGTGTATATGTTCACTGTGTCAAGGACAGTGCGAGTTCTTCATCTGCCTTCTTAGTTAAGAATATCCTTGGGACATTCGCTTCACCAAAGTCACTGAATAAGTGATGTTTTTTCTGGAAAATCGACCCTTAGAGTGTATCAGTTGTGTGCTTCTATATAGATATATATATCTATACATCTAACTGTGATATACATTTGTGTATGTGTGCTTTAGAGAGTGAGGAATGAAGGCAGGCCTACCATGCCTATTAGCATACAGAACGGCTTGGGGTGTAATGTGTGAGTGTAGGCATGGTAGGAAATATAGGTAATGCTAGTGTAACTAGACTAAGGTAGTGCTTTCTAGATAGTAAGGACACTCTAGTATCCTAACCAAGTTAATTTTAGCCTAGATATTTAGGATATAGCTCCCATATCCTAGAAGTGGACTCTTACAATTTAGAAATAGATAGATTGACTCAGTTTGATTAATTGACCTATAATGACTCTAAAACTTGATTTGCTGCTGCAAGCATACAACACCACAAAAATATTTACTGACTCGTCAAGTTGAACCGTGTATAACATGCTCGACGCTTAAGATGAATCATTTCGACTTAGTAGACTATTGAAGAATCGGTATCGGACTATCGGTATCGGTATCGAACTATCGGACTATCGGTATCGGTATCAAACTATCTATATCGCTAGCGGACTATCGGACTATCGGACTATCGGTATCGGTATCGTACTATCGGTATCGTACTATCGGTATCGGTATCGCACTATCGGTATCGGACTATCAGTATCGGTATCGCACTATCGGTATCGGTATCGAACTATCGGTATCGGTATCGAACTATCGGTATCGAACTATTAGTAACAACTGTACTTAGATTTTTCTCTTCTCGAGCTAGAATACCAGCGGATCCACCAGTTACATGATTATATACTAATTCTGTTTAGTTTGTCTTACTATACAGATTTTCACATCCAATCTGTGATGGATCGTTATTTCGTTGATCGTACATGGATGTACAAACGACAACACGAGAGCAGAATAGGTGTGAGTGACGATTTTCAGGCAGGCATGGAAGTATTTCTTAAGTATGCCATGAGCAAAGCTCAGTTTATGGACGGTAACAAAATCAAGTGTCCATGTCGTAATTGTCGCAAGACGTTACGAAGAAGTGGTGAGTGTAAGAGATCATTTGACCCGTAAGGGTTTCGTACGTGATTACGGCCTGTGGTCATCGCAAGATGAACTATATACGAAAAGACAGGTTGCGAATGCTGCTACTTATGCTTTTGATGATAATGCTGCAGCGGATTTTGTCGTCGATGACGACGAATGCTCTGTTGATTATGGAGACGTACAGAACCTTGCACGAGATATGGTGTACTACGCGGCAAGGCCTAATTTTGATCCGGAGGATCCTAATCCCGAGGAGAAGGAGTTCTATGATATGTTTCAGGATGCTGAAACTGCTTTATATCCTGGTTGTGAGCCACATTCCGTACTGTCAGTGACGATGCGGTTGTTGAACATAAAGTTCGATTTTAACTTGCCACAAACTTGCTATGATAGGATTACGCAACTAATGAAGGGGGTGTTACCGAAGGAATCAAAAGAGCTTCCAAAAAACTTCTACAAGTCGAAGATGATGGTCCGACAACTGGGACTGGGGTACGACAAGATAGATTGTTGTCGCAACGGATGCATATTGTACTACAAGAAGAACGAGGATATAGAAAGTTGCAGCTTCTGTAATACGGATCGTTACAAGCCAGTCAGGGGAAAAGGAAAGTCAACAAGAAAATGACGTCCTTACAAGTATATGCATTACTTGTCGATCACGAAGTGCTTGCAGAGGATGTATATGTCTCAGAATACAGCAGAACACATGACGTGGCACAACGAAGAACGCACAAAAGACGATGGAGAATTGTCACATCCTTCGGATGGAGAGGCGTAGAAATATTTCGATTTTTGCCATCCAGATTTTGCTGCAGAGCTTAGAAATGTACGCATGGGGCTATGTTCTGATGGCTTCGCCCCTTTCGGGCAGTCGGGATCTTAATACTCCTGCTGGTCGGTCATTTTGACCCCTTACAATCTGCCACCATGGATGTGTATGAAGACTCCTTATATGTTCTTGACAGCTATCATATCGGGTCCCAAAAATTCGACGAAGAATATCGATATATATTTACAGCCGTTGGTGGATGAGCTGAAACAGCTGTGGGAGATCGGCGTCACGACCTATGATATTTCCAGAAAACAGAACTTTCAGATGAAAGCTTCACTGATGTGGAAAATTAATGATTTTCTCGTATACGGTATGCTGTCGGGATGGAGTACTCACGACACCATGTCTTGTCCGATATGCATGCAAAATAGTAAGGCATTCCGCCTTAAGCATGGAGGAAAAACTTCTTTCTTTGATTGTCATCGTCAATTTCTGCCCGCGAGTCATCCTTGGAGAAAGAACAAGGACGCGTTCAGAGCTGGAAAATAAGAATTTTCTCATCCGCCTGCCAGATTGTCGGAATACGATATTTGGAAAGATGTAAAGGACTTGTCCACTGTAATGGAAGATCCATCGAACAATCGTGTCGATGGGTTCGGACAAACCCATAACTGGACCAAACGGAGTATCTTCTCGGTCTTACCTTATTGGAAAGATAATCTTATAAGGCATAATCTTGATGTTATGCATATCGAAAAGAATGTGTTCGATAATGTCTTCAATACCGTCATGGATATTAAAGGAAAGACGAAGGACAACCCAAAATCAAGACAAGACATTGCCGAGATATGCAAGCGTCCTTATCTGAACTTAATACAAAGGGGAGCTGGTGGACAAATAACTAAGCCGATAGCACAATACACATTGAGCAAGGAAGATAGATTAATAATCTGCAAGTGAGTATCTACTTTAAGATTTTTCGATGGCTATGTGTCGAATTTGTCTAGATACGTTGATCTCAATGAACGCAAGCTAACAGGAATGAAGAGTCATGACTGCCACATGTTTATGAAAAGATTACTGTCTATTGCTTTGAAAGAGTTGTTGCCTTCTGCTGTATGGATTCCGTTGGCCGAACTATCAATATTCTTTAGGGATATTTGTTCAACTAAGTTGACTGTGCAACACATGGTTGAACTTGAGGAGAAGATTATCTTAACAATTTGCAAGTTGGAGAAAATATTTCCTCCTGGCTTCTTCGACAGCATAGAGCATCTACCGATTCATCTAGCATACGAAGCCCGTGTCGGTGCATCTGTTCATTATCGATGGATGTACCCATTTGAAAGGTACATAAAAATTGATATAATTTAAGTTGAATTTCAGTTGGTTTTAAAATTCTTTCTTAATTCTCAAGATAATTTGTCTCTCTAGATACCTACACCATCTAAAGAAGAAAGTTGGCAACAAGGCTCATATAGAGGCTTCGATATGCGAAGAATATCTTATCGAAGAGGTGTCAAACTTCTGCTCTATTTATTTCGATACTCATGTTAAGACAAATCGAAATAGACCTCAAAGGAATGACGAGGACGTTGAGGATGGAGGAATATTCAATGTAAGGGGCAAGCATGTTGGGGCTAGTAAAAAAATGGTGGTTGACTGACGACGAGTATGATGCCGCTCACCGATATGTCTTGTTAAACCGTGACATACAAGAAGTGAGAGATTTGGAGAAGTAAGTCAGTACACTTGCACTCGTTATAATCTCGAATTTGATGAAGTAAGTGACTACACTTATATATTCTTATTTTCTCTAATAGTGTATTTAGAGATGAAGTCAAAATGAGGACACCCGATATTACCGATGAGGGACTTCAAAGAGAGGTTGATTGTACATTTCCGTCATGGTTTCGCAAATACGTAAGTAACTGAGATTATAATTAAGGTTGATTTTATATATTCTTATAAAATACGTAAGTAACTGAGATTAGAAATATATAATCTAAAATATTTAAATTATAAATATTTATTTACAGGTTTTATTGTCTGAAACAATACTCACTAATGAGAGTGTTCGTTATCTGACATTGGGACCGAAGAGGCAAACAAAGACTTGGCCAGGCTATGTCGTTAATAGCTTCAGGTTTAAGGCAACTAAGAATGCTATAAATGCCGAATTTATCAATGACGGCATCAGTACCAAGGATTTCGGTGTTTGCATAAGAGGCACCATCTATGACGACGAACCGGACTTTGACTATTATGGAGTGCTTCGGGATATTGTAGATTTACAATATACTGGCCCATATGATATGTATATTGTAATGTTCAAATGTGAGTGGTTCGATACGACACTAAATATCGGTTGGAGAATCGATAAACAATTTGGATTTATCGATATAAATCATCGCAGGAGGTATAGAGGGTCCGATACATTTGCGATAGCAAATCAGGCTGTTCAAGTCTACTAGCTACCCAAGACGTCGTAGAGATCGATTTGACTGGTGGGCAGTATGCAAGATTAAATCTAGAAATACATTCAACGTTGGAGACCCGGCATACCAAGAGGACCAGATCGAAAAGTCCCAATACTTGGGACAACACTCGGATACCATGGATGTTGAAGATATTGTTGGGGAAAATAGAAGGGAGGAAGAGGTTGATACACAAGACTTAGCTGTCAACAAGGGGAGAAAGAGGCGTCTTGTCCCAAATATTGAGGCAGAAGAAGAAGAAGAAGAAGAAGAAGAAGAAGAAGAAGAAGAAGAAGAAGAAGAAGAAGAAGAGGAAGAAGAAGACGAATTTGATGGGGATGAGGATACAGATGAAATCGACGATGAAGATAAGGATGAGGATGAGGATGAGGAGGAGGATGATGATGATGAAGGCGAGGCCGAGGATGAGAACGAAGACGATGATTAGGTTAAATATTATTGTATATTAAAAACACTTCCAATTACGTGAATTAATATTTTTTTCGTTTGATTATTTACTTATTGCAGATGGCACTCCTAGTCTTTTTCGTCGCGGCGGCACTCATCTTCCTACTGGTGGTATGTATACTTTAGTTTAGAATTTTATATTCATTTACACTTTTATATTGTTAATTATGTTTATATGTTCTATTTACAGGGCATGGTGGTGGTCGTGGTGCTGGTGGTGGTCGTGGTGCTGGTGCTGGCGGTGGTGGTGGTCGTGGTCGTGGTCGTAGTGGTGCCGGTGGTCGTGGTCGTATTCAATCTTTCCGGGATGTGACCCTATCCAGCGAGTCCAACCCGGAGAGTTCCCCGGGCACAGACGCATCCCGCCGTCGATCGTCTACTTCATCGAGGCATGAGTCTGGATCTGCTAGCGGATCCGTTCCGCTATCGGACCCACCAGCGGACCCACCAGCAGATCCACCAGTAGATCCCCCAATTACTGCACAGTGGGCCCCGGAGTACCCCCATACTCGGTTCTATCCGATTACTAGGGAGTACATGCGCGGACCCGCGGATCCTCCGACGGCACCAGAGAGGCCGAGAGGCGAGTTCCGACGAGTGCTATGGCTCGCGGGGACTTCATAAGTAAATTTAAGATAATTTATTAAATTTCTTTTATTTATTCAAGTTAATAATCCAGTCGTTTCTTCTTTGTAGGTTTTTTCGTTTAATGTTGCCAGGGCTCTTGGAAAAATTATCAGGGCTAACTTCCATGGTGCCTACCTCAACTTTTCGTCGGTGCTCCAAACTTGAAGTACGTCTGGCTCGACGAGTTGAGGGTATATATCTATATCTTCTGGTTAATTATTAGTTACTCTTTAATCAACCACTTTTTAAATTACGTGATAATTGAATTTGTATGTTAGACGACGTACTGGTAGCCCCCCCATCGCGAGGACGCGATCCGCAGGACCTACAGAAGCGCTGCCTCGAAGAAGATACGGGATATGATTTATGACCTGAAAATGGGACATACGAGGCCGAATTGGATCCGGTAGGAGTATTATGAGGACATCTTAGATATGATGAATACTCCTGCTTACAAGGAGAAATTGGAGAAGGTGAAGGCGAACCGACAGGCCGCGGGGCTTCATACTGGTGGATTAAGGCCCCATGCAGCGACGCTTGAAGATCTGGTGAGATACCGTAAATTCATTTTACTATCGAATTTGGTATTATTAATATACGGAATTAATTAAGTTCTACGAAAATTTCGTATACAGGCCCAACGGGCGGTGAAGGAGGAAAGGATGCCAGAATTGGTCACCATGCACGACGTGTTCCAGCATACGCACAAAATACGAAAGGACGGGAGCTTCGTCGACGAGAGGGCCAAGGAGACTGATGTAAGTACTTATTTTATGAGATTTACGTTAGAATTAAAAATATTCGGACTATAACTTAGGTAAACTTAGGATTCACACTTAACTTAGTGAAACATAGGATTTAGATTACAACTTAGGTAAATCTTATAATATAAACACATTCATTTGATAGGCTGCGTATCGTGAGGCCCTTAGTCGGGCTCAGTTAACTGACACCGAGGATGTTGGTGAAACGACGCCCATTCGGACGCCCTCTTCTTTGCCCGCTCGTAACGACTTGTTCGTAGATACCGTCGGCGGCTTTAAGAAAGGGCTCCTGTACGGAGTCGGCTCCCTAGGGCCGTTGCACATGGCGACTCAGAGATTTCTACCGACACCGCCTCCTCCCGCGGCCCCAGCAGACGATGATGTTAGGTCGCAGCTTACGCAGCTGCACGAGGCGGTGTCGTCCTTGCGGGAGCAAATTGCCTCGTACTTTTCGCCTCCGTCTGTTGCTGCCGGTCCGTTTGCTGCTGGTGTCGGTCCGTCTTCTGCTGGTGCTGGTGTCGGTCCGTCTTCTGCTGGTGCTGGTGTCGGTCCTTCTTCCGTGGGTCATCTTTCTTTTAACCCTGCTGCCCCTCTGGTACCGACTTCGACTGTGACGATACTCCTTGATCTTATGTCGCCAGAGCAGCTACGCAGACTTTTGAGCAGTGTCTACGACAACTTGCCGCCGTACCTAGTGGAGCAGTATATTTGTTGGTCACAGCAGGGATTACCACCACCGGGCAATCGAACTCCTCCTTCTCCTTAAATTATTGTAATTAAGAAAATTTAGAATATTTGTGGGAATGTTGGAATATTTGTGGGAATGTTGGAATATTTGTAGGAATTTCAGAATATTTGTGATAATTTTATATTTGTGTGCATTATATATTTCGTCTATGTGATTGTTGGATAATTGGTATGCATTTTTCTGATTGTTTGGTCTATGTGATTGTTTGGTTTATGCATATTTGTGTGAACAGGAAAAGCTCTGTATTTTTTTTAATTAAATCTCAGTTAGCGACGGACTAGTGACCGTTTAGCGACGGATATTTCCAGTTTCTGACTACTTTTCGACGGAATATCCGTCGCTACCTGGAGATTTGAAAGTATTTCCAGTTAGCGACCGGTGGTCTACGGATTCGCGTCGGACAATCCGTCGCCAAGGTCCTGGAAATATATAGTTCGACGGAATAGCGACGGAACATCCGTCGCCAAGGTTCTGGAAATGCATCACATTCCAGAACAATGGCGACGGATTATCAGTCACTAGTCCGTCGCTTCCTCGACGGATGCGCGACGGAATGGCGACGACTCATCCGTCGCCATGGTTCTGGAAATGCCAAGCATTTCCAGCACATGGTCGATGGATAATCCGTCAGTATTCCGTCGCTAATCCGTCCTTTGTTAGCGACGACTTTCGACGGAATAGCGACGGAACGATACACTCTGATACGCTATTACGACGGTTTACCGATGGACCACTACGTCGCTAGCCTTTACACAGTTCAGTATTTAATACTTGAAATGGACGAAAGACAGTCGAAAAGTCGTCGCTACTGCTTCGTATTGTGAAGTCCAAAAGCCGTCGCTATGCCATCGCTTGACGACTACTTATCGACGGATCATTATTAGCGACGAGCTGATTGCCGACGGATTATTTTGGCCAAAATCCGTCAGTGATCGGTCGCTAATACAAATTGCCGACAGACGGGCGACGGATCGGGCCGTCGCTAAATCGACATATTTTGGTAGTGATTGTTCTTCTCATCATCCTCTACAAGTTTAGTACTTAGCATTTTTGATTTCCATGGATAAATTCTTGTAGATCTAAGTTTATGTCATTTTCGGATTTCTTGGGTTTGATCTAGTAAACCTTGTTATTTTCAAGTTTTGATAGTTCCATGTGGTAGAGAATTTCTTTCTGCCCTATTTTGACCTATGGAAGTCTGGATTCTGACCTTGGATGAAGGAGTTATGAAGCTTTGAAGCCATGGCTTTCCATAGTTTCTCTTCTCGAAAAGTGGAGAAGAAGAACGGTGCTTGACCGCATGAACTTTCATGCGGCAAGTTTTCCCTGGCCGCATGGCTTGTTAGTTTTTGGCCGCATGAACTTAGTTTTCCTCTTCTGGCCGCATAAGCAGTTTCAGCCGCATGAGCATCCGCAGCCGCATGTGTATTCTCAGCCGCATGAGCCATTGCAGTCGCAAGAGTGCTTCCTCAGCCGCATAAGATCCCGCATATCTCAGTCGCATGAGCCTGCCTCAATCCTTGTCGCATATGCCTGATTATTTTCTCGACCGCATAAGCTTGATTATTTACAACCGCATAAAGCCTTATTCTTTTGCAGCCGCATAAAGCCTGATTATTTTACAGCCGCATAAGCTTGCTTCCACCGTGCCGCATGAGCCTTTCGTGCCGCAGCCGCATATGACCCGCATGCGCCCAGCCGTATATGCGTCCGTCCATTCCCAGCCGTATGAGCTTACTCATTCGCAGCCGCATGTGTATTCCCAGCCGCATGAGCGCGCATTCCTTCAGCCACATGAACACCCTTATTCCTGAGCCGCATGCACCCGTTCGTCCTGAGCCGCATGGCCCAGCTTTTCTGAGCCGCATGAGCCCATCCACCCTTTGCCGCATAAGGGGCTACTTTGGCTGTTTAGTATATTTTGTGTCATATTGATTGCATTATGGCTAGAATTTCTCCCACTTCCAACATAAAAGTGGTAGATCCTTGTGTTGGCTCCAAGGATCTTCATGTTTCACTTTAACCAGATTTCATATGTGACTTTTAGGTCACGAGAGGTCTGTGTGACTTTCTGACTTGACCATGTTCCTGACCAGATTACCTTTATATGTGCTTGTACCTTTTCTAAGTGTATATTGAGATACAATATTAGTACGCACTGTGGTGCTATTTAATGAGTGCACTGAGGTGTGACTCCACGTGCTAAGTGATCATTCGTGTTATATGTCAATACATGTGTACCTTCCAGCATAGTCATGGTAATTGGTCAGCAATAGTGTCGTGGTATAATGATTGTTGGTTGAAGCATTACACTAAGCATGGATCTAGATTTGGGATTCCTTGAGCCGATGTGGATTCATACTTAGGGTACACGTACTATGGTACGACATACAGGAGGATGACCATGTGACCACGACATGCAATTTCAATACCAAGATAGGGTTAACCTAGCAACTTAAATTGGTAGAAGCATTAGGAGGGAATAGAATTCCGAGATCGTGCCATACTAGCCACCCCCGGGTCCCGTCCTGACGTGTCGGGTTGGCCGCCACGGATACAGTTTCATCTGCCTATAGTGGATGACTATATCCGACTCCTGCGTGCTATGTGTTATATGTTTTAGCGCGGTGGCCCTACGGGAGACCGGTGCATAATTAAAGTGCTATATATATGTATATTATATGATTTGGCTAGCCCTGCTGGGTTGGTATCTGAGGATTCCTATATATTACATTACTGGGATAATCCAGACAAATCGTAGAAAGCCATAGAATTTG
The DNA here is from genome assembly GCA_029216955.1 of Iris pallida. Lineage (NCBI taxonomy): Eukaryota > Viridiplantae > Streptophyta > Magnoliopsida > Asparagales > Iridaceae > Iris > Iris pallida. The sequence goes on from JANAVB010033620.1 coordinate 17,388,174, forward strand.
ATTGGCCGCTTATAAGCCGACTTGTTTGTGATATATTATCTTTTGTTAGCAACTGAGGAACATGGACTATCGTGGTGTGTGGTCCAACCCATGTCCTTGTTTGGTTGTTGGGTTGGACTATTGTGCTGCGATAGGCTATGGACCGAAGTCGCGATCAGAAGCCCTTTTACCTGCCCATGGTTATAGGATATATCTTATCTCGACACGATATTGGCACCGTTTATCCTTGTTTGGTTGTAAGTGTGTCGTATTGTCTCGATGATATAGTATAAGCCTATAACTCGTGGATCAGGCCTTATTTTACTCATTGGGTTTATCTCACTCTTTTGTGCTCCCTTGTGGTACTTGCTATTCGGGGCCTGACCCCGCTGGTTTTGTTTGGCCAGATCTCGAAGCAGCTCCAGAGAATCCAGCTTTCTATCCGAACAATGGTGCACACCAGGAGTATGGGTGCCAGGGACCATGAGTGGGTTTCTTCTTCTCCGCTCTGATATCTTCTATTTTGTACTTGGCATTTAGCCACCGGCACCTGTTTAGCCGGCAGTTCTGGACACTAGTTTCGTTTTACATAATTGTAATTAAATCAGACTGCAGCTGACTACAGTTATGTACTATTGACTCTCGATACTAGCTCATTATTTTGTAAAGCTAGACTCATGAATCATTTTGATGAAGCGTCGGGGACGCCTTACTGCTTTGTCTTATATGATCATTATTTACTGCTTCTTGTTTTGATTGATTGAGACATAGATGCTCTGTGGGACCATAGGAGACCTGATTGTAGCATGCACCCCCTAGTCTCTTGACAGCTATGATCGCCGTATGACGTTTATATACCTCATACGGTGTAGCTGGCCTAGTCCGTCTTAGTATTCTGGTACTGGGGCATGACAGACTACCTTCATGCCCAGATAAAAACTTGTATTCACCAAGAAGATCTGTTTGTAGCTAAATTGTCTGACGAACCGACTTGTATGTATGACACTAGGAAATACTCATCCTTGCTCCGGTATACCCTATGAAGGAAGGATCGAGAATAGCCAATGGAAAGCCCCGTCTGATAAGTTTGATCGGTCGATGCCCATGTTTGTTAGAGTCTGACCTGACTGAACTTCTATAGAGGGAAAATATGGAAAAACTGATACCCTCCTAGTATTCTTAGAGCTTTTTTGCAGCTTGGGATAGTACAGTAGTTCCATCTCGAATTCTCGTATATGTAGAATAATCCCTAATAATCCTCCACAGAAGCTCAACAATAACTTGGAAGGAAACCAGGTACTCAGAGGAATGATATGTATATGTGAAAAGCATGTTTACTGTTATTTGGAATAATTATTTTTTCAATTTTTTTTGTGTTTTTATGTCTAATTATCGATGACCAGCGACATCTTAGTGACTACCTATGACACATAATATGCGTAGCTAAGTAGTATTGAAACATCGTTAGTCATCGTTGTTCATCGCTAAAATGTATTTATGTCGGTAATGCATTGGTACCCTAAAGTTTAATTGCAAGGTAACATTGTCACCCACCATCGCTAAGCGTAGCTGATTGGCTTGCCACGTCATATTGTCACATCAATATACGCTAACTTGTCGCTGATTTGCGTGACTTGTCATCCAAAATAATTACAGATTTGTTACTCATACGTTGCTCTATGTCATTACATCGATATTTTAGGCGACACCATAGTACGTTGTTGTAATGATGTCAAGTCATTTGCTTCAACAACTAGATAATTAAAGACCTGTATAATACGTCGCTAAGGTGATATAGCGACCCAAAAGCTGGATTAGTGAAAAATACTTGTTGGTGCTAATCCTGCTTATGGATCAGTGACAAATACTTGTTGGTGCTAATCATGCTTATTTTTGTAGCGGACCCTTCCATAGTCCTGCTCGTCCAAAGTGTTTTCATTTTTTTTTTCTGCTCGTCCAAAGTGTTTTCATTTATATTGTATTTTTTTTAAGAAAATTTACTTGGAAATTTTATCAATTACTTATTCTAACTAGTTTAGGATTTCAAAAGATTATAAATAACCGTCTTCTATTCATGTACACCGAACTATCTGAAAATAGTGGAGGAAAACGATGTGTTGCTACCGTAAAATATTTTCCGATTAGGATTTCTATGTAAAATTTGTCTCATTTATTTGGTTTATTTATTTGTTTATCTGGATAATCCTTAACACATTGTATCTTAGGTTAAAAAGACATATTTGAAGAAAGGGTGCAAAATTGTGTGGTAATAACATCACCGGCATAGATTATTGTATTATATAAGTTAAATAAACATCCTCCAATCTCAATAGAAAACCTGACAATTTGTCTGGACAGTAATATTTGTTATTCTTCTTGCCACATACTAAACTTACATTTATATTCAAAAATAATTTCGTCAACGCTTATTATTTGTTTATTCGTCGTCATCATCATCCCTACTTTCAGAATCATCTTCTTCTATGGCATCGTATGCTCGTTTCAATAACATATCCATATATCGATCGTAAGCTCCTGTTTTCATCTGTATATGCATTTCTACCTGTTAATAATCAAATAAACAAATAATTTGGTGAGATGCATGTAGAAAAATGATCTTATATATTATACTCATAAATATAGTATATTATATAATATGTAGTAACATAACTTACTGTTATTTAGTAATAGGGTGATATTAGGGTTTTGGTGCCCACAGTATCCAATATTAGGGTTTGGATTTGATATAAAATGTTGATGTCCAAATCTGTTACCAAATTGGAGACCTATGAAGACACAAATCCTAATGTTGGATATTATAGGAACACAAATCCTAATATCAAATATTATATGAAACTCTATTATAAAATAATCCTATAATTTACCTCAGACTCACTGTTCTGCTGCTCCTCCATTTGATCAACACTTTCATCCTCGTCGGAATAGTAGTGTTGCTGATACGAATTGTTTTCCATGTCTGCGCTTTGTTATATATATATGCTCCAAGGAACACTTCACCCACACATTTATGTGTTGTACACTTTGGCCTCGTTTGGTTCGCGGAATGGAAGGGAAAGGAAATCAATTCCTTGTCATTTCCTTTCCTTTGGAAAACTTTAATTCCTATTGATTTTCCTTTCCGATGTTTGGCAATGCCAAGGAATTTGGAAAGGAAAGTGAATACTTCAAGGTGGGAAAGTGATTCCTTCCTTGGATGGATGGAATCACTTTCCCCCCTAATTTCCCTTCCATTGGGAATCACTTTCCTTTCCTCCTCAATTCCTTGGACGCCCAAACATAGGAAAGTAATCACTTTCCTTTCCCAACCGGGAGATTCCGCGAACCAAACGAGGCATCATGGACAAGAGGAAACGAACTCACAATTGTTCACATACTATTCCGGCCCCCGCCTGCACTCCAAAGCCAACAATTGAAAATTTGTCGAAGCTAGGCGATTATTTGGTGAGATTTTCAATCATTATTTTTTGGACCAAACGTCGGTGTTCTACGAGAAATCGAAGGTTACCTGTTGTCATGAATTAATGTATTTTTTAATACTTAACTTTCTTTTTGCCAAAGTCTTGCTGTTGTTTTATGTATATGTCTAATTGAACCTACCAAATAGATTGCAGTAATCTAAAAGGATCACAAAGTGACAGCGTAAACTCAATCCTCTCTATAGCTGTCTAACGAGCAGCAGCTGGAACAAAGTCAATATATTTCCTACCATTTGACAGTGCTCAAGCTGAGGGGTTGACCTTGCTACTGACGCACTCATAATCTGGATGTTTAAGTCAGCTAATGGGTAGTGGTAAGTAAACAGCTATTTTATGTTCCATCTATAAAAAATGTTTGCTAGTTTCCATATAAATACTATCAACTATGATGTTTTTTAAACTTACTAACATAAACTATTTTGTTTTATCAGTGATCGACTGTGATGTTTAATATGTTTCTAGCTAGATACAATGATAGAGTCGTGGATGTAAGTCCTCGGCTTGTAGTGTAAATGAATTGCATTTGGCACAAGTACTTTGCACATCACAATTTGACATACGGGGAAGATTTATATAGTACTGCTGTTATATGCTCGAATCCATGCCCCGAGCCCAAAGCGTCGACAGTAGTCTCTGTGTGTGTCCGATATGTCAGCAATTTCGTTCGACCAATCTGCTCATCAAAATCAAAATTGTGTGATTCCCTTCCACTGGGGAAAGTTTCACGGAATGTGGTCGACGTTTTATGTTGATACACGTACCTGAGACATGTCTGATCTCGTGTTTGTACCGTGAAGGAGCCCTAACTTGTTCGTCTTCTCCAATGGTTGATTCTGTTGCACTTGTAGTGCTGAGATCTCCATTTTATTCTCCTCATGATTATTTTAGGCATCTTTGTTGTTTCCATTTTCGTCTTGTCACCTTCCTGACTCGAGACTTTGCGGTAATGATTCTAAATTAATCCATAATTTTTGTCATACAATAGTTTGATTACTTAGTTTATAAGTAATTAGATTATTTCGTCGGTAGGTAACTTAGATTACTTTGTCAATAAATAACCTATTTTTTGTCAACGAAAAAAAAAATCAAGTTTACTTAGTTAACAAGTAACCATAAAATTGATAACATATTACTTAGACAAGAAAAACAAATTCAAAATTCCAGTTTACTTAGTCAAGACGAAATATATATGGGTAAATTGCAAAAAACTCCTCGTTAAATATGCGCCTTTTGCGTAGAAAGACCTTTTAGAAATTTTTGGCAGTTTACCCCTCCTTAGATTACAAATCCGCTCGATTAGGCCCCTCCAGCCAAATTTTTAAAATTTTATACCTAAAATACCCCTGTCCCCCTCTAACCCCTCCCGTCTCCTCCGGCGGCGCCGGTGCCGGCGAGCCCCCAGCCCCCCACCTGCCCCCCTCGTCAGCGATCCCCCAGCCCCCTCGACCCCCCACTCGCCGGCGATCCTCCAGCACCCCCGACCCCCCCCCCCCCCCCCCCCCCCCGCCGGCGATCCCCCACCCTCCTCGCCGACGAGCGCCCCCCCGACCCACCCCCCTCCTCCTCCCTCGCCGGCCGCGACCCCCCCTCCTCCTCCTTCGCCGGCTCCGACCCCCCCCGCTCCCTCGCCGGCCCCGCTGGCCCCGACACCCCTGCTCCCTCGCCGGCCCCGACCCCCCCTCCTCCTCGCCGGCGAGCGACCCCCCCGACCCCCACCCCTCCTCCGTCTCCCTCGCCGGCGAGCGCACCCCCCTCCTCCTCGTCGGCGAGCGCACCCCAAACAGCCGAAGAAGGAGGGGGGAGGGATAAAATTGTCATTTGGGGGCAAAGTGAGCATATTTTATACTTTTGGAAATTTTAAGAGCATGAGGTCTTTTAGTGCAAAAAGCGCATATCTAACGAGAGGTTTTTTGCAATTTACCCAATATATATTGATATTGACTCGCATGACTTCGTGTTAGATTCTAGACTTTTGACTTGCATTTATTGTTATATCCGGGGCACAATTTTCGATGGAAAAACTGAGAAGGCGAAACAATTGTAAAGACAATGTTTCAACACAACACTTCAAAGAAGACGCGTAACAGAGATCCTTGGATGATTCTGGTAAACGAAGATCTTAAAAGGATTTCGTTACAGCAGCCGACTGACGTACTTCTAAAAAGAATATACTAATCTGAATTGCTAGCAGTAGTGAAGATGACAGGCGATAGATGGAAGATCTCCTGCTGGGGTGAATGATCACCGTTGCTCAGAGCTACATTCGTCCCACACGAATATCTTCCTGGAACCAGCAAGTTCGTCGGAGAACTTTGGAACACTCCTCCTCTTCTGACTCCTCGGATCGTACATGGACTCCCGTGCAAAAGCAACGCAGGTGCAAAGCTTCCCTTCTCTCTCACAGCCTCTGTTTACTTGTGTTAAAAAAAAATACTTGTAAACCTTTTTAACATTTTGTGTACACTTCTGTCTTTGTCCTGTGGAGAGAAGAGACCTTATATAGGCCTGAGTGGCAACTGTCCAGTTTCCACAATGTTCGGAACGTGGTAAAAGTTACTCCGAACGTGCAATAACCGCACAGATCATGCACAGGTACGATCTGTAGCAAGTTGTGCCACACGTACACCCCACCTGCCTTGCACACCGCGCGTAGAACGTGCACTGAGCCACTTGCGCCACCTGCACCCTGTGCGCCCTACGCACCGTACGCCACCCGTACAACTGGGCGCACACCTGTGCTCGCAACTGAGCACACCACTGGGCACGCATCTGGGCGCGCATCCGTGTGCGCAACTGGGCACACAACCTGGGCGCACAACCTGGCCCGTGCACCTGATCGTGCCACTTGGCCTGTGCAACCAGAGCCACGCAACCTGGCCGTGCAACATGGCAACTCAACCTGGCCGTGCAACCTGACAGCTCAACCTGGCCCGCGCACCTGGTTGCGCCACTTGACCTACGTAACAAGTGCAAAGTCCGCCAACAAAATGCCACATTACGCCTCCTGAGCCCATGAGTCCGAGTCCGTGTCCGAGTCCGAGTCCGTGTCCGAGTCCGAGTCCTTGCTAAGCCCCTACAGAGCTTAGCTCCATGGAAATAAATTTTCCAAGAGCAAAAAGCATGAATGCTTTCAATTGTTGATTTAACTTTTTCTCATTAGAAAAATAATTCCACATGGCACACCGATGTGCACCTCCACACCATATGTGCATATCTAAAAGGGCATAGCTAATATATAGAGATACAACTCCTTTGGCCTAGCCGATGTAGGACTAAAGTTCCAATCTAAAAAGGCCAAAACCCAACAATTCTCCACATATCTCTATATATGGGTATAAGCGTTCTCTACAATAACTGTCCATCATGCATTAGGAGAGATGTCGCTGACGACTTGAATCATCCCACATGGGTCAAACAACAAACTATAATACAAGAATGGACTAAGCCTTAAATTCTGCACCATAGCTGAAATTCTTTCCACTCAAATAATGTAGTTACATGTGCTTCTGGCTTGCACATTAAAAGCCCCGTGCCAGCCTGGTTTCAGTGTATAATTTTGGACGTCTACAAATTTACCTTCAAGAGACGGTCTGAGATCTCTGTCCATATACTATAGGTGAGTTCATTATTAAATAGACATGGCATGAAGCGCTTTGCGCTTCCCTTGCGGTGCTACGCCGCTATGACATGTGTAACTCTACCTTCCTATTTTTGAGAAATATTTTAGGTTACTAAATAATAATAAGTTTGACTTAAACCATTTCGAATAATAATTCTTGATTAAATATTTTTTTAAATAAATATTTCATGATTACTTTTGGAGGGAGATTTGAATTTTTGGCAAATAACTAATTTTTAAATCTATTTGGAGTGGTCCCCACTCCTTAACAACTTGTAACCACCTCTTTAACAGAATTTGGGTTGTTTGTGTAATTACTGAAAAGGGAGAGGGCTGGATTGCAAAATAACCAATTAGCGGAGGGGCTTAGTTGCTTAACTGCCGTTTCTATTTAGGCTTAGTTGGAGAGAGAAATGAGCACAGAGCTCATTTCATTTCACTCCTCAGCTTAGTCCCCAAATCCCGACCTAGACCTAGCCTCCGGCGAGCATGGCGGCAATGAAGACGTCGACCGCGGTGGAGAGCCTTGTCTCCACTGACGACTGAGCGGACTTCACTGCATGGTGTTCTCTTCGAGCAATCGGCAGAGGCGGAGCTCCTCCAGCTCCTCCGCGCGATCGGCAGCGTCTCAGCGACGATGATAAGTTCCTCTGGATCATTTCTCTTTCCTAGTTAGATCAAGTCCAATCTGGACTGTCGATCTTCTCTGTGATCTCGTCAGGGTTTGTGAGACTGGACGACAACGGGTAGGGTGAACTCGACCGTCCCCGACGAGTCGTTTCGATCGGCAGCTCCGTAGAGCATCAGTTCTTGCGGCGACGTTCCTGATCCGACGTTGAGTCACCGAGAGGGTGCGTTGAGATCGAGTATTCTTTCGGATTGTCTTCTTTTAATTGATTCTAGTAATTTATTATTTTCGATCAAATTGTGTAGATCGACCGATTGATCCAGTCAGTTGATCGAAACCAGATTGCTTCCAATTATTTGAGCTACGGGATTGGTTTGGCAGAGAATTTATTTCCTAAGTTATTTTAATTTGCAATTGGTGATCAATTTTAATTTATCTCAGAGTATTCGAGTGAATTTTGATTTGATCTGGGAATTCTGGACCTGTTGATTCTTGAGTGTGAAATCAGATTCTAAGTCTCTTTAAGTTTGAAGACGAGTGTTCTCTCAATCTTTCTTTTCCAGGTAATTTTCTCCAATACTCTTGCTCTGTTATCATTTAGTTTGGTTTTTGGGGTAATGTCGGTTGTGTTATCTGTGTCCACCGTTCGTGTCATGTTGGTTCAGTGTTGCATTCGGGTCTACCATGGTTGCTGTGGGTTCGTGTTCGATACGGAGTGTTGGGTGTTTGAACCAATTGAACATAGGGGTGTTGTAGTTAGTAGCGGGTTGCATGTGGGGATTCTGCTGATTTCAGAGCAAATTGCTTATGTTGTTAACTTAGTTTCCATTTTTACTCTTGGTTGGGACTGTATATTCATTGATAATTTAATTTGTATATATTAATCCTATTTAGATTCCTTAGTTGATTTGTATAAATTTGTCTTACTGTTATTTTTGATTTCGTTCTTGAGTTAAATTATGGGTTAGCTATGCTGGTACAAGTATGGGAAGCCAATGTCAGGAGAAATTCTCATGTGAGCTTGGACAAGAGTATTTTGGTTTGGTTGGGTTTATTTAAATACCGTGTTTTAAGTAAACAACAAATTTTGGAAGTGGGGAGTATTGTTGAGTTGTGTATATATTCTTATTCTTTGATATTCATTTTTGAGTTTAAATCTTACAGCACATTGTTGGGTTTGGTGTTGTGTTGAAGGAAATCTAGGCATATGTGTATTTTCTTACTAGTATTGCTTGCTAGCCAAGCCATACAGCAGGTTAGGGTGAGATGTGATTGGAAGAATAAGGGTTAGCTAATAATTACTTAGACCCTAGCCTTGGATTACTTCTTAGTCATATTTAATAATTGATCAATTAGTCTGGTAGTAAATTCTAGATAATGGAAGAATTATTGTTAGCCAAATGGTAATTGGTTAGAACTTAACCAACTTATAATCATATAATAGGAGGATATCCAGCTCCATCTAGTACACTTGATTTTCCGGAGTAAGTCAAGTACTTTTCTATGGTTTTTGTGCATTTACATATCTTTTACTTTTTTTGTGACACGTCATGACACGATATCTTGTACCCTTGTATTTTCTGTTCTTGTTCTTACTTGTGTAGGGAGGGGAATACACTAGCTATGTGACCAAACTTCGGTTCCAACATTTATGTAGATAGCTTAGGCTTCGCATCGTGCACGTGGGTCCTAAGTCGTACCGATATTCATGTACTCCTGTACATGTTCCTGTACTCACCCCAGCCGGTTACATAGGCTAGTTGTATTTCAAACATTGTACACTTGTCATGTCTTGTACTTTAGGTTCATAGTTACATTCCTGTACTTTATTTTCTGTACTTACATTCCTGTACTTTCATGTTCATTTCCTGTATCTCATATTTCATGTCCTCCTGTATCATTTTCATATTATGATGTTCTTGTTCAGTACCTAGAACTGTACTTTGCTCCACTCCTGACTAGGATATGTTACAGGTGAGATGGAGACATTATGTGACACCTACTATGGTCGTGAGCCTATAGATGCAGTAGAGCCAGCTGGAGTTGCTCTGGACTTAGAGGCTGAAGAAGCCTAGTTTCTTACCCTTAGCAGTTTATATTCTATTGTATTTGAGACTATCAGACTTTACTTTCCTTTTAGCTGAATGAATATAATAACTCTTAGACATGTACTTTGATTCTGGAATTCGCTTATATAGATGCTGTAGTTTATATTCATTTCTGTCACTCCCCGTTCCCAGAATACATATTTTAATACGTGTACTGCTTGAATGTATTTATTTAATATTTATCATGCATTTGTTCTGTATTTAATTTCTTTAATTTATTCCGTAATTTTATGCTAGTTAGTTGTCTGTATTTTATTTTCTGCCTTTGCTTAAGATCTTGGTTTATTTTATTCATGTTGAACCAACTTGGTTTAGCTGGGTTCATCATGATAAGGGGTGGATGGCCTAGATCTTGTAGGAAGGAATGGGTGGTGGAGATTTTGACTTGGGCTTGATATTTATACCCCTTTACTTTTCTCTCTCTTCATTACTCTCATTTACTTCTTCTTCATCCTCCATTACTCTCCCACCAACCTAGAGAGCTTAGGCAAGTACAACTTGTTTTATGATGAATCTCAAGTATTATTGTTCCATTCTCTTCCTTACTTGATTTTAAGTCTCTTTAGAACTTGGAGTTTTTGGTTTCCATGGGTGTATTTTTGTAGATCTGAGTTTATGTTACTTTCGGTTCTTCTTGTTTTTGACCTATCAAACTTTTTGTTTTCAAAATCTAGTTGTTCTATATTGTAGAGAATTTCGTTCTATCCTATTTTGACCTATGGAAGTCCATATTTGGGCTTGGATTGAAGGTTGGCAAGTCTGGGAACCCTCAACTTTCCAGATTCTTCTTCTCGAAAATGTTGGAGAAGAAGAACAGTGCCTCCCGCATGGCCTTTTTATGCGGCAAGATCCCATGGGGCTCCTCTTTGGCCGCATAGGCACTCTAGTCTTCATGCGGCTCCCTTCTTGCCGTATTATCCCTTTAGTCGCGTGCCGCATGGTAGCATGCCGCATGGCCCCTGTTTCCTCCTTGCCGCATAAGCCTGATGACTTTCCTTGGACCTCCCCCTTGCTGCATGCTCTTGGCAACCTTGCCGTATGGCCCCTATTTTTCCCTTGCCACATGGCTCTTGGCAACCTTGCCGCATGACCCCTGTTTCTCCCTTACCGCATGGCTCTTGGCAGCCTTGCAGCTTGGCCCCTGTTTTTTTCTTGCCGTATGGTTCTTGGCAGCCTTGCCGCATCGCCCGTATTTTTCTTTGCCGTATGGCTCTTGGCAGCCTTGCCGTATGGCACCTGTTTCCCACTTGCCGTATGGCGATCTTTGGCCGCATAAGCCATGGCCCTTGGCTCCCGTGCCGCATGGGATTCTGATTCGACTCTGGCCGCATGGATGTGCATCCATCTACTGCCGCATGGGATCCTGGTTTGACTCTGGCCGCATAGATGGGTACCCACTTGTCCTGTCGCATAGATGGGCATCCATCTACTGTCGCTTTTTGGCTGTTTCTTGTCCCGAATTGACATTGATTGTTACATTGATTAATGATTGATCATGTATTCCTAGTTGGAACTAGAAGACTGGCTAGTCGTCTTATTGAATTGAATGAGACACATTCATGAATGAACCATGAACCATTACGATCGACTAGCCGATTCGAACATTGGCATATGGACACATGTTGACTTCCTTTTTTGCAAAAGCAACATGTGTACCTTACGGTCAAGGCATGATTATCCATGGCTAGGCTTGATTGTTGCATTACGCTATGTAAGACCAACAACCTAGCCACACTGGTATCGTTATAGAGTTATGCATATAGTACTCTGTACGGGAGTACTCATTCAGAATGATCATGATCCACAACATGAGATTTCAATTAACATAGGATCTACTAAGCTAAATAAAAATAACTATTACATGGAGAGAATGGATTCTCGAGTGCTTACATGATAGCCATCTCGGGACAATTAGTGCCCCGACATGCTGGCTATTTCCTACGGATACTGCAAATCTGCCGTATGGGTAGGGAGTGGTATATGTTTATATTTACTGTATATTGATGACGGGCGTCCCACTGGGACACGTCTAATTCATGATTGACGTAATTGATTATTGGGTAGACTAGCCTTGCTTGTACATTGTAAGAACTGAGGAATCCTTTATTGCATGTTTTCAAGACAACTTGGAACTCACAGTAGCAAGCCGTAGTAGTTGCATAGCCGTTTTAAATTGGTTTGTTTGCGTACTGTGCCTATTCTGTTAACTACTGAGATGAGTGGAACGTTAGGACATAAGGGTCAACTTCTGTCCTTGTTTGGTTGGAAAGTTGGCTTGAAATGTCGTGATGTTGTGCGAACCCCAGTAGCAACCAGACATCGATTTATCATATTCTTAACTCTTATCACTGGTTCTAATTCCTCATATCGTGCTTCCTTGCGGTACTTGCTATTAGAGGTCTAACCTCTCTGGTTTTGCATGGCCAGATTTAGAGCCAGCTCCCGAGGACTCAGCTTACTTCTACCTCCAAGATGGTCAATACTAGAGGAATAATTATAGGAGGACACGAGTGGGTTCCTTGCTTCCCTGCTCGTTTTACTACTTACTTTACTTATGGCCGTTTGGCACCGACATGTTAGTCGGACTATCTTGTACTTACCTTTACATAATTGTAATTAAGTCAGACTGCAGCTGATAACAATTGTGTATACATTGCTATATCATCTGGCTATGTTTTGTACAGCCAGATCTCAAGAATATTTTGACTAAGCGTTTAGGACGCTTTACTGCTTTATCTTACATGTTCTCTATTATTGCTTCTTGTTTGAATGAATGAGACAATAGATGTTGAGTGACCATAGTGAGACTTTCATGTAGTATGCACCCCCACATCGTTAGACAACATTGATCATATTATACGGTATTCTTCTACCCGTAATATGTAGCTGGCTGAGTCATTCCCCCGCTCTCCGGTATTCAGGTTCTGGGACGTGACAAGGTTTTAGTGGTGGCCAATGCAGGTCCGATTTTAGACTTGTGGGGTGTTTTAATTTATAGGATGTCTCAATCACACATGTTTTCCCTTTGATCTCATGATTCGTTATTCTCGACCCTAGCTCGACATTCCAGTATCCTTTGACTTCATTGATCTTTCCTGTCCGATCGTTTGATTGTTCTCTTGTCCCTTTTCTTAGGGGCACTTTGTCCGCATCTATTAGAGCTGGACAGCAACAACAAAGGCAACATGAACAACATGACCATGTTGTTCAGCAACAAAGGCCGGTACTACCTCAAGAGACCATCCAAGAAAAGGTGATAGTAGAACCAACAGCTGGACCGCAGTATCCGGAGGTTCCAACACTACCAACAGTTCCACCTACCCCTATGGCAGTAGAAACATCAGCCCTTTTGGAGATCATAAGAGGGATGATGGCTACTCAGCAACATCAGATGTTGGCCCAGTAACGCATGCACACTTAGCAGTAAGAGCAGAATGTATTACCCAACCAAGGATTGCAGACGGCTTTGGATAGAGGGGTGATGACAGATTCAGGAGCATCAACCAGATTTTGCAAGTACAACCCCCGTCGTTTTGAGGGCACGGAAGATGCCATTTCAACAGATGCATGGCTTAAGGACATAGAGGCTATTTTGACAGCGGCTAAGGTTTCGACAGAAGAACGTGTGGATCTAGTGAAGCTGTTGCTTCAAGACCTCGCACGTGATTGGTGGGAATTAGAAGAAGTGGGCATCAGGCGTCCTATTGCTTGGGACAATTTTACTGCGAGATTCAAGACGAAGTACTATGGAGTTGTGGCGCAGTTTGAGCTACAACAGAAGTTTATCAACCTCAAGCAGGCTGGCAAGACAGTGGATGTTTATGCAGCAGAGTTCTGTAGACTGAGTAGGTTCGTCCCGGAGATGGTAGCAACAGAGAACCAGAGGGCTATGAGGTTTCAGCAAGGGTTTCATCTTGAACTCTTGCAATTGATAGAGGGACACAACTACCAGACTTTCGATGAGGTATTAATGGCAACCCGGAGGAATGAGATCACCATCCAAAGGATCACATCTAGGACTGGAGGTCAGAAGAGATCTTACAATCAGATTGAAGGAGGAGGGGGAGCAGCGTCCCGAGTTACAGCACAACCTCCTGACATTCGCATTCACGATGTGGCAATGCGAGAGCGAGCACCCCCAGCAAGGCAACAACAGCAACAGAGGAAGAACCAGCAACCTCCAACGGGCTGCACTTATTGTGGGAAGACAGGGCATACAAGAGATGTGTGTCGGGCAATGAACGGACAGTGTTTGATATGTGGAAGTCCAGATCATCGGATTTCCACGTGTCCTATGAATTCGAGGTCAGGAGGACCAATACAACAATTTCCTGCTCTGTCAGCACCAGGGGCAGGCCAGTACCAAGGACCGGCGGTAGCGGTAAGACCGTTGGCACAACGTCCGTTGATGTCACAGGCTCAGATGTTTCGGCAACAGGGACCGCCGATGCAGCATCAATAACATAGGCCACCCCAGCATCACCCAGGCAGAGGCCAGCAGCAGCACCAGGCTAGGCCGCAGCATGGGAACCAACAAGGAGGCCGAGGGCAGGCATTCAATCTGTCTTTAGAAGAGGCATTGGCATCGGAAGATGTTGTGGTAGGTAACATTCTCGTCGCCTCATATCCCGCAGTAGCATTGTTTGATTCGGGAGCATCATACTCATTTATATCTGCACAATTTATGACACGACTAGAAATGGAATTCGAAGCATTGCCAGGGAGGTTGAATATACTCACTGGTAATAGGCTCGTAGGAGTTAGTAGAGTTATTCTAGCATGTAGAGTTGTAGTGTGCGGGCGTTCCTTACTCGCAAGGTTGATAGAATTTTCTATGAGGAATTTCGACGTTATCCTAGGCATGGACTGGCTGAAAGACAGTTGTGCCACAATAGATTGCCGTAGAGGGAGTGTATCTTTTAATATTCCAGGCATGGAGTTATTTACCTTGGTCAGATCAGTGGCAACTCAACAAGAAGAAGGAATAGTAGCGGCAATGGAAGAAGTTCAAGTTCCGAAGATAGTTGAAGAGTTTATTGACGTATTTCTCGAGGAACTTTCTGGTCTACTACCCATTAGAGATATCGAGTTTAGTATAGAATTAACACCTAGAACTAAACCGATATCGGATCGAGTTTACAGAATGTCGGATTCAAAGCAGGCCAAGGTGTATCAGCACGTAGAGGAACTAAAGAAGAAGAAGTTTATTCGAGACAACGAGTTACCATGGGCAGCACCAGTGGTACTTGTAGAGAAGAATGATGGGTCATCAAGATTATGCATTGACTACAGAAAGCTCAACGCGGCAACAGTAAAGAACAAGTACCCACTGCCAAGGATCGACGACTTGTTTGATCAGTTGAGCAGAGCAAGAGTGTAACCCCCTGAATTTAGGGCTTATTTTTTTTAATTTTATAAATCAATTATTTGTAATAGATATTATTATTTGATTAATGCTCTTTACCGTGACTTTGACTTCTGGAGCGTCAGGGATGCAAATCTCTGGAAACTCTCTTCATCAGTGTGTAGTAGACAAGATTACCTTCATATTGATATATCATGTCCCATCCAAACTTGTTCCCTTGTACTCTTTTTACTTCGCACAACTTCAGGTCAATTTAGACCATTTGATCGTTGATTAATTATTAATTGATTTTCTACTCTTTTTCTTGATCTTCATAAGCACATTACCGTGACTTTTAATTTAGGAGCACCAGACTAGTTATTTTCTTGAAACAAACTCCTTATGCATGATCTACTCGAGTCACTCTTCACCCATGACCTTCGTGTCCCACTCAGACATACCATCTTGTGCTTCATTTGCTTCACACAACTTTTCTGACACGTGACCCGATTTTAATTCGTCCCACGGTGTCACATTTATTTTCTAACATTGAATTATGGATACCCTGTCGACCCAAACCTGTCAACCCCAAATATGGACATGGCCCACATTGAGCCTACTATCCACATGACACTGGTGTCCCAATTAATTTAGCCCCTACATGCTACTTATTTACCCATGATCATAAATGTCTACAATTAATTCATTTATGGTATTAAACCTCATTTTGACCCAACCCGGCTCCACTGAACCCAACTCCAGCTTCATGTTACCCTCCCTCATGACACGCACACTCCCTTTGCCTTGAAAAATATTTAATACCTAGACTATCCATTCAATTATTTCTTCGATAAACCCCCTTGATTTAAATTCTTAGAAAATGACCACTTCTCATTAATCCTAACCATTGGATTCTCTCCATCAATCCTCACCATAAATTTTCCCCAATACTCAAACCCATACACCCTATTCTCAGCCGGCCCTAACTCTAAGGGATCACTCTTTCTCTCTCTTCCCCTCTCATTTTCCTCACTTTCTCTCTCTCTCTCTTCTTAATTATTTCACTCACTCCCTCTTCCTAATACTACATCACCAGCAACCACCCCACCCGAACCTTCATTCTCCCCGACCTCCTCCTCCAGGCCGAACTCCCTCTTTCCGAGCTCCTCCTCCACCAGCTTTCCCTCTCCTCCTCCTCACTTCATCATCATCTCTCATCATCATCACCACCACTCCACCACCGCAAGCATCACGCGCCACCACCTCTTCTTCCTCTCCTCCTCCAACCCGAACCACACCCTCAACCGCCACCTCCACCATAGCTATCGGCCACCACCGAAGATCGCCGCCGTCGTACGCACGTGCGCCAGCAATACGCAGCAGCGCGCAGCAATGGCAGCAAGCAGCAGCGGTCGAAAATGGCAGCAGTTTAACCGCCGTTCAGGCGCCGCCGCCGCCGCCACGGCCGTCATGGCCGGCCATCCCCTGGTCGGGCGACCTCCGTGCACCTTCCTGTGGCGGCCACCGTCCTCCGGGATGCGCCGCCTAGGCATTTTATGCATTTGGTACGGGTTTTCGTCGGCGCGAGCTCGGAATGGATCCGGAAAGGGCATCTCGTCGTAGCGACTTCGTACGCATTTTTCGAGAAATTCGACCGTTGGATCGGCGATTTCTTTGCTTCGTCTCATTCTCGGTATATCCATCTTCAGTCCTCTCAATTTTCATCCGTTAATTTTATCGTTTATTGCATCAAAACCGGCCACCAAGTTGACCGTTTAAATTGTGTTATTTTTGGACAGTTTTGCGGAACCAACTTCGTCGGTTCGTATCTCCTCCATCGCAGCTCCGTATGGCATGCCACTAGTTCCTATGCGTAGCTGGTATAACCCTCTTCCTACCCCTTAAGTTTTGTTTTATTGTGAGCACGTTTGATTGGTTGAATTCGACGTCAAAGTTGGCCGTCCGAATTCATAATTTCTAGGTTGTTAATTTCTATTTTTGAATTCGGGACTCCAAATTCAATTTCTGACACCACCAGTAGACTCATGGCGTCGTTCTGGCATGTTTTCATATAAATTTTGTTAGATTTGGAGGACGTGGGTCCTGGCACGCATTTTGGTGCAAAGCGGACCCCATAGTCCGGGTCAACAGGGCTTTTTGATGTCGGCCTATCGGAATCCAATTCTGGACATACCGTTGAGTTTGTATCGTCATTCTGGACATACCGTTGAGTTTGTATCATCATTCTGGACTCGTTGGCATATAATTTGCTAGGTTTTAGTAGACATTAGTTCCGACACGCACTTCGGTGCAAGTCGGAAACCAATATCCGGCTCAACGGATCATTTTGCGATTGGCTTATCGGAATCCAATTTTGGACATACCATTGAGTTCATATCATCATTCTGGACTCATTGGCATATAATTTACTGAGTTTTAAGGACATTGGCTCCGACACGCTTTTTCGTGCAAATCGAAATTTTAATGTCCTGGTCAACGGACCAATTTGAGATCGGGTCAATGGAATCCAATTCTGGATATACCGTTGGGTTTGTATCGTCATTCTGGATTCGTGGACATATAATTATTAGGTTTAGTGGACTAGTATTCTTGCATATTTTTAGGTGCAAAGCGGATCCGACACGGACACCGTTTTGATTCAAAATTTCCTTTTTGCCGCTGTGTCTAAGTTGGACTTATGGATAGGCTATCCTAGCTGATTTGACCATTCTGGACACGTTGGTGATGTTTGTTTCATCATTCGACAATGGTTGTAGATATTTCTCTATGTATTACCTTTTATTATAATTAATTCTGATTAAGTTCGTATTTCGGAATTAGTACAATGAAACTGAGATCAGTCGATTCCAGTGATCTCACATCGCTGAAATTGGCAAGATGATCATGTGGATCACTGTGATAAGATTATTAACCTTACCGTTGATTATCTTATCTCGATTTGCGTGTCGTAGGTTTCGATGTACGAATAACGATGTACAACTTGATATTTTAATTCTTAAATTAGAGTTGATCCTGTGACCAAGATATATGGTATCTTGGTAGGTAATATTAGGAATAGTATGCTTAGGCTAGTTTTGACCTCGGTTGACCAAGTTTGACTGCTTTGACCAAAAGTCAACTGTTAGTCAACATTAGCCTAGTTTGACCTAGGGTTGACCTAGAGTTGACCAGTTGACCAAAAGTCAACTGTAAGTCAACCTTTGATCCAGTTTGACCTAGTTGAGTTGGTTTGACTTCCTGTAACCTAGTTTGACCTAGTGTGACTCAGTGTGACATAGTTTGACTTAGTTGGACTGAGATTGACCTAGATTATATAGCTTATACTATATAATCCTGCCTAACATATCATCTTTAGGTTTGTGGCATCACTCTGAGCATCGACCCCATTTGACAGCTCAGGACCGCAGACGAGTACATTCAATGATAGTTTTTATTGTCTTGATATCTGCTATATCCGATTCAAGTGCAGTGTCTTACTTGATTTCCAGACACGATAGTTCACGGACTAGTATATATTGGATCATGACATGAGATGTTGTTCCTGGATTTTCTTGGTATATTGGAACATTTTCTATGTTATTCCCTGTACTTGTATAGACACCGATTCCTGAGAGGGAGTAGCTACCCTCTTAGGAAATTCCGTGTCATGACGTGTCATGTCCATATCCATTATACTATTCGGGGATGAAGAATTATTAGGGGCTATGTGATCAAAGCCTCCTGTCACTATTATGCTTGCGCCACTCTCACCTCACGTACGGTGTAGCAGATTCCTCTGTGTGCTTGTTATCCAGGTTGGCCGGCATGACCCTTTCCAGAGATTTTCTTGCGATTATCGGGCCAAGTGGATAACCTATCCTGTCACTTACCCAAAGCCGATCACATAACGCTCTAATAATTCAAGGCACATTTTATATTTATTTATCATAGGAGGCTAAGTTCTATTCAAGAAAATGGTTACAACTCCGGTCCTTGTTTGGTTTACGGGTTGTAACTTAGTTTTCGAAAAGTTCCCAAGTCATCCTATATATTGTCGTCTTATTCAGTACTCACATCCTGTTATATATTTCCTGTTGGTTTTTGTCTTGTACTTCACATGTTCTATATGCTCTTATGCTATACCTTGATTGGAGGCTAAGTTCTGTTCGGATCAAGGGTTACAACCCCGGTCCTTGTTTGGTTTAAGGGGTGTAACTCGGCTTCCGAATAGCTCCCAAGTCTTCCTATATCTTTGTCTTATATTTCATAATACTGTCTCTTATAGAATTTGTCAATTCACATGAAACTGCTGTTAGTGTTTGTACTTGCCCATTTTCTTGACAGGATAACCGTTGATGTTTACAGAGTACATGTTAGCTGATTGCTCTACCTTTTACGGGTATGGCCAGGATATAGTTTGATGAGACATTTGTCACGCTCCAGTACCGAAATACGGAGATGGACTAGGCCAGCTACTCCATATGAGGTATACAACGTCATACGACGATCGTGGCTGTCAAGAGACAAGGGGGTGCATGCTACATTCAAGTCTCCTATGGTCTCACAGAGGATCTATGTCTCAATCATTCAAAGCAAGAAAACATTAATTAATGAACATATGAGATAAAGCAGAAAGGCGTCCCTAACGGTTCATTAAAATGATCATGGGGATCTAGCTTTATAACTTAGCTAGTCCACAGAGTCATAGGTACATAATTGTATTCAGCTGCAGTCTGATTTAATTACAAATTATGCAAAGACAAAATATCTAGATTAGCCGGTAAACAGGTGCCGGTGGCTAAACGCCAGAACATAAGTAAAGATACTAGAGTGGTAGAGAAGAAACCCACTCGAGTCCCCCGCCAGCCATGCTCCTAGTATGCACCATTGACGTCAGGGAAGAAGTTCGGATCCTTAGGCTCTGCTACGCGTTCTGGCCACAACAAAACCAGCGGGGTCAGTCCCGAATAGCAAGTACCATAAGGGAGCACAAAAGAGTAAGATAAAACCCAAGCATAAGTTAATAATAATAATAATAATAATAATAATAATAATAATAATAATAACAATAATAATAATAATAATAATAATAATAATAATAAGCTTCCGTTCGTAACATCGGTCCACAGCCCGTCCTGGCACGTTAGACCAACCCAACAACCAAACAAGGACATGGGTTGGACCACGCACCCTGACAGTCCATGTCCCTCGGCTATTAACGGAAGGCTCAAGCACAGTCAAGTCGTTTTCCAGACGACCATTCAATCCTGCGGCTTCATATATTTGGCGGAGTTATCCCCGATATACTGATTAAAAGGAATCCTCAGATCGTGTCAACCCAGCAGGGCTAGCTAAACCATAAGACATATAACACGTTGATTATGCACCAGTCCCCCGAAGGGCTACCATGCCAAAACATTTAACACATAGCTCATAGGAGTCGGATATAGCTATTCGCTATAGGCGAATAAAACCATATCCATGGCGGCTAACCCGATACGTCAGGTCTGGGCCTGGGGTGGCTAGTATGGCACGATCTCGGGATTCTTCCTACCCAATGTATCTACCAAGTTAGTTGCCTAGTTAAGCCCTAGGTTGTTCTCAGAGATCACATGTCGTGGTCACATATTCACTCCTCTAGATGTCGTACATTGTACGAGTACCCCAAGAAGGAATCTGTACTGGCTCATGGAGTCATACGTATGTTCCCCCTTCTTGGTGTAATGCAACACACATCACATACCACGTCATTGCTACCGACCATTACTATGTAAATATTGGACTCCTGAAAGTACTGGCATGTATCACATAGGAACACTTAGCGCTTAGAATCGCACCTCGATGCTCAAATAGATTGTATTTTTGTACACTCATAGGATCATCCAGCCATCACATAGGTAGTCAGATTAGAAATGAGGACTTAATACACATAGGAACATGCGGCAATGACTCATGCGGCTGGAAAATGCAGGCGTATGCGGATCAGAATCAATAAGGTCATGCGGCCATACTATCTATGGCCCAGACTCAGACGGCTGAACAGAGATCTCATGCGGCTAGAGAAGGTCCAAGTCCATGCGGTCCGAGCGAGGGAGTCTTATACGGCTGAAGAAAAGGGGCGGCCCTATACGGCTCAAAGAAGAACCGGGCTTATGCGGCTCAAAATGGACAGGCATATGCGGCAGTGGGAAAGAGGTGCATGCGGCTCAGGAAACTAAGTCCCATGCGATTGGAAAATCACGGGGCATATGCGGCTGAAACTGCCAGCGCCATGCGACTGAAAAAAGGTCAGGGCCCACGCGGTCGGGGCAAGAGCGGGGCGCATGCGGATCAAGTTAGCAGGCTTATGCGGCTCAAAAATACTTATGCGATTGCTAATGCTCATGCGGCTGCAACTGTTCATGCGGCTGCCTTGCTTATGCGGCTGCGAAATGCCATACGGCCGAAACTGCCCAGCGCCATGTGGCTAGAGAAGCTTATGCGGCTGAACATGCTCATGCAGATGAGAATTGTACATGCGACTGCGATACTATTCATCGTCCTACCAAAATCAGCACAGACGAACATATGAGAAGTCCAAATATTACATTGGCCATAACTTCCTCAAAACAAGTCGAAATCTAACTTTTCAAAGGTCAAAATTGTGTAGAGTCAAATTTTCTACAACATAGGACCATTGGTTTTCGAAAATAACCAAGTTTGATAGATCAAAACCATGAAAACCCATGAAACCCTAGATTTTAGGAACTTAGATATACACATATCTAGCCATTAAAATCAAAGTCTTCAAGAACTAAACTTGTAGAGAATCAAGAGAAGAACATTATAGATAAATAATAACAAGAAAAATCAAGAAAGAAAAATTTGCTAATCTCCACTTTTTGAGCAAGGTGTACTTGCCTATGGAGTGGTGGTTGAGGAAAATAAATGGAGGAGTGAATGAGAAGAGAGAGTGAGGAAGAGACTATAAATAGGGGTTGGTTAATGGAAACCCTAATCCCTAATCTCTATCCATTGCACTAATGACAAGCTTAAAAAGCTACATGCAACCATTAATAAATATACAAAATTATGTACATATGCTAAATACATATACCGTATACGAAATCCTTGAAGAATACGTATATCGGGATCGGGGAGTGACATCTCTATCATCCTTAGAAAAATTCCATCCTCGAAATTTCAGCCAAGACAAAGATAGAGGTATCCAGGCAAGTAATGGTGCATTTACAATCTACGCAATCATACATTTCAAAATGGTGCAAAACAAACATGTAAATAGATTATCAAGGCATGAGAAGGAACATACCTTCCGAGTCGAACTAGTACGAATACGGAGATCTAATCTCGTCCTCGTGCTCCCAGATTGACTCTTCCGGAGAGTGTTGGCCCTAAGCGACACGGACAAGGCGAATAGTCCGGTTCTTGAGCACCTTCTCTCGTCGGTCCAAAATAGACACGGGTTGTTCCTCGTAAGTTAGGTCGGTACCAACAACTAACTCCGAATGGTCGAGGACATGGCTCGGATCCGGGACGTACCCACATAACTATGATACATGAAACATATCATGTATGCCAGATAGCGAGGGAGGAAGGGCAAGCCGATAAGCAACATCGTCTACCCGAGCGAGAATCTCAAAAGGACCAACGAATCTCGGACTAAGCTTTCCTCGGGTTCCAAATCTAATGACACCCCGAGTAGGCAAAATCCGCAAAAACACTTGGTCACCAACACCAAACTCTAGAGGCCTACGATGTTGATCCGCCCAGTGTTTGTGTCTGTCCTGCGTGACTCGAAGCCGCTCTCTGATCAACTTGACTGTCTCCACTGTCTGCGTGATCATCTCTGGTCCCAACAACTTTTGTTCTCCCACATCGTCCCATGCCAGAGGGGACCTGCACTTCCTTCCGTATAATGCTTCAAAACGGTGCCATCTGTATACTTGCCTGATAACTATTATTGTAAGAGAACTCTACTAAATGAAGATGATCTTTCCAAGTTCTACCGAAGTCTAAAGTACAAGCCCGTAATATATCTTCCAAGGTCTGAATGGTTCTCTCTGATTATCCGTCCGTTTGCGGATGGTAGGCTATACTGAACCTCAACTTGGTACCCAAACTTTGATGCAAACTCCGCCAAAGGTGAGAGGTGAACCGCGTGTCTCGATCTGATACTATGCTGACTAGAACACCATGCCACCTCACGATATGGTTCATATATATTTCTGCAAGCTGCTCAGTAGACTGCCCTACTCTGAAAGGAAGAAAATGTGCAACCTTTGTGAGCCGATCCACGATTACCCAAACTGCATTTTGGCCGGCCGGAGATCTAGGTAATCCGGTCACAAAGTCCATCGTGATGTGCTCCCACTTCCACTCCGGAATAGGAAGCAGCTGCAACAATCCTGCTGGTCTCTGCTGTTCTGCCTTCACTTGCTGACACACCAAACATCTGGATACGAATCTCGCTATCTCCCTCTTCATACCATTCTACCAAAAGTATTGCTTTATATCCTGGTACATCTTTGTGCCTCTGGGATGAATGGAATAAGGAGAACTATGAGCTTCTGACATAAATTCATGTCGAAGGTCTTCACCTGGTACACAAAGATGATTTTCGAACCTAAGTGTACCATCCTCATGGATTACTAACTCCTTTCTGAAACCTGACTCACACTCTGATCGAAACTTCTGGATTCGCGGATCCTCTGCCTGGGCTGCTCTGATCCTCTCTACGAGAGTAGACTGAATCTGCAAACTGGCCATAACTCCTGTATCTTATGGCAAGATCACTTCAATTCCCATTTCCTTAAGATCTTCCAAAATGTGCCTCTGCGTGGTTAGAATGAATGCACCACCTCTCATGTTCAAGGCATCTGCTACCACATTTGCCTTCCCTGGATGATACTGAAGATTTACATCAAAGTCTTTTAGTAATTCCAACCATCTCCTCTGTCTCATGTTCAGGTCCCTCTGGGTAAACACATACTTTAATCTCTTATGATCAGTGTAAATCTCTACTCGATCCCCATATAAGTAGTGCCTCCATAACTTAAGCGAAAATACTACTGCTGCTAATTCCAGGTCGTGAGTCGGATAATTCTTCTCATGGTCCCGAAGCTGTCGAGATGCATATGCTATCACCTTACCATGCTGCATCAATACACATCCAAGTCCCTTCCCGGATGCGTCGTAATATACTGTAAACCCTCCCGATCCTACTGGAAGTTGCATGATCGGGGCTGAGATTAATCTCCTCTTCAATTCTTCAAATGATGTCTGACACTCTGCCGACCAAACAAACTCTACATCCTTATGCGTCAAACGCGTCAAGGGTGCCAAAATCCTGGCAAAATCTGCCACGAACCTCCGGTAATAACCTGACAATCCCAAGAAACTACACACTTCTGCTACCGTCTTCGGAACTGGCCAATTCTCTACTGCCTCAACCTTCTTCGGGTCTACTGACACTCCTGCTCCAGAAATAATGTGTCCCAGGAATGAAATATGATCCAACCAAAACTCACATTTATTAAGCTTTATATATAGTTGGTGCTCCCTCAAGGTCTGCAAAACTGTTCGAAGATGTTTCTCATGTTCCTCCTCACTACTGGAATAGACGAGGATGTCATCTATAAATACTGCTACAAACTTATCCAAATAGGGTAGAAAGATGCGATTCATCAAATCCATGAATACTGTTGGGGCATTAGTCAGTCCAAATGGCATCACCAGAAACTCATAATGCCCATACCGTGATCTAAATGCTGTCTTGGGTATGTCCTGCTCTCGGACCCTCACTTGATAATATCCAGATCGAAGATCAATCTTAGAGAAGATGCTAGCCCTACTCAATTTATCAAACAAGTCATCAATCCTGGGTAACGGATACTTGTTCTTTACGGTTACTGCATTCAACTACCGGTAATCAATGCACATCCGCATCGATCCATCCTTCTTAGGTACCAAAATCACCGGTACTGTCCAGGGCGAATTACTGTCTCTGATAAACTGCTTCGCCTTCAGTTCTTCTTCATACTGGTACAACTTGTCCAACTCTGACTGCGACATCCTGTAAACTATGCCGACCTTAGGCTCTGTTCCAGGATTCAGCTCAATGTAAAACTCCACATCTCTGACTGGTGGCAAACCTGGAAGCTCATCTGGGAATACATCAGCAAACTCTCTGACCACCCTGGGAATTTGCTCTAGCTCTGACAATGCTTCTGTAACGATGCCCTGGGGTCGATCCTCCAATGATCGAACAAGGACAAACTCCTCTACGCCAGGTATATTAAATACTACCCTACCTCCCTGACAATCTATCGTCGTACGACTGTCTCTCAACCAGTCCATGCCTAGGACAACGTTAAAGTTACCCATGGGAAACTCAATCAAAGATGCGAGCAATATTTGCCCACTCACTATGACTGGACATGCTAAGCACACTCTGCTAACTCCTACTAGCCCGTTACCAGTGAGTATATTCATCCTCTCTGGCAATGCCTCAAATTCCAATCCAATACGTGTCATAAATCGTTCAGATATAAAAGAGTGGGTAGCCCCCGAATCAAACAATGCTACTACAGAAAAAGATGTAACAGAAATATTACCTGCAACCACGTCGCCTGAAGCTAACGCATCCTCCAGTGATAAGGTGAAGGCCTGGCCTTGCTGGGCTCCCTCCTGCTGCCTTCATCGACCATGCTGCCGCTGCGGCCTATACGGGCCTTCCTGGTTTTGTGCCTGGCGATACATCTGAGCCTGCATGGGTAGACGTTGGGCTAGTGGCCTTACGGCCAATGCTGGTCCTCTGTTCGGTGCTGCCCCTAGAGCTAGCAATGTTGGTAGCTGCTGAACTGGCCCTCCTGGCCTCTGCATCATAGGACAATTGGCAATCCTGTGGTCTGGACTGCCATACCTCATGCATAACCTATTAGATGAACGACACACATCCCTAGTGTGCCCTCCCTTACCATAATAAGTACCTCCAATGGATGCCTCCTGGCGCTGCTGTTGGTTCCTCGGCTGCTGCTGATGCCAAACTGGTGCGGATACCTCAGATATTGCCGTCCTTCGCGGCGCTCCTGACTCATGAATACTGATGCCGGGCGCTGGTGCCGATGTTCGTTGTACTGCTCCTCTGCCTCTGCTCTGGGAATGAGTCCTCTTCTGTCCTCCATGTCTTGTCACCAACCTTTGTTGAGTGAGTTTATGCCTCCCAGCAGCCGTTAAAATGGCGTCAAAAGTCTGATAGTCATGCCCTTCCACTAGCTGTAGAATCTCCAAATGAAGTCCCTGTTGGAACCTCATAGCCTTCTCTGGCTCTGTAGCTACCATCGTCGGAGCAAACTGACTCAGTCTGCAGAACTCTGCTGCATATCCATCCACCGTCCTCCCAGCCTGCTTGAGACTGATAAACCTCTGCTGTAGCTCATACCGTGCTACTGTGCCAAAGTACTTAGCCTTGAATCTAGTACGGAAGCTATCCCAGGGAACGGGATGCCTTAGTCCAACCTCTTCTGATGCCCACCAGTCGTGGGCGATATCCTGAAGTATCAGTCTGAACTGGTCAACCTTCTCTTCAGCTGGAACCTTAGCTGCAGTCAATATGGCCTCAGTATCCTGAAGCCATGCATCCGCCGTAATGGCGTCCCCCTGCCGTCAAAATATTTTGGGTTGAGTCGACAAAACCTCCCTGATGCTCCCGAATCATTCCTAACGCTTCTCTCAAGGGATATTTGTAACCCCTGACTCAGTAGCACATTCTGTTCCTGCTGTCGGGTCTGCTGTTGCTGATGGGCTGCCACCTGTCGCTGCTGAGTAGCCAAGAATCCCCGGATGACCTCCAGGAGTGCTGCAGCATCAGGTACTGGCATCGCTGCCTGCACCGCTGGGGATGCAGGAGTTTCTAGAACTTACGGTTCCACTGGCTCTGATATCACTTCTACTCGGATCTGATCAGGAGATTGCACTCCTTCCGGTTGCTGCCCCGTCGAGCCATGCTCTACTGGTTATTCCCCCACGTTGGCCTCGCCAGCTACTGAGAAAGAAGCACCCCTATAGGGAAAGGTACATGATATTAATTATCAGGACGAGGAAGATTCGATGATGCAATTCAGGTGATCAATCAAGGTGAGGAAAGAGAAATCGAGACAAGAGATTCAAAGGAAACAAGTTTTGATTGAGACTCCTATAATAGTAACACCCCACAAGTCTGAAAAGTCAGACCTACATGGGCCACCAATAAAACCTTGTCATGCCCCAGTACCGAAATACGGAGACGGACTAGGCCAGCAACTCCATATGAGGTATACAATGTCATACGGCAATCGTGGCTGTCAAGAGACAAGGGGGTGCATGCTATATTCAAGTCTCCTATGGACTCACAGAGGATCTATGTCTCAATCATTCAAAGCAAGAAAATATCAATTAATGAACATATGAGATAAAGCAGTAAGGCATCCCTGACGCTTCATCAAAATGATCATGGGGATCTAGATTTATAAGTTAGCTAGCCCAAAGATTCATAGGTACATAATTGTATTCAGCTTTAGTCTGATTTAATTACAAATTATGCAAAGACAAAATATTCAGATTAGCCAGCTAAACAGGTACCGGTGGCTAAACGCCAGAACATAAGTAAAGATACTAGAGTGGTGGAGAAGAAACCCACTCGAGTCCCCCGCCAACCATGCTCCTATTATACACCATTGACGTCAGGAAAGAAGTTCGGATCCTCAGGCTCTGCTACGCGTTCTGGCCACAACAAAACCAGCGGGGTCAGCCCCGAATAGCAAGTACCACAAGGAAGCACAAAAGAGTGAGATAAAACCCAAGCATAAGTTAATAATAATAATAATAATTATAATTATAATAATAATAATAATAATAATAATAATAATAATAATAAGCTTCCGGTCGTAACCTCGGTCCACAACCCGTCCTGGCATGTTAGACCAATCCAACAACCAAAAAGGACATAGGTTGGACCACGTACCATGATAGTCCATGTCCCTCGGCTACTAACGGAAGGATCAAGCACATTCAATTCATTTTTCAGGCGGCCAATCAATCCTGCGGTTTCCTATATTTGGCAGAGTTATCCCCGATATACTGATTAAAAGGAATCCTCAGATCGTGTCAACCCAGCAGGGCTAGCCAAACCATAAGATATATAACACGTTGATTATGCATCAGTCCCCCGAAGGGCTACCATGCCAAAACATTTAACACACAGCACGTAGGAGTAGGATATAGCTATTCGCTATAGGCGAATGAAACCATATCCGTGGCGGCCAACCCGACACGTCAGGTCTGGGCCTGGGGTGGCTAGTATGGCACGATCTCGGGATTCTTCCCACCCAATGCATCTACCAAGTTAGTTGCCTAGTTAAGCCCTAGGTTGTTCTCAGAGATCACATGTCGTGGTCACATGTTCACTCCTCTAGATGTCGTACATTGTACGAGTACCCCAAGAAGGAATCCGTACTGGCTCATGGAGTCATACATATGTTCCCCCTTCTTGGTGTAATGCAACACACATCACATACCACGTCATTGCTATCGACCATTACTATGTAAATGCTGGACTCTTGAAAGTACTGGCAGGTATCACGTAGGAACACTTAGCTCTTAGAATCGTACCTCGATGCTCACATAGATTGTATCTTTGTACACTCATAGGATCATCCAGCTATCACATAGGTAGTCAGATTAGAAATGAGGACTTAATACACATAGGAACATGCGGCAATGACTCATGCGGCTGGAAAATGGAGGCGCATGCGGATCAGAATCAATAAGGTCATGCGGCCAGACTATCTATGGCCCAGACTAAGGCGGCTGAACAGAGATCTCATGCGGCTAGAGAAGGTCCAAGTCCATACGGCCCGAGCGAGGGAGTCTTATGCGGATGAAGGAAAGTGCGGCCCTATACGGCTCACAGAAGAACCGAGCTTATGCGGCTCAAAATGGACAGGCTTATGCGGCAGTGGAAAAGAGGTGCATGCGGCTCAGGAAACTAAGTCACATGCGGCTGGAAAATCACTGGGCCTATACGGCTGAAACTACCAGCGCCATGCGGCTGTGAGAAGGTCAGGGCGCATGCGGATCAAGTTAGCGGGCTTATGCGGCTCAAAAATACTTATGCGACTGCTAATGCTCATGCGGCTGCAACTGTTCATGCGGCTGCCTTGATTATGCGGCTGCGAAATGCCATGCGGCCGAAACTGCCCAGCGCCATGCGGCTGAACATGCTCATACGGCTGAGAATTGCACATACGACTGTGACGAACATAGGAGAAGTCCAAATATTACATTGGCCATAACTTCCTCCAAACAAGTCAAAATCTAACTTTTCAAAGGTCAAAATTGTGTAGAGTCAAATTTCCTACAAAACAGGACCATTGGTTTTCGAAAATAGCCAAGTTTGATAGATCAAAACCATGAAAACCCATGAAACCCTAGATTTTAGGAACTTAGATCTACACATATCTAGCCATTAAAATCAAAGACTTCAAGAGCTAAACTTGTAGAGAATGAAGAGAAGAACATTATAGATAAATAATAACAAAAAAATCAAGAATGGAAAATTTGCTAATCTCCACTTTTTGAGCAAGGTGTACTTGCCTATGGAGTGGTGGTTGAGGGAAATAAATGGAGGAGTGAATGAGGAGAGAGAGAGTGAGGAAGAGACTATAAATAGGGGTTGGTTAATGGAAACCCTAATCCCTAATCCCTAATCTCTATCCATTCCACTAATGACAAGCTTAAAAAGCTACATGCAACCATTAATAAATATACAGAATTATATACATATGCTAAATACAGATACCGTATACGAAATCCTTGAAGAATATGTATATCGGGATCGGGGAGTGACAACATTACCCCTGGATCTCTAGCAGGATCCATTAGCAGTGGATGTGACACCATTAGTTTAGATTAGTCATTTTTACTTGTATTTATTCTCTGGATTACTGAACTTGAGATTTGGGATGTTTCTGGATTTGTGTTATCTTAGACACTTAGAACTCTATCTGGTTGTATCTCTGTGGTTTCATTTCATTTCATATCTATCTATCTTTTTATCGTATTCTACCTTAGATATGATTGAGACTGTATTTGCTATGTCACCTCCATTCGGAGTGTTTATACTGTACAGGTACCCTTATATTTTGTCTAGTTGTAGTATTTATAGACGACATATACATCGTTCTACTGCCGATTCTGCGGTGTAGGCTGGACGTACCCACTTCTCATGCCCATATTCTAGGGTACGGGTCGTAACACGTTTTTAGTTGTGGCCCATACAGGTCAGAGTCGCAACTAGTACGATTTTGTAGTAGTGCTTGACTTAGAGCGCTGCTACGAGCCTGCTATTAAGATATAGGTTCTAGGTTATAATAGGAGTTGTTCAATCACAGTTAGGAACTCTTGATAGATTCCAACAATAACCCCTGAGAATCTTATTTTGAAAATTCTTGAATCTGTTCCCGCTTGCCTCTATTTACACTTCCTTGATTTGTTGTTGATTTTGATTCCCGATGTTCGTTGTTGACTTTGATCTTGCATCGAGATAAATTTTGTGGATTGAATTAAGGTATATCCTGATAAGGTAAATGTCTGCTTTATTTATGGAGTTTAGAATTTATCGCAGCCATACAAGCTAGCATGACAAGAATATAGAGCCTGATTTTAGATATGCTTATTCTAGTTATGGAATTTGGATTTTCTTGCAGCCATACCGGTTGGCGTGGTAAGAATTCCAGATGACATAATTTTAGGGTGTATATCTTAGTTATGGACTCTATCATTTGTTGCAGCTATACTTACTGGCGTGGCAAAAATTCTGGCAACATAATTTCAGGAAGACATATATGGTTATCAGATTATATTTTAAATCGGATCACCTTGTTATGACCGGATGAGCAAGAACAATTCTTATCATTATTCTTCCCCGTCTTAGTTAACTCTGTCTATCTACAGCCACAATTAGGATTTTCTCAAAATGATTATTTGTGTTCCATCTTCCTATGATTTGACTAAACTCTTCTTCGCTAACCACTTGGGTAATTCTTCTTATCCTTTCCGATAATTGTTGAAAGTGCCTCATGGGTTGATTCAGGAAAGGTTCGAAAAGTATATTTACCCTTGTATTACGGAATCAGGAGTTTGCATCCAGAGAAATACTGGCGAGGTATGACTTCAGATAACGACATCATGGTTAAATATGTTTCTCGAATTCTATTTGGACCACTCCCTAAGCATTTTGACTAACATCTTCTCTTTTATTTTGCAAAAAATTGTTTGGAAATACTTTACAGATTTAGCCAAGTTAAGTTCAGGAACCTATATCATCTAGCGTGGCAGCTGTGCACTGTAGCCATCCGTTGTATTATGGAACAAGGAAGTTAATCGCAGCCAGATGCACACTAGCGCGATAGTAACTTCATGTGACATAATTACGGAGGTATATAGTTCTTGAGTTTTACTTTGACTACGTCCTATGCATCTCGTTTGGCCTCGTACTATTCTTAGAAATATTTCGATAATCTTTTCTGTCTTGCTTGATCCTTACCTTGCTTGAATATTGATATGGATTGTTAGACCCAGTCTTAGGCCCTTGTTACCTTCTATTTTTGATGATTGGATAGCCAGACCTTGTTAACAGATTCTGTAGTGTTACTATAATATGTTATTATATGTGATTGTGATGAGTATATTTTTTCTAGGGATTTATTGAGTTAAGCTTATAGGACAGATATAAGTGACTGATTATAGTAGACTTAAAAAACCATTAAGGATGATTGGTTTGATAGTATAGATTGATGATAAGGTATCTAAGATGGAGTAATAAAATATTATATTTTTGTGACTACGGATTAAGGACTATAATCTTGTGCTTAGGTTCGAGGGTTGAGCATTGTAGGACTTTAATGACCAAATGATTATTGGTTATCTACAAGCCATTTACTTATGATTGGAGGATAGATCGATATGTAGAATGAAATAGAAGGAGATAACATTGCGTGTAAGATCGAAAAATAGCAGAAACAAAACAAGGACATATGTACATGGGTAATAAATAAATCGGTAAATGAATTAAGAGTTTGAATTTGAGGGTTTATATTCAGGAGTTCTTGAGTAAAAAGAGAGAAGGCTCAATGCCAAGAATAGGTTTTGAATGTATTATTTCAAGGAGCTTGTGATTAATAGGATAATGATACTTAGGATGGGATAAGAAAACAAACAAATTGCTATTAAGATTAGATTTTTGGTTGATGGCCAAGTATTGCTGATATATAGTATCTCTAGGATGACCTATATTTTAGAATATACGTAAAGGTTCTTATTGATATGAAGATTCTTAGGGATAAAATAGACATAGTTTTTATGGAAGAAGCTTCTTGAACCTGAACCAAAATACCTGTAGAAAGAAACAACATAGATGATCACAAGGGTAGCAGATTGGGTACTGTAGCCATTACAGTTGTATGTTTTAGCTTGACCTATTAGATAATTTTTAATTTTGAGGACAAAATTTTTATAAGGTGGGTAGGATGTAAGCCCCCTGAATTTAGGGTTTATTTTTTTAATTTTATAAATAAATTATTTGCAATAGATATTATTATTTGATTAATGCTCTTTACCGTGACTTTGACTTCTGGAGCGTCAGGGATGCAAATCTCTGGAAACACTCTTCATCAGTGTGTAGTAGACAAGATTACCTTCATGTTGATATATCATGTCCCATCCAAACTTGTTCTCTTGTACTCTTTTTGCTTTGTACAACTTCAGGTCAATTTAGACCATTTGATCGTTGATTAATTATTAATTGATTTCTCACTCTTTTCCTTGATCCTCATAAGCACGTTACCGTGACTTTTAATATAGGATAACCAAACTAGTCATTTTCTTGAAACCAACTCCTCATGCATGATCTACTCGAGACACTCTTCATCCATGACCTTCGTGTCCCACTCAAACACACCATCTTGTGCTTTATTTGCTTCACACAACTTTCCTGACACGTGACCCGATTTTAATTCGTCCCACGGTGTCACATTTATTTTCTAACATTGAATTGTGGATACCCTGTCGACCCAAATCTGTCAACCACAAATATGGACATGGCCCACATTGAGCCTACTATCCACATGACACTGGTGTCCCAATTAATTTAGCCCCCACATGCTACTTATTTACCCATGATCATAAATGTCTACAATTAATTCATTTATGGTATTAAACCTAATTTTGACCCAACCCAGCTCCACTGAACCCAACCCTAGCTTTCTGTTACCCTCCCTCATGACACCCACACTCCCTTTGCCTTAAAAAATATTTAATACCTGGACTACCCATTCAATTATTTCTTGGATAAACCCCCTTGATTTAAATTCTTAGAAAATGATCACTTCTCATTAATCTTAACCATTGGATTCTCTCCATCAATCCTCACCATAAAATTTCCCCAATACTCAAACCCATACACCCTATTCTCAGCCGACCTTAACTCTAAAGGATCACTCTTTCTCTCTCTTTCCCTCTCATTTTCCTCACTTTCTATCTCTCTTCTTAATTATTTCACTCACTCCCTCTTCCTAATGCTACATCACCAGCGACCACCCCACCCGAACCTTCATTCCTCCGACCTCCTCCTCCAGGCTGAACTTCCTCTTTCCGAGCGCCTCCTCCACCAGCTTCTCCTCTCCTCCTCCTCACTTCATCATCATCTCTCATCATCATCACCACCACTCCACCACCGCAAGCATCACGCGCCACCACCTCTTCTTCCTCTCCTCCACCCCGAACCACACCCTCAACTGCCACCTCTACCGTAGCCGTCGGCCACTGCCGCCATGGCGTACGTGTGCGCCAGCAATGTGCAGCAGCGCACAGCAATGGCAGCAAGCAGCAGCGGCCGAAAATGGCCGCGGTTCAGCCGCCGTTCAGGCACCGTCGCCGGCACCACCGCCACCGTGGCCGGCCACCCCATGGCCGGGTGACCTCCATTCACCTTCCTGTGGTGGACACCGTCCTCCGGGACGCGCCGCCTAGGTGTTTCGTGCGTTTGGCACGTGTTTCCGTCGGCACGAGCTCGTAATGGATCCGGAAAGGGCGCCTCGTAGCAGCGAGTTCGTACATATTTTTTGAGAAATTCGACTGTTGGATCGACGATTTCTTTACTCTGTCTCATTCTCGGTATATCCATCTTCACTCCTCTCAATTTTCGTCCGTTAATTTTATCGTTTGATACATCAAAACCGGCCACCAAGTTGACCGTTTAAATTGTGTTATTTTTGGACAGTTTTGCGGAGCCAACTTCATCGGTTCGTATCTCCTCCATCGTAGCTTCGTCTAGCGTGCCATTGGTTCCTATGCGTAGCTGGTATAACCCTCTTCCTACCCCTTAAGTTTCGTTTCATTGTGAGCACGTTTGATTGGTTGAATTCGACGTCAAAGTTGGCCGTCCAAATTTGTAATTTCCACGTTGTTAATTTTCATTGTTGAACACGGGATTCCGAATTCAATTTTTGACACCACCAGTAGAATCGTGGCATCGTTCTGGCATGTTTTCATATAAAGTTTGTTAGATTTGGAGGACGTGGGCCTTGACACGCATTTTGGTGCCAAGTGGGCCCCACAGTCCGGGTCAACGAGACTTTTTGATGCCGGCTCATCGGAATCCAATTCTGGACATACCGTTGAGTTCGTATCGTCATTCTGGACTCGTTGACATATAATTTGCTAGGTTTTGGTGGACATTGGTTCCGATACGCATTTCGGTGCAAGTCGGATACCAATATCCGGCTCAACGGGTTATTTTGAGATCGGCTTATCGAAATTCAATTCTGGACATACCCTTGAGTTCGTATCATTATTCTGGATTCGTTGATATATAATTTGCTGAGTTTTGAGGACATTGGCTCCAACATACTTTTTCGTACAAATTAGAATTTTAATGTCCTGGTCAACGGACCAATTTGAGATCGGGTCAACGGAATCCAATTCTGGATATAAGGTTGGGTTAGCATCATCATTCTGGATTCGTAGACATATAATTTTTTAGATTTATTGGACTAGTATTCTTACACATTTTTCGGTGCAAAGCGGGTCCGACACGGACACCATTTTGACCCAAAATTATCTTTTTGTCCCTGTGTCTAAATTGGACTTATAGATAGGCTATCCTAGCTGATTTGACCATGTCACGACCCGCACCCACTGTTAGGGTACGAGAACGTAACAACGCCCAGCCTACGCCACAGTGTCGGCGGTAGAACGCTGTCCTAGGTCAATCATCTAACAATACCAAAGTACCTGCACAGTTTATACTCTCCGAATGGAGGTGACATAACAATATACATCTCAATCACATCTAGGGTAGAAGAACGAAAGACAGAAGATAGATAGTAACTCAAAGAGAACCATAGCATAGATGAAATAAGTCTAAGTGTCTAAGATACATAACATCCAGAATGTCAACTCATAATACAATAAGTCTAAGAGTCTATACATAACTCAACATCTCAAAATACAACTCAGATGTGAGACAAAATGATAATATAGAAAGACTGCCTAGACTAACTGGTCTAGACTACTGGAACAACATCCTCAGCTGCAGGTGGATCCTGCTGAGGGTCCACAACATAAGTATCATCTAGTACTGCTCCATAATAGGTAGACACCAGGGCCTCCTCCTCATCCTCTGTAATATTTTCAACAGGTCCAATCAGGACGGGAACGAGCACAATACATCTCACGCAGTGCATAGAATGATAGGAGATATAAAGCATGCAATAGAGTAAAATACAGGAACTGCTGAAGGAAGATACATGTAGCAAAAGAGATAGCTGTAAAGGAAATATCTACTGTATATAAAGAACTAGCAGTGTCTAGTGAGTCAGAGTAAAATATAGACATGTGAAATGGCATAGGAGATTCATGATTACAGCTAGAAGTGATTCATGACTACAGCTACTGGGGTAATATCCACATGACTATTTCCACTCCCCCATCCCCAATCAATACACAAGGATCCATTCAGGTTATGTTAAGATTCGTGGTAAGCCCATAAATGGGAGATTCATGAGAGGCTCTGTGAATCATGAGAGTACATGAGTCACAAGCGATTCGTGAATCTATGAAAGCATAGAGATACATGATGATAGTGAAAAGCACAAACATACTGTATCTGATGCTCCCGAAGGGGATAACATCTCATGAAAAGATCCATATAGTACCAATCCGTGATAACAATCGTGTCAGCATCAAGTAAAGTAATCTAGAGTAAGAATATAAATCCTGGCATATATGAAACGGTCAGAGAATGTACTCGCCTGATAACTAAATGTCTGAAGAAGATATACTGTCTGAGGAGAGGTGTATGGCTCCTAATCAGAGCAATACAAGTCACAATGTATCCACAATGGTAAAAATAGAGTGTACAATGCATACTACATGATTCTAGGTCAATCTGGTCAAAAGTCAACTCTGGGTCAACTCTAATAGTTAAACTAGGTCACAGGAAGTCATACTAAGTCAAATAGAGTCAAACAAGGTTAAACAAGTCAAATATTAGTCAACATGATCAATCTGGGTCAATTCTAGGTCAAACTTAGACCAACTAAGGTTTTGGGTCAAACAAAGACCAATCAGTAAGGTAATTAGGTCAAACAAGGACCAGTCAATAAGGCAATTAGGTCAGACTAGTTAAACTAGTCATTTTTAGGTTAACTAGGTCAACCTTGACCTAAGGTTTACTTTGGTCAACCCTTAGTCAACAAGGGTCAACAAGTTGGGTTTTAGTCCATTAGGGTTAGCCCCAAACCATAGGCTAATAATCTTGGCCATAGGCTAGTGTTTAGGTTTCTATATAAACCTATACTAGAAGTCATACTATATATATATATATATATATCTATATATATAGACATACACTATCTATCTACTACCCAATACCAATATGTAATACTCTATATAATACAACCCACACTCACATATATATATACATAATACCATGTATAATCTAATACAATATATATATATATATATCAATATATATATATATACATATTTATATATATAACTTATATATATTACTATATATATAGAGAGAGAGACAAAGGGAAAGAGAGAGACAGAATGAGAGACTGAGAATGAGAGAGAGACAGTGAGAGAGGGAGAGAAGAGTCACTGCACAGCAAGGGGGGGTTCCAGGATTACTGGAACCAAAATCCAGCCCCAACACACACACAGCCTACATATATACATACATACGTATATACATACAACTACCTAAATACACAACCATTTAACCCCAAATCTCACCCACACACACACATACATATATACTACATATATATATACTGAAAATACACATGTACAAGCATTAATCATACTAAAATTAGATTTGAAATTCGTTTTGGAAATCTGGAAACAATTCCAAAAACTGGAAAACTGGACTGTGTATTCGAACACTAGGAAATTCGAAATTCGTGCACTAAACTGAGCTATGGCTCGCAACTATGGGTTGGTAATTGAGTCCCACAGTATCCTCTAGGGTCTAGGGTCCCTGATATTGCACCACGACACGACACAACGTGTCCAAACACAAAAGAACCCAAACGGGTAAATCACAGTGTCACAGCGTCGTGCACGCGTGCACTTAGCTCTAGGACACGACACACGTGTCTAGGAGTCTCGTTCTCACGCGTGTGGGTTCGCCTAGGGTCAGGCTAGGTGTCAGTGTGTCTGCACGATGTCCACGTGTCCTCAGGACACGATACGAAGCCCGTATCAGTCGTGAAAATTTGACTGATACGCGTGTTTTGTGCTGCGTCGTGCAGAGATGCACACGCCTCGTGGACACGACACGGGCCACGTGGGGCCTCGTGCTCATGTCCACGTGTAGCCTACGTGTTGGGCTACACAATCGTGTCACCATGAGGTGTCATTGTGTCGTGTCCGTGCGACACGAGACACTCGAAGTTGGTGTCTGTGCGTGTGTGCGCTGACAGCCCGTGTCCAGTGCGAGTGAGATTTCTCACTCGACACGACACGAGGCGACACCAAATTTTGGGGGCATGTGCGCAGACATTGCCCCCTCGTGTCCACCAATTTTCCCGTGTCCTAGTGTCGTGTGTAGGGAGAACCAAGGGGGTGGTAGCAGGGGATTTTTATAGTGTAAAAACAGTGTCTAAACAGTGTGTGTCTAGTGAGCTTTGTGTCCAGTTTTGGACACGACACAAGCTCAAAACGTGCACAGTGACACAGGGTTAGGTTTAGGGTTAGCTAGGCTAGGTTTTTGGTTAAAAGGATTAACAAAATAGTGTGTATATTAATGTGACAGTGAGCTAAAAAAAACAGTAAAATACAATGAAATAAATTAGGATACTTGTCCGATACGACACCAAACAATTCCTAGATTTCACCAAACTTTACCCACAGCTAGTATACACCTATATGCATGCATTTATGAAGAAAAATTACAACATTAATATGGTTTAGAGACATTTACCTATATGTGCAAAATCCTTGAAAACTTAATAAATGAGGGGGGTGTCCAAGTCCACTTATGGGTGTGTCCAAGTCCTTGTGTCCAACTTGCTAGCCTCCCTTAGCACCCTCTAGGTTGTAGGAACCCAATGCAAGAGGTTTGAAGTGATTTGGATCACTATGTTGAGAGTTGTGAATTTTCCAAGAAAAGGCTATTTTCAATGATTTAAAACATGTAAATTTTAATACAAGGAAATGAACTAATATATAGGAATGATCAACCAGGGGGGGTGTCTTGGCCGGCCAAGCATGGCCAAGGCATGGGGGTATGGGGGGGGGGGGGGGGGTTGTCTTGCTTCTAGGCTAAGAGAAGGACTTTGTAAAGGGTTTTAAGATATTTTGCATAAATTAAGCAAAATATCAATAAGTAAATATCTAGATATTTATATAGCTTTGACTACCATGAAATATCTAATCCTCTTAGTCATTCTAGGTTAGTAGCTAACCTATGGATTAGGGTAATTAGGTTAGGAATTAGCAAGTCACTAATCTAAAAGTCCATGAATAGTAAAATCTCACTAATCCCACTAAATTCCAAATAAATTCCTAAAAATTACCAAAATACCCCTATGGCTAAAAATCACTAAAATGATATTCTAAGCCTATGGTCAAGCTCTCATGGTCATGGCAACTTCTAGGTTAGAGAAACTAGGGTTTACACTAAGGTTTACTAACAAAGTCACAAAGTCATAAGTCATGACTTAGCATGACTTTAGAAATGGTTTAACTTAATTAAAATCACCAGAAAATTATACCATGACTAAAATACCATTAATAAATAATAGAAAATAATAAATTTTCAAAAATCCCCAATTTCAGAAAACAGGGTGTTACAAGTCTACCCACCTTAAAATAATTTCGTCCTCGAAATTTAGATGGTCGTACTCCTTCTAGGTCAACCTCCAACAATCAAGGACGAAGCCACTACCTGGGCAACATACAAGGTCAACAAGCAAAATAGGGGTAGTAGACCTATACTGGGTCATGTCCAAGAATTGGCTGGCAGTTTCAGGTCATAAGGTGTCCTGAATTCAAATCGAAACCAAAAGTAACTCCATGGGATAAATCAGGATGGAGTCTCGGGTCAGAAAAATCGTACTAAGCAAATGAAGCATACAATGGTATGCCTGAGTGGGACACTAAGATCATGGGTGTAGCATGTCATGTCTAGGTCAGGTATGTGAAGTCAGTTTTGGGAAAACAACTAATCTTGTGCTCCAAATTTAAAAGTCACGGTAATGTGTCTACGGTGATCATAATTTAGAGTGGGAAGGTCTATGGCCTAAATAGAGCCAGAAATCATGATGAAATAGTAGTGTAAAAGACAGGTTAGGTGGGACAGTCCTGGTCATAGGTATAGACTAGGAAGATAGGGAAATAATGAATCACAGGGCAAAAAGGCTACCATCTTATGGTCAGAGCTACTCTATCAAAAAGGCATAGCATATACATACACTAATTTATTTAAGAGAAAAATTCTTGACAAAAGAGTTTAGTCAAGAATTTATTAACAACTAAACTACTCCTACTCCTACTCCTAAGTAAAAGATGAATAAACAACAACAATCGACAAATCAAGAACTACCAGGTCAAACTGATCACTAATAAGAAACAGGTAGGAGCAGATGGAATTGGATTTTAAAATAGATATAATGAAGCAAGGTGGGAATGGAATTTAGAATAACAGAACCTGCAAGCACATTGCCAACTGCCTGAGCATCCTCAACTGTCATGGCGTAAGCACGCCCCTGCTGACCTCTGCCAGCCTGCTACTGAAACTGCATAAATCTCTGCTGCTGTGGCTGTAATGGTCCTCTCTGCTGCTGTGCTACCGGAGCCTTGGCTCCTGCTCCTGGTACTGCTCCCTGTGCTACTCTGCCTATGAACTGGGAACACTCCCTCAGCTGATGGTCTGCTGCCCCACATAGTAGGCACGAGCCCAACCTCTTCCTGCACTCTCCCCATCCATGTCCCGATTTCTTACAGTAGGGACAACTGGTAGTCTGCTGTCTCGGGGCCTGCTGCTGCTGCCTCGGCTGCTGATACTGCTGTGGCTGCCTCTGCTGCTGCTGATAGTGAGGCCTCTTGGCCTGACCTCCACTGCTGCCTGCTCCCTGTGTATCACGGCCCCTCTTGAGCTTCAGCTCAAGATCATCCTCAGCTGCCATCGCTCCTACTAGAATATCCTCAAAGGTGGCACTCCTCTCACTCTTGGTCAAGGACTTGACTTCCTTGACAAAGCCTTTCCTGAACCTCCTCGCCTTCGCTGCCTCGCTAAGGCCCTCCACGAATCTGCTCAACCGGCAAAACTCACCGGCGTACTCCTCTACGGTCTGGTTCCCCTGAACCAGGTTCTCGAACTGTGTCTCCAAGGCGCCGACTGCCTGATCTGGAAAAAACTTCCCCTTGAAGAGCTTCTTGAAAGCTCCCCATGCCTGCCCTGGAGTACCTACTCTCGGATCCGTCTGATACCAGGTACGGGCAAGATCCCGTATCTGGCTAGCTGCTGCCTCCACCTGGAGTCCGGCTGGTATCTCCGCCAATCGGAAGATCTCCTCGATGTGCTCTATCCAGTCATCCGCAAAAAGAATCCCCTCAGTACCCAAGAAGTCCCTGGGGTTCATCTTCTTGAACTCCTGGATGCCAGGAATCCTCTGCTGTCGTGGCGGTCCTGCTCCTCCCTGCGGCTGGGCTGCCAACCTCTCTATCGTCGCTGTAGCCAGCTGATGGACATCATCAATGCCTCTGGTAAATGCCGTCGTCTGACGCTGCTGCAGGGTCTGCTGCGACTCTAGGAACTGCTGGAAATATGTAAACATCTGTGCAGCATCCACAAATCCAGATGGCATCTGCTGCTGGTACTGCTGGTGCTGCTCAAACTGAGGCTGACGAAACTGCGGGGGAGGCATGTCTGGGGTAGCTGGGATGGTCCCCCGAATAAGTAGAGGTGCACCCCCAAACGTGGCAGAAGCTCCCACATGAGCTGGAGTAAGGGGAGCTGCAGTCTCCGGGTCCTGGTGAACTGGACGAGAGGTGGCAGACCTCTCAGTGGTGTCACCTGGACCGAGACGCTGCGATCGTGTCTCCACCATCCTGAAGACAGATCAACAAGGAAGTCAATAACGGTACAAGGATGATAGTATCAAAGGACAATATGAAATAGATTATATAGATTTGAACAAAAGTCAGTAGATTCAAATCCATGGAAATTTTCCTAATTGTGATTGAGCATCCACTCTCTCTAAGCCTATTCCTTAAATCCTATCACAGGCTGTAGTGATACTCTAGTTCGAATACCACTACATAAACTCGAGACCTGCATGGGCCACCACTAAAAACGTGTCACGACCCGCACCCACTGTTAGGGTACGAGAACGTAACAACGCCCAGCCTACGCCGCAGTGTCGGCGGTAGAACGCTGTCCTAGGTCAATCATCTAACAATACCAAAGTACCTGTACAGTTTATACTCTCCGAATGGAGGTGACATAACAATATACATCTCAATCACATCTAAGGTAGAAGAACGAAAGACAGAAGATAGATAGTAACTCAAAGAGAACCATAGCATAGATGAAATAAGTCTAAGTGTCTAAGATACATAACATCCAGAATGTCAACTAATAATACAATAAGTCTAAGAGTCTATACATAACTCAACATCTCAAAATACAACTCAGATGTGAGACAAAATGATAATATAGAAAGACTGCCTAGACTAACTGGTCTAGACTACTGGAACAACATCCTCAACTGCAGGTGGATCCTGCTGAGGGTCCACAACATAAGTATCATCTAGTCCTGCTCCATAATAGGTAGACACCAGGGCCTCCTCCTCATCCTCTGTAATATTTTCAACAGGTCCAATCAGGACGGGAACGAGCACAATACATCTCACGCAGTGCATAGAATGATAGGAGATATAAAGCATGCAATAGAGTAAAATACAGGAACTGCTGAAGGAAGATACATGTAGCAAAAGAGATAGCTGTAAAGGAAATATCTACTGTATATAAAGAACTAGCAGTGTCTAGTGAGTCAGAGTAAAATATAGACATGTGAAATGGCATAGGAGATTCATGATTACAGCTAGAAGTGATTCATGACTACAGCTACTGGGGTAATATCTACATGACTATTTCCACTCCCCCATCCCCAATCAATACACAAGGATCCATTCAGGTTATGTTAAGATTCGTGGTAAGCCCATAAATGGGAGATTCATGAGAGGCTCTGTGAATCATGAGAGTACATGAGTCACAAGCGATTCGTGAATCTATGAAAGCATAGAGATACATGATGATAGTGAAAAGCACAAACATGCTGTATCTGATGCTCCCGAAGGGGATAACATCTCATGAAAAGATCCATATAGTACCAATCCGTGATAACAATCGTGTCAGCATCAAGTAAAGTAATCTAGAGTAAGAATATAAATCCTGGCAAATATGAAACGGTCAGAGAATGTACTCGCCTGATAACTGAATGTCTGAAGAAGATATACTGTCTGAGGAGAGGTGTATGGCTCCTAATCAGAGCAATACAAGTCATAATGTATCCACAATGGTAAAAATAGAGTGTACAATGCATACTACATGATTCTAGGTCAATCTGGTCAAAAGTCAACTCTGGGTCAACTCTAATAGTTAAACTAGGTCACAGGAAGTCATACTAAGTCAAATAGAGTCAAACAAGGTTAAACAAGTCAAATATTAGTCAACATGATCAATCTGGGTCAATTCTAGGTCAAACTTAGACCAACTAAGGTTTTGGGTCAAACAAAGACCAATCAGTAAGGTAATTAGGTCAAACAAGGACCAGTCAATAAGGCAATTAGGTCAGACTAGTTAAACTAGTCATTTTTAGGTTAACTAGGTCAACCTTGACCTAAGGTTTACTTTGGTCAACCCTTAGTCAACAAGGGTCAACAAGTTGGGTTTTAGTCCATTAGGGTTAGCCCCAAACCATAGGCTAATAATCTTGGCCATAGGCTAGTGTTTAGGTTTCTATATAAACCTATACTAGAAGTCATACTATATATATATATATATCTATATATATAGACATACACTATCTATCTACTACCCAATACCAATATGTAATACTCTATATAATACAACCCACACTCACATATATATATACATAATACCATGTATAATCTAATACAATATATATATATATATATCAATATATATATATATACATATTTATATATATAACTTATATATAT
Source organism: Iris pallida (assembly GCA_029216955.1). Taxonomy (NCBI): domain Eukaryota; kingdom Viridiplantae; phylum Streptophyta; class Magnoliopsida; order Asparagales; family Iridaceae; genus Iris; species Iris pallida. The sequence continues at coordinate 17,432,143 of JANAVB010033620.1, forward strand.
TACTATATATAGAGAGAGAGACAAAGGGAAAGAGAGAGACAGAATGAGAGACTGAGAATGAGAGAGAGACAGTGAGAGAGGGAGAGAAGAGTCACTGCACAGCAAGGGGGGGTTCCAGGATTACTGGAACCAAAATCCAGCCCCAACACACACACACAGCCTACATATATACATACATATGTATATACATACAACTACCTAAATACACAACCATTTAACCCCAAATCTCACCCACACACACACATACATATATACTACATATATATATACTGAAAATACACATGTACAAGCATTAATCATACTAAAATTAGATTTGAAATTCATTTTGGAAATCTGGAAACAATTCCAAAAACTGGAAAACTGGACTGTGTATTCGAACACTAGGTAATTCGAAATTCGTGCACTAAACTGAGCTATGGCTCGCAACTATGGGTTGGTAATTGAGTCCCACAGTATCCTCTAGGGTCTAGGGTCCCTGATATTGTACCACGATACGACACAACGTGTCCAAACACAAAAGAACCCAAACGGGTAAATCACAGTGTCACAGCGTCGTGCACGCGTGCACTTAGCTCTAGGACACGACACACGTGTCTAGGAGTCTCGTGCTCGCGCGTGTGGGTTCGCCTAGGGTCAGGCTAGGTGTCAGTGTGTCTGCACGATGTCCACGTGTCCTCAGGACACGATACGAAGCCCGTATCAGTCGTGAAAATTTGACTGATACGCGTGTTTTGTGCTGCGTCGTGCAGAGATGCACACGCCTCGTGGACACGACACGGGCCACGTGGGGCCTCGTGCTCATGTCCACGTGTAGCCCACGTGTTGGGCTACACAATCGTGTCACCACGAGGTATCATTGTGTCGTGTCCGTGCGACACGAGACACTCGAAGTTGGTGTCTGTGCGTGTGTGCGCTGACAGCCCGTGTCCAGTACGAGTGAGATTTCTCACTCGACACGACACGAGGCGACACCAAATTTTGGGGGCATGTGCGCAGACATTGCCCCCTCGTGTCCACCAATTTTCCCATGTCCTAGTGTCGTGTGTAGGGAGAACCAAGGAGGTGGTAGCAGGGGATTTTTATAGTGTAAAAATAGTGTCTAAACAGTGTGTGTCCAGTGAGCTTTGTGTCCAGTTTTGGACACGACACAAGCTCAAAACATGCACAGTGACACAGGGTTAGGTTTAGGGTTAGCTAGGCTAGGTTTTTGGTTAAAAGGATTAACAAAACAGTGTGTATATTAATGTGACAGTGAGCTAAAAAAAACAGTAAAATACAATGAAATAAATTAGGATACTTGTCCGATACGACACCAAACAATTCCTAGATTTCACCAAACTTTACCCACAGCTAGTATACACCTATATGCATGCATTTATGAAGAAAAATTACAACATTAATATGGTTTAGAGACATTTACCTATATGTGCAAAATCCTTGAAAACTCAATAAATGAGGGGGGTGTCCAAGTCCACTTATGGGTGTGTCCAAGTCCTTGTGTCCAACTTGCTAGCCTCCCTTAGCACCCTCTAGGTTGTAGGAACCCAATGCAAGAGGTTTGAAGTGATTTGGATCACTATGTTGAGAGTTGTGAATTTTCCAAGAAAAGGCTATTTTCAATGATTTAAAACATGTAAATTTTAATACAAGGAAATGAACTAATATATAGGAATGATCAACCAAGGGGGGGGGGGGGGGGTTGTCTTGGCCGGCCAAGCATGGCCAAGGCATGGGGGTATGGGGGGGGGGTTGTCTTGCTTCTAGGCTAAGAGAAGGACTTTGTAAAGGGTTTTAAGATATTTTGCATAAATTAAGCAAAATATCAATAAGTAAATATCTAGATATTTATATAGCTTTGACTACCATGAAATATCTAATCCTCTTAGTCATTCTAGGTTAGTAGCTAACCTATGGATTAGGGTAATTAGGTTAGGAATTAGCAAGTCACTAATCTAAAAGTCCATGAATAGTAAAATCTCACTAATCCCACTAAATTCCAAATAAATTCCTAAAAATTACCAAAATACCCCTATGGCTAAAAATCACTAAAATAATATTCTAAGCCTATGGTCAAGCTCTCATGGTCATGGCAACTTCTAGGTTAGAGAAACTAGGGTTTACACTAAGGTTTACTAACAAAGTCACAAAGTCATAAGTCATGACTTAGCATGACTTTAGAAATGGTTTAACTTAATTAAAATCACCAGAAAATCATACCATGACTAAAATACCATTAATAAATAATAGAAAATAATAAATTTTCAAAAATCCCCAATTTCAGAAAACAGGGTGTTACAGACCATTCTGGACACGTTGGTGATATTTGTTTCATCATCCGACAATGGTTATAGATATTTCTCTGTGTATTACCTTTTATTATAATTAATTATTATTAAGTTCGTATTTCGGAATTAGTACAACGAAACTGAGATCAGTCGATTTCAGTGATCTCACATCGCTGAAATTGGCAAGATGATCATATGGATCACTGTGATAAGATTATTAACCTTATAGTTTATTATCTTATCTCGATTTGCATGTCGTAGGTTTTGATGTACGAATAACGATGTATAATTTGATATTTTAATTCTTAAATTAGAGTTGATCTTGTGACCAAGATATATGGTATCTTGGTAGGTAATATTAGGAATAGTGTGCTTAGGCTAGTTTTGACCTCAGTTGACCAAGTTTGACTGCTTTGACCAAAAGTTAACTATCAGTCAACACTTGGCCTAAAAATGTCTAGAACTTGACCCAGAGTTGACCAGTTGACCAAAAGTCAATTGTTAGTCAACATTAGCCTAGTTTGACCTAGGGTTGACCTAGAGTTGACCAGTTGACCAAAAGTCAACTGTAAGTCAATCTTTGACCCAGTTTGACCTAGTTGACTTGGTTTGACTTCTTGTAACCTAGTTTGACCTAGTGTGACTCAGTGTGACCTAGTTTGACTTAGTTGGACTGAGATTGACCTAGATTACATAGCTTATACTATATAATCCTGTCTAACACTGTTGAACCCTAATTAGCTTATATATATCTCATCTTTAGGTTTGTGGCATACCTCTGAGCATCGACCCCATTTGACAGTTCAGGACCGCAGACGAGTACATTCACTGATAGTTTTTATTGTCTTGATATCTGCTATATCCAATTCAGTTGTAGTGCCTTACTTGATTTCCAGACACGATAGTTCACGGACTGGTATATATTGGATCATGACATGAGATGTTGTTCCTGGATTTTCTTGGTATATTGGTATATTTCCTGTGTTATTCTCTGTACTTGTATAGACACCGATTCCTGAGAGGGAGTAGCTACCCTCTTAGGAAATCGCTTGTCATGACGTGTCATGTCCAGATCCATTATACTATTTGGGGATAGAAGAATTATTAGGGGCTATGTGATCAAAGCCTCATGTCACTATTATGCTTGCGCCACTTTCACCTCGCGTAGGGTGTAGCAGATTCCTCCGTAAGATTGTTATCCAGGTTAGCCGGCATGACCCTTTCTAGAGATTTTCTCATGATTGTTGGGCCAAGTGGATAACCTGTCATGTCACTTACCCAAAGCCGATCACATAACGCTCTAATAATTCAAAGCATATTTTATATTTATTTATCGTAGGAGGCTAAATTCTGTTCAGGAAAAGGGTTACAACCCCGGTCCTTGTTTGGTTTACGGGTTGTAACTTAGTTTCTGAATAGTACCCAAGTCATCCTATATATTGTCGTCCTATTCAGTACTCACATCCTGTTATATATTTTCTGTTGGTTTTTGTCTTGTATTTCACATGTTCTACATGCTCTTATGCTATACCTTGATTGGAGGCTAAGTTCTGTTAGGGAGAAGGATTACAACCCTAGCTGGTCCTTGTTTGGTTTAAGGGTTGTAACTCGGCTTCCAAATAGCTCCCAAGTCTTCCTATATCTTTATCTTGTATTTCATTATACTGTCTCTTATAGAATTTGTCAATTCACATGAAACTGCTGTTAGTGTTTGTACTTGCTCATTTTCCTGACAAGATAACCGTTGATGTTTACAGAGTACATGTTAGCTGATTGTACTACCTTTTACGGGTATGGCCAGGATATAGTTTGATGAGACATTACCCCTGGATCTCCAGCAGGATCCATTAGCAGTGGATGAGACACCATTAGTTTAGATTAGTCATTTTTAGTTATATTTATTATCTGGATTACTGTATTTGAGATTTGGGATGTTTCTGGATTTCTGTTATCTTAGACACTTAGAACTCTCTCTGGTTGTATCTCTGTGGTTTTATTTCATTTCATATCTATCTATCTTTTTATCGTATTCTACATTAGATATGATTGAGACTGTATTTGCTATGTCACCTCCATTCGGAGTGTATATACTGTACAGGTACCCTTATATTTTATCTAGTTGTAGTATTTATAGACGACCTATACAGCATTCTATCGCCGATTCTACAGCGTATGCTGGACGTACCCACTTCTGGTGTCCTTATTCTAGGGTGCGGGTCGTGACAAAGAGTTTTCTCCAAGATAGATCTTCGGTCAGGGTATCATCAAGTTAGAGTTCGAGAAGAAGATATTCCCAAGACAGCATTCAGGTCGAAGTATGGGCATTATAAATTCCTAGTTATGCCGTTTGGTTTGACAATGCTCCAGCGATATTTATGGATTTGATGAACCGCTTCTTTATGACGTACTTAGATCAATTTGTCGTTGTGTTCCTCGATGACATTCTCGTTTACTCAGCTAGTGAAGAAGAGCATGAAGATCACCTCAAGAAAGTGTTACAGGTTCTGAGAGAGAACCAGTTGTACGCCAAGCTCAGCAAATGTGAGTTTTGGTCAGATCGTATTTCATTTTTAGGGCACATCATATCAGGGGCTGGAGTGGCAATGGATTCTAAGAAAGTAGAAGCAGTAGAAGGTTGGCCAATGCCTAAGACTGTAGCAGATGTGTGAAGTTTCTTGGGATTGGCAGGATATTACAGAAGGTTCATATCAAACTTCGTAAAACTTTCAGCACCCATGACCCGCTTGACACGAAAGGATGTGCCATTCATCTGGTCGACAGAATGCCAGGCATCATTTGAGAATTTGAAGCAGAAGTTGATATCGACATGTAACTCCCTGAATCATATTTGGTGAAATTTTGAGATTTTTCTAAATTTTCCTTGATTTAATATTATTTTCTTACGAAAACCTTTATTAGATTATTCCTAATTGGTTTACCAATATTGAGAATGTTATTTTGATTTTCTAATTAATTTCATAGTTGTTTATTGATCAAATTATTAGAAGAATAAATATTTTGGAAACATTTGGCAATTAAAGGAAATAAATTTTATTTAGTATTAACTAATTAGTGTAGTGGGTTAATTAGTGAATTGGTTAGTTATTTATTTAATTACAAATCAGTTATTTTCTAATAATTAGTTATTATTCTGATAAATAGTTAGCAACTTGAAATATGTTTTCTATTTTGAAAATCTATTGGAGGGAATATTTGATTTTCGAAATTCTATTTTAAAATACTATTTTTGAATTTTTGTTTTGAAAGCTGTTTGAAATTAAATTTGAAAACCTGTTTGGAAACTGTTTGATTTTTGAATTTGAAATTCTGTTAGCTATTCTCTAACTAATTTAGTGTAGGTGTACACTCTTGCCCCCAGTCTATAATTATTTACAGTCCTGCCACTCTTATTCCTGCACACACACGTACACACATTTTTATTATAAATAAAGGCACAGTCCCAATGAATTCTGACACGCACATCATCATCTGACTCTCTCTCTACATCTCTCTACTCTCTCTCTCATGTGACCACTCGGCCGTGCACCACTGCCAACCGTCAGGAGCCACCGCGAGATCGGGGTCAGCCGTCACCACGAGATCAGATCGCCATCATCGAAGCCAAGCTCGGATCTGCTCGCCGGAGCTTAGAATCCGCTCCACGAGGATCACCACGCCAAGAAGCCTAACCGCCAGATCTGCTCCTCGACTACTCCGCCGCCTTGGAGTCACGTCGACGCTTCGATTCTCGAGGAGCCATCTCCTCGTAGCTTGCGCCACCGTCGTAGCTCGGAGCGCCGCCGAGGAGTCGCCATCTGGAGTTGCAGACGCCCGTCGCCGAGGCCTTGTCACCAGGAGCCATCTCCGACTCACCAAGGCACTGGAGAGCTGCTGTCCCGACCGAAACCACCTGATCCGTCAGAGATCGACGCTCGTCTCGCCTGGATCCGTCACCAACGCCATGGATCGACATCCCCATCGGCTAGGTGAGAAACTCCTCATCGATCCACTAGGCTCCCTTTCTTCTTGCTTGTAGGGTTGCTCTTTGGGGTTTTAATTTGGGGGTTTTTAGCCGAGGGGAATATCTAGGGTTAGGGTTTTCTTTTCGGTAGAGAAGATGAAGAGTGGGGTTTGTTTGAAGGGGACGGTGAGTGTTGGGATGTGGAGATGAGTATTGTGAAGAAGTGAGATGGGGAGTGAGGTTCAGCTGAAGAAGAAGAAGAAGAAGAAGAAGTCAGATTAGGGGGGAGGGGGTGTTCCTCCGTGTGCAATGATCTGTCGGTGGAGTGTGGAAAAGTAGGTGAGAGGAAGGAGAAGAATAAATTGGGTTAGCTTGCTTTGTTGAAGGAGAAGAGTGGAGTAGCAGAGGAAAATGAGAAGAGTGGGGATGGATTGATATTTGGGCCCTTGGAATTAATGTAGCCACTTGACCCTTCGAAATTGGTGAAGTCTTTTGTCTCTATATTAAATTGAGCAGTTAACTCAACTTTGTGTGTGGGCTGAGGAGTGTAGAAATAAGTGGAGTAGGTGAGAAAGAAGATGGAGTATTGATGGGAGTGGGGTTTTATTATTCGGCTGTGAACTTATGTAAAAAGAGAAGGGACTTATTGTTAGGGTTCTGTTTAGATGTAGGCCGAGTCTGGGAAGTGGGATCATAGGCTGTAGGTACAGAGCTGGGTTTTTAGAGGAAAATATGTAGAAATAAGAAATAAAAATAATAGCAGTAGCAATGACAAAATCTTTATAGCAGCGGGCTGGGCCAAATTGGGCTCAGCTATAGGGATTAATTTTGTTAAATTAAATCAACAAGTATGATGTGTATTGGGTTTGGCTGAGTACTGGTTGGGCCATTGATTAGAATTTAGGGTTGGAACATATTTATGTGGGCAAGGATATTTAGTTACTGTGCCATTTATAATTTCTGTAATAATAATTTAGAGTAAATAATGGTTATTATTATTTTAGTAGTAATTGAATAATTTTGTTACATTAGTAAATTGTATAATATCATTAGAAGCAAATGATTTAGAAAATGTTTTACCATATATATTTTGTTATAAGTATTATCTGTTAATATTAGATAAATTATATTTTGTAAATTGCTAGCTATCAAGTGCTTTCTAAACATAAATGATTTTTCTTACAAAAATTGCTATAATAAAATTATATATATTTTATTTATGATTTATTGGTTACTAGTATTGTATGTTACTAATAAATGTTATTGTATTTTCTTGCTAGCTAGTTTAGTTAAATTCTCTTTTGATATTTAAGTAATTATTACCTCGTTAATAAAATGTTTCTAATATTCCTAAAAACATCTATTATATATTTTTATTTCTGGTGATTAAACTATAATATTTTCTAAATATTGTTAACTAGTCCTTATCTAGAAATAGTTGAATTATCTAAGTTAGCTAATGTCATTATTCAAACCCTAATAACTTCTGCAAAATATTACCAGGTGATTTACAACCATGCAGTATTACTCACGTGCTTCCAAGGCGATACAAGTACACTGACTCGACTTGTACTCTGTATTTCTGTCTGACCTTCATGTGCCATATTCTCATATCGGACACGAGATACACACGATTGTCTTGTACCACTGTTTATTGCTTGTGAGTCATTATTTATTGCGGGGATTGGGGAAAATATTAGCTTTTGTGTGACCACACCCAACATAGGTATTGTTGATAGCCTAATCGTACACTTCACGTACGATAAAGCCGTACCTTGTAGAATTGATTGACTCATTGACTCATTGATTGATTGTGCTCCTAAGCCGGTCGCACATTAGTTTAATATTTTAAATTGTCACACTTGTATATTGATTGTCGTGTTCATTGCCTTGTATATTGATAGCCGTGTTCATTGTCTAGCATATTGATTGTCGTCCATTGTCTGCAGTTTTTTATTTCATTTCTGGTACCGGTTACCACAAGGTAAAAGTCAGGGCTGAAGACATTCAGAAGACTGCGTTCAACACGAAGTATGGGCAGTATGAGTTTTTGGTGATGCCATTTGGTCTCACAAATACGCCAGCTGTCTTTATGAACTTGATGAATAAGAAATTTCATCAGTATCTGGATAAGTTCGTCGTCGTATTTATCGACGACATCCTGATATACTCGAAGATGCCAGAGGAGCACGCAGAACACTTGCAAACAGTTTTAGGGATTCTGAGGAAGGAGAGGTTGTATACCAAATTGTCGAAGTACGAGTTTTTTTAGACCGAGTGGAGTTTCTCAGTCTTGTGGTCACTGGAGAGGGGATCTCAGTGGATCCCATGAAGATTATTGTCGTCGAGACATGGAAGGCTCCGACATCGATTTCAGAGATCAGGAGTTTTCTGGATTTAGCAGACTATTATAGGAAGTTCGTCCAGGACTTTGCTAGGATAGCTGAACCCATGACGAAGCTGACGTAAAAGGACGCAGAGTACATCTGGTCAGAGGACTGCCAGACAACATTTGAGGAGCTGAAGAGGAGGCTGACGACTGCTTCAGTTCTGACATTACCTTCGGGATCTGGAGGTTTCACCATTTACAGGCTTTGGAAAAGGGCCTGGGATGTGTCCTACAGCAGTATGGGAAAGTAATTGCTTATGCATCTAGACAATTACGGACTCATGAATGGAACTATCCTACCCACGACCCAGAGTTAGCTGCGGTGATCTTTGCACTCAAGTTGTGGAAACACTACTTATACGGAGAGCGAGTGGAAATCTTTACTGACCACAAGAGCTTGAAGTATGTGTTCACGCAGAAGGAGCTGAACATTAGGCAAAGAAGATGGTTGGAGTTGATGAATGACTTCGACATCGATTTACAGTATCACCCCGGGAAGGAAAATGTGGTGGCGGATGCGCTGAGCAGGCATCCGATGGCATGGTATCTGATGATCGATCGATATTTACGAGAAGATCTGGAGAAGCTCGGTATCGATATGGTTTGGCCAGGATCAGTGATACCAATGATGACGCTAGACATTCAGTCAGGTTTGATGGAGCAGATCAAGAAGACTCAGTCTACAGATGAGAGCCTCCGCAGACTCCGAACCCAGGCTTTAGCTAAATTGCTGGACGACTTCAACGTAGCAGAGGATGGATCCTTGAGGCACGGCAGCCGATTATGCGTGCCGAAGGGAGAGCAAATAGAGGCAGTCTTGCAGGAGGCATACCGATCGTGATATTTTATTAACCCTGGTGCCAACAAGATGTACCGTGACTTTCGGAAACATCTTTGGTGGCACGGAATGAAGAGAGATGTATCACGCTTCATCTCGAGATGCCTAGTTTTCCAGCAGGTCAAGGCGGAGCGTCAGAGGCCAGCTGGTCTATTGCAGCCATTATCCATTCCCGAGTGGAAGTGGAAGCATATTATGATGGACTTCGTTTCAAGGCTTCCTTGTTCCCAAGGAGGGAAGGATGCCATATGGGTCATCGTAGACAGGCTGACGAAGTGTGCTTACTTCATACCTTTCAAGGTGGGGCTCTCCACCGAGTAGTTAGAAGAGCTATACATGCAGAAGATAGTTCGCTTGTACGGAGTGCCGGTGAGCATCGTTTCGGATCGGGACAGCAGATTCACGTCCCACTACTAGAGGAGCTTATAGGAGGAGTTGGGCAGTCGGCTCAAGTTTAGTACAGCGTACCACCTACAAATCAATGGACAGTCTGAGAGGACGATACAGACGCTAGAGGACATGTTGAGGACTTATGTGCTGGACTTTGGCGGATCATGGGAGAGCCATCTGCACTTGGTAGAGTTTTTATACAACAACAGCTACCAAGCCAGCATCGGTATGTCTTCTTTCGTGGCACTATATGGACGACGATGCCGTACACCGCTTTTTTGGGATGATGTTGGGGATAGTGTTATGCTTGGGCTAGAGATGATCATTGATGCAGCAGAGAAGGTCAGGATGATTAGAGATAGGCTCACAGTTGCTCAGGACAGGCAGAAACACTGGGCCGATGCTAGTCGCAGACCGATGGAGTTCGCTGACGGATATATGGTATTGGTGAAAATATCACCTACTAGAGGGACGATCCGGTTCGGACGAGGTGGCAAGTTGAGCCCAGATACATTGGACCGTTTGAGGTACTCGGCAGGATCGGAGAGGTAGCTTATAGGGTTGCGCTTCCATCCAACCTAGCAGGGGTTCACAATGTCTTTCATATGTCTCAGCTGAGGAGATACGTTCCAGACCCCAGCCATGTGCTAGATCATTCAGAGTTGGAGATCGGACCGAGTCTTACGGTTACTGAGCAGCCAGTGTAGATATTGGACCGGAGGGAGAAGAGGCTGAGGAACAAAGTTATACCCTTGGTCCGAGTAGCTTAGAGCCGTCACTCTCCGGAGGAATCTACTTGGGAGAGGGATTCAGACATGAGGGAGAGATATCCTTACTTGTTCGACCCACCAGCCGCAAGGGAACCATCCGTTCCTGCTTGATACCCTAGAGGTTAGTCGTAATAATAGCCTTAGTCATTATTTTAATAGCTTGCTATGTTAGAATATTTGTAGAGTCTTCTATCCATGTGAATTTCGAGGACGAAATTTTTCAAGGAGGGAAAGATTTGTAAGCCCTAAACATTTTAAAATATTTTTAAATAAGGAATTATTATTTTAGTATCATTTTATATCCTTAAAATAAATTATTATAATTTTCTAGAATTTTTTAATGATTATTAAAGCCAAAAATACCATTTTGCAATTTATTAAATTGTTTTAAATGCTTTTATGCAATTATTTTAAATACATTTTACAATTATTTTAATTATTTTAATGTAGTTTGCAAATTGCAATCTTCTGTGGCAAATTTATTTTGCACAGAGCTGTGGAGGGGAGGGGGGCTTATGCAAATTGGATTTTTGCATATAGTAGGGCGGTGGGGGTTTTTGTGCTATTCATGAAATGGGAGGGAGTTTCTGCAAAAGCGCCGCCCGATCACCGCCTTCGTCCCCGACTAATCCGACGACCGACGATTAACCCTAACCCTAAAC